>JZKD02S0298131.1:83130-101254 GCA_000966675.3 Picea glauca | reverse complement strand
TAAATAGTTAGTTGAGTCCAATCAGAACTCTGCCCAACAGTCATAATAATTAATTGCAAATATCAAACTCAAAATTTGGAATTGCCATAAATGGAAAAAAATTTACAAATTCGAATTTACTTAAAACTGAAATAAATTTCCAGCAAATTTAAATTTCAAAATTATTTTATTTTTGGGGATATCACACTTAACCATTTCATCACATAGAAAATACCTCCTACTGAACTTACATGAGACACAACCTTTTCTTCTTTATAAACAGGACCTATGCTTGAAGAAAACTTATAATGTAAAACAAGAGGGATAAAAACTGGTTTTATAATGTTCATATTGAACTCCAACCACAACTTACCATTACCATATCCATCTCTGTATACTTCCATGCCTATAATTTGTTTTCTTGCTCCTTGATCCCTCATTTGAATTGTCCTGTCCACCTGAGTCATTTTCTTACTTATTTTATCCACTCTTTGGCTTGCATCGAGAATATCATCAACAAATAAAATCAATATTGTGAATGTACTATAAACTTTATATTCATTCCTATCCTTTGAAAATTTCTGACTCACTATGAAGGATTCAAACCTCTTATATATTTTCCTAGGTTCCAATAGGCCATACAATGAATTATCTAGCATGCAAACAAATTTACTGTTGCGATATTGAATCAACCCTTTTGGTTTTTCCATACATACTATATGTCAGTTAATGATGACCTTGTGAGAAGTAGGATCCCACACACAACATCCCTTTATACCACCATCATAACTTGCAGAGATATAAAACAAGCAGGAATTTAGAAGCAAAGATTTTAATTCTGGAAATGATTTACCACTTACCAGTACTTGCAATTCTTTCTTTCTCTTATGACCTTGATGATTCGGACATAAAAAAGAATATAAATCTGTCACTTCACATGCCATTTCATTACTCCCTTCCATGTTATAAAGGTTATCAACCTTTGTTTCCTTCATCACTAGTAAACTACCTTTCGACAATGTGAGTGCTCCACCTTGACCTGTATACCTATATCCTCAAGAATCCAACACTCGTAATGAAATCAAATTTGATTTAAGCTTAGGTACATAATTAACATCCATTAATTCCCTAAAAATACCATCGACTATCTTGATTTTAATACTTCCAACCCCAATAGTTTTACAGGGAATACCATTTCCCGTAAACACTACACCATTCTCAACAGATTGGTAAGAAATGAACCAATTTCTATGTGAGAGCATGTAGTGGGAGGCACCTGAATCTAAATTTCCTTCTTCTTGATATTGTAAATTAATAGAAATGGATAAAACTTGATTAGTCATACCTGAATTTGTTAGAGACAAATTTTCTTCCTTCGTAGAGTTTTCCTCAGATGCCTTTCTTTTCCAACAATCTTTCTTGAGATTTCCTACTTTGCCATGGTACCAAAATTTTTCTTTACCCTTTCTGTGTTTTGACTTCAATCAAGAAAAACTTCTCTCATTCTTCTCTTTAGTTTGACCTCTAACCAACATCGCCTCTGAAGTTGAGGTTTCTTGACTAGATTTTCTCCTCATCTCGTCAGCCAACAAATCTCCCACAATAGAGTCATAATCTAAAACATCTATTGAGCTAAAGCTAATAAAGTTGACTAGATTATCCCAAGACTCAGGCAACAAACACAATATTGTAATAGCCTTATCTTCATCTTCGAATTTAATTTCCATACTAGTCAATTGAACTATAAGGGTATTGAAGGTATTTAAATGGTCAACAACTTTTGTACCTTCTTTCATCCGCAAACTGTACAACTGTCTCTTCAAGTAGATTATGCTCGTCAAGGACTTCGTCATATATAGAATTTCCAACTTCCTCCATAAGCTCGATGTTGTATCCTCTCCTACGATATTAAACAAAACATCAACTGCCAGAGATAAACGAATGGTACTAAGAGATTTTTCATTCAGATCTTCCCATTCCTCATTTTTCATAGTTGTTGGTTTCTTTGTCTTCCCTGCCAATGCTTTTTGAAACCCTTGTAGCACCAGTAAATACTGCATCTTGAGCTTCCAGAGCTCAAAGTTGATTTTATCGTTGAACGTTTCAACTTCAAACTTCGAACTCTGCATCTTAGCCATTAACAAACAATCTCCTAATACCCAAATCACAACTTATAATACTTCTCTCTTTAACCAATGGATGGAAAAAATGGATCCTTAATAAATAAGGCTAAATGATAACCACAAAAGGTTTAAAATAATAAAAATTTATATATTCCATAAAACCTTTTTAATTTACTTTATACCTTAAATTTATCAGTCCATAAAAACCCTTTTAAAACACATCCACCCACGTGACTTGACACTTTTTAATTAAAAAACACTTTTTGTTTTTAATTAATTCCTCCACCTTTACTTTTCCAAAGAACCATACCTTAAAATTTCCAAGAAGAAAATCATGCGAATGTTTCTTTATCCGTGGAGTTTTAGGGAGCCTTCGCAGGTCTCAATACAATTTGAGTGCGGCGATCTTAAAGGCTAGCTAATAAAAATTTTCACCTTTCGAGAGGAGGGACCTGCGACGATGTGGAAATCGAAACACCTCACACATATGGAACTAATGTTTCTCCTCCAAAATTTGACGCCCTGGACACCCTCCCCTCCAACCAGCTCTGATACCATTTGTTAGAATTAGAAATGCGGAAAACACAATTGACATATGACAATTAACAATCACACAAGTAAGAAACACAAGGATTTCACGTGTTTCACCCAAACGTTGGGCTACGTCCACCAAGCATAGGCATCGATTGTGTTATTGTTCAGATCATGGAGATTACAATAGACTTGCAAGTTCTCTCATTCCTCTCACTCTTTCGTGTCTACCTCTATGGCCTTACATGAATTTATATACATTTACACAAGAAACTGATTATTAAATGAACTCCTATCCATATTCTAACTTGGTCTATTTTAATTGCAACCAACACAAAATAATAGGATCCAAATTCATCCTTGGAGGAATTCGTTGTCACCAAATCTCAATAGTTATTTTCATCTACAAGCCGTAGTCAGCGAAACACCAAACTAAAAAAATACTTACAATTTAGTTATATGTTTTTTTAAGTCAAAGTAAACTTAGTTCTTTGTATTTTAGTCAAAGTAATCTTGGATGTAATTATGTTCTTTACTTATGTATTCATTCTTAATTTCACTTTAGTGTCTTAAAAAGCAATGACTCTTTAACATAGGCATATCCTTGATGATTTAAACATATTAATTAGTAAATATTTCAAATTATGATTTTTTATTTTTGAAAATATTTAAATATTATCAAAAATAAAATATAATATATTTTTTTTTAATTTATTTGAATTAATGGTGAAAAATTATCAATTTCATTTCATATATATCTATATATAATTTATTTATATTAATCTTATATATGTTTGTATTAATTTATATTTATTAATTATGATTATCTATTATAAATATTTTGTTTTTTTTTTCAAAATTTTAAGAAAAAAACATAAATGTAAATTTTATCACAAATTTCTATTGAAATAAAAAAATTAAGTTTCATTTTTGTTATTATTTTTTTTAAACTATCAAATTATTCATATTTACTTGAGAGAGAAACTCTACAATATGACTTAGAAAACCAAGGTAGCAAAAAAAGATTATCCATCTAGATTTTATTAAGAAGCATATAAAACTGTAAATTACATGTCATAAAATGCCAAAAACTAAGAGCAAGATAGTAAAGCCTATGAATAGTCTAGGTGACATAGTGATAACTATCGTGAGGAGGCACTATAGCCTTACTTCCTATGAAACTAGAGAAAAATGAAAACAGCTCTAATACAAGGAAAATTAAATCAGTAGAGCATGATCATCATCGATAGGAGCTTAAGGTTGAGAAAATACGAGCTTGGTGAAGTCCATGCCAATTTCTTAGTGAGCAGGCTAATTTTGTGGTCTTTGAGTTTGATCTCAAGTTGAACATCATCGAGCTCAAGAAGATTATCCTAATGGAGATCGTTGCACTCAAATAACACTTTAGCATTAGTGTTTTCGTGTGCCAATACAAGTCAACGATTTTTTAATATTGGCATGATTTGGCGCAAGAGGATCCTACATCTCGAATCCAAGTACATATGTCCTCATTTACAGCCTCATCCTCAATGAAATGCCTTAGAAACCGGGCATCAACTTCACTTGATTCAAGCTCTTCCCCAATTTCAAGTGGTGTATGTGTCTGGTAATCGACTGTCGAATATTCTACTACTAACTGCACCCTGGAGACTACAACTTTACCTCGTCAACCATGCGAGTGATGGTGAAATCTTCCTATTTCCATTAGGAAATAATAGAGAGGAAAACCAACCAAAGGGGTGAACCATAGTATATCAGGGAAACAGAGAAAGCCAAAAGAAGGTGAGAGTTGAGAAACCAAGGAACATGAGGAAATTGATTTGGCCATGGGGTGGTTAATTAAAACCAAGGGAGAAAATGAGGACAGGTTGGTACCATAAATTTCCAATCATGAAAAAACTCATTGCCATAACTAGAAATAAATGAAACCATCAAGAACCAAAAAATTCAGAGAAGGACAAGGAAAAAAACACCGCGAGAGGCGAGTATTTCGTTGAGTGGAGGATATATTCTAGCAATGAAGGCATGTTCTTGTGATTATGAGGAGGGGTGTTTTTGTGTGTTAGAGAGGGTCATGTAGATGACAAGTGTACATGAGTTCCCAGGTGCATACCTGCCACTCCTTTTCTTTCCTATCACCCAATCTGGGGGATTAATATATTTTGTTTTTAAGTAATTCAATGATCCATTTATAAACAGATTTATAGCTTCATGTTTTCCATAAATAAGTCGATGCTTTTATCTAACTGTAAATATAACAATATCGCCTTAAAAAAATAAAAAATGTATATTCAAATAAGGTCAGGATAGAAGTCGGTAGCTACACAAAGTTGCTTCTCCTTTGGTTGTAATTGTATTATTTATTTTTATAGGAATGTATGAACAATTTAGGAATGTGGGGGTTAAATCTCCAATCGCCACTCCCACGTGGAGAATAACTAACCATGTCTAGTTTTTATTTAAAAACAACATGCACGTAGGAATGCATGCTCTTCTTTGTAAAAATGAATAAAAAAAAATGTGATTATTTTTCTCTATTTCTCTCTCCACCAACAACAACCTCCCATTATTTTTCATTTCCCATTGCACCATGATTTTCTAACAAGGGTCAATTTCACCGATCAAAACTAGGAAATGTCCAAACATTTGAGTGGACACTTCACCCATCATCAAGGACATAAGAAGCTCATATGTTCGAAAAGAGTGATAAGGTTCGTATTTATAGAATAAAAGAGGTAAGGAACCATTGAGAGAAAGATTGAAGATAATGAATAAAAATTAATAGAATATGGAGATTAGCCATTGAAAAAATGATATAAAAAAGTAATAAATCTAGTGAGTGAAATTAGTTGAAAAATAATAATGAAAATAATAAAATATTAAAGAATTATAAATAGTAGTTTAGGTGATGAATTGGGAAGGAGGGGTAAAGAAGGATTCTTTAATTAGGTGAGGAAA
This sequence comes from Picea glauca, assembly GCA_000966675.3. Classification (NCBI taxonomy): domain Eukaryota; kingdom Viridiplantae; phylum Streptophyta; class Pinopsida; order Pinales; family Pinaceae; genus Picea; species Picea glauca. The sequence continues at coordinate 95,663 of JZKD02S0298131.1, read as the reverse complement.
TTAATATAAATAATATGGGATAAAAATGAAATATATTAGAATAATATAAAATGATTTGAAGTAGGTAAAGTGAGATAATACACACAAAGGATTCCCTTAAATGAGGGATAATAATCAAATGAACTAGGCATGTTCAAGGGTAAAATGATACAAAGCCGGAAGGGGAGAGGGAAGAGGATGAAAAATAGGAGACGAGGGAAAGGATGGAGAAAAACATAAACAAGATCTAGGATGTTTTTCGATTTGAAGGGCTTCCCGAATTGACCCATCATTTAAAAATATTTTGTTATTCTTTAATTTCAGGTTTCATTCCTCCACTATGGAGCAAAACCTTCATCCAAATCCAAAATGACCACAAGCCCCATACACTGAAATAAATAATGTGTAGATGAACTTAGAAATATAATTGGGTATCTTAGGAACATAAGAGAACCATCCCATATTTCATGGGCCACTTAATTTGAAACCATTATTACTTCCATTAGTCATGGATATTGCTAATTATTCAATATATTTGAGTATCCAGCTAGGATGAGAGAGTAATACACTTTATTGTAATTAATAACGAAGTGATTTAAAAAATGCATATAACCAAAGAGTTGATTTTTCAATTTTTCAATGACCTAGAACCAACCAACTTCCTCGTCTGAGAGAGAGGTGTCTTTACAAGGAATAGAGCATGCTCCATCCATGTAGACACCATTGGATTGAGTGGTGGTATCTACCTATAAGAATAGGGAGGTTCACTTGTATTTTCTATAGAAATTATCAACCAAATTCATTCTAGATCTCAATGTCAAATATTTTGACATTCATAAATTCTAGGGGGGTCTTAGAAAAACAGGACCGTGGAGCAATAAAATAAAATAAAATGTGGAAACAAAACACAGAAGATATATAATACAATAGAGACACAGATTTACGTTGTTCACCCAGTGTGGGCTACATCTACCAGAAAAATTGCCAGGTCCTTCCTTTATTATTATCCGACAAATGAAGGGATACAACCTACAACAAACCCTTTGTAACTTCTTCTTCTTTCTCTGACAGTCTCCTATCTTAGAATACAATATTTTCCATAATGCATAGTCGCAATACATTTCCCTCATAACAGAGGGTTGCCTTCTAGGGAAAAAAACCCTAACATAATTTCTACCATTAGATCTATGACCTTATAGTGAACGGTTTAGATTTACAATGAAATTACAATATACATTTACAAGACAATTTTTCCTTCAGGGGCTTCTCCCCCGAACCCCTGCTAGGGTCCTGCTTTCCCCCATACCCCCAATCGGGGGGATAGCCCCACCAAGACCCCACAGAGGGGGTAACGCCCCTCTGCACTCCCCTGCATGGAAGAGTGTACATTTTTCTGGGGTTTAAAGTCTTCATAGGGTTTAAACAGGGCTGAAAAAAAAATACCTCTAAATCATGAAGATAATTAGGCTCCACAACCAACAGGGGGTTGGTATTATGTCCTATTAGGATCAAGAAACTACTAGGTGTAACCCATTGAAAGGGTCACCTACTCCTAGGAATATTCCAAAATCCCCCACAAAACACCTCATAGTTCACTTAGGATTTGGGCCGCTAGTATTGTGATATCATCGCTGATACATAGTGTAGTTCAACAAAGTGCATATGTGGTAACTTCCTAGTAAGAATCATTAGTTGGTGATGTTGAACCACCATGTATAAGGAATTTGGTCCACTCTCATTATATAAGATGCATTGCACCTCATCAAGCTATCCATTATACTTCTAACCTAGTTGTTCCACATCAAAGCTCTCATTTGAAACATTCTTGTCATGGCCTCACAAAGGATCTTGTTCAAAATAATTTCTTGGGAAAGTTTAATGTAACATATTTTGTATACGTTCATTCTTATGTATTTAATTTTGCATTCGAAAAATATTTGGTAAAAATAAATTTAAAGTATCGTAATTATCTTTTATTTTTTTGTCATCCACATATAATATGAGATGACACACCTCCATGCAGGTGGTAGGGAAACTCTTGTCCATGAATTTACGTAGCATATTCCATTGGTGCTCCTCACACCCAAGAATTTATACGACTTTAAGCATTTTTCCTTAGAGTGTTGAATTAATGTTCCAGGTGAGACCATAAATTTTTTGAAACTCTTTATTATCATTATCATTTCGTGATCTTTTTTGTTCTAGCATGAATTTTTAATCTTAAATTTTATTTTTATTTCTCTTTGATACTTAATTATGATATTACATATCTGCAAATCAATGGTATGCTTTATATGGCATGAATCCTTTGCCCTTCTTTGTGCCTAGAAACGATTGAGAGGCTTATGGTTTTGTGAATATAGGTATATTTCTCATGAAAATAGATCCATAACGATTCACTTCTTGATAACATGTATTCATCTTAAAACCATTAAGTAATTGATAAATTATCCTTACAATATCTCGAAGGGGGCTTGTAAAGGGTTTTCGTTGATGTGGAACTTAGAACTTCTTCTTCTTGTCATTTAGGTTAAAATGAATCATTCTATCTACATAGTGGAAACATACACACAACAATGCAATTCTAAAGTTAGGAAAATTAACATCAAGTCATGACCAATGAAATATCAAAAAGAGACAAAAATATATATTATATATTAGTTTATCATGTGATTGTGATCGATACACATACATACACAAATATATATGTGTGTTATATGACCTAAATCTATTCATGCCCCACAATCTAGAGTAAGAAAACAACCATGTCTACTCTTAAGTGTGAAATGAGGAGACTAAAATAGAGAGCGAGAGTACACAATGTTCAAGAAACCTTTAATGTAGGTAAGTTCACTTTAAATAATTTCCAATGTCATAGCAAGGAGGACTAAACCATATTGTCCAAAGCTATTTCTTCCAAACAATTTGGGCTCTTGAATGGGAGACGAATTTCAGTGTATCAAAAAACAAAAAGAACTCCTAGCATTCTTATTGAAGTTAAGTCTCTCAAAATATTATGATAAAGTATCTTGGTTATACATTAGGGTAATATTAGCCCATGTGGGTTAGATTCTTCCCATGGTCAATTGGACAGAGCAATTATTGAGCTCAACATCCTTTTCAGTACTAATTAATGGATCTTTCATACCCTTCTTCAAGCTCACTAGAGGGATTAGAGATGGTTTCCCCCTATATCTTATTATATTTCTATTTATGAGAGAAGGAATTAGTAGGTTGTTGAATTTCCTAAGACAAAATGGATGATCGAAAACAATAAAAATCATGTCAAAATTTAACGCATTTTATTTCTAGAGGCATCTATTTTGATGTCAAAGGATTTTCGAATGTAAGTACGTCAAATACATGAACAATAAAAGGTATACACTTTATCTTTTTGAATACCCTCTACTACCTCTATTCTCAACTAAAATAGACTCAATTGTAATTCAATCCACTACGAGGGTGTACAATGTGGAAAATCTATAAAAAAATAGTTTCTTAGATAATTCACCATTTCTTTGAAACTTCATAGTTTATGAATGTTCCTTGGTGGTGGCTATTTCACCTATTCATTCACATTGCATGGAAATTATCTTATTTAGTGTAATCCTACCCCATTTGAGTAACCCAATCACCATAAATTTTGGAAAAACTTTATGGTAAAATATTAAACTAATCGTCGACCATAAACATGATGAGAGTATGGAAAAAAAGATAAGCTCTATGCTACATACATAGTTTTAAAATAATTCATTGAATAACAACATGGGATTGTGAAAAGTGAAACATGATGAGAGTATGGAAAAAAGGATAAGCTCTATGCTACATACATAGTTTTAAAATAATAACAACATGGGATTGTGAAAAGTGAAAAAATATATCATATAGAGTAGCATTTACCATGATAACATGAAATTTCATTTCGTAGAAAAACATGACTCAAACAATAATATTTCTCTTGCGTAGGCCATCTCATTACCAAACTCGAGTTTGACCACTTGTTTCTCGGTAGTGGGAAACCCCAAAATTGTTCAAGGTGTCCTTACTTAATCTTTGTGCATGGGTAGGCGTGCCAATTTGGGTTTTTTAGTTATCTCAAAAATGCTAAGTGGTGACCAAGACCTCTCCTTATTTTTCAATTTTGTTGCCTTTTCACTAAGCACTCTCTTGTGGTTTCCTTGCCTCAACCTCATTGTTCACCTCTATCTTCCTCTTCTCATTCTGCATGGTGTTTTGCTTATTTTTCCTTCGACATGGTGTTTCTCATGTGTCTTGTTTCCTTGTTGTGTTTTTACATCATATTTTTTTTCCTTCTTGAGTAAGAATTGAATGAATATCGATGTGTCATGGAGGAAACTTAGACCTTTCCTACTTTAATGAACACAAAGTAGAATTTATAAATTTATTGTTTTGCAAATATCCAAGTTATTTATGAGAAATAAATTACAATGTTATTGTATTTCTATAACATAACTATCTCCAGCTAGGGTGCATAGATTTCCCCATACCACAGTATCACGTGTAAATTTAAATATTCTTTTAGTATGAAATTTGTGGTCTTGTTTTGGTTCATTTTCATGTTTCTATACTAATATAAGATATTATAAATCTATTTTAAATCCCAATGATTATTATTTAGTTCATCATGTCCACCTTTACCTATACATCCCACACCCACACATTTCATCCCACATCATTGATCCAAAAAGGATCCAGAGAATACTAGGGACAACTCAGAATTCTTAGAAGCGACTCATGAAGCTAAGAATGGCCTCAATAGACAGAGAAAGGAAAAAAATTCAAATTCCTCAAAACTTAGTGAAATTGTCATCATCACGAAGAGTGCGTCCTAAGATTTCCAACGACATATAAAACTCATCAAATGAAGTTACATATCAAAATATATTCACGGTGAAATTTTTTGTCAACCTAGCCCAGTTAGCAGGCATGAGTCAACATCCATACTATTGACGTCAGCATCAGTATAGCTGATGTCATCATCTGTACATTATACATTGCACACATAGAGGCCGACACGTGTCATGTTGACATTTTCATGGTGACATGGCAACACCAGAGGCTCTCACATGTCACTCATTTTCGACATTTTTCGGTCAACATGTGGAGCAATGAGGAAGTGCCACATGGTAGTCCGTACAACCACGTGGAAGACCATACGGGATGTGGTAGGTGATATGGAAGGGTGATTGTTCAAGTGGATGTCGTGGGACAACGGTTGGCTGCCACATGGTAGTGGGAAAATGCCTAATGAGCACCCAAAATAAAATTTTCAAAAATAAAATAAGTCCCACCAAATATGGCGGCCAAAATTCCCATTCTGAAAAATCTAAACAACAAATCCAAACTTTGCGTCGGTTCCAAACCACATATATATTGTTATAACTATAATCCCAAAAGAGGAGGCATGTGGGCTCGACCCCGAGACCTCCCCTTATCCAAACGCCTTACATAGTATCCGCTAATCGTTGGGCTAACGAACTCTATTGCTTAGTCCACCCAACATTTAATTTAAATGATGAGTTTTCCCATGGACAGAGGAGGGCGCTTGACGGTATGACCAAACACATTTTTTGAGACAAAGTACAATGTATTAATTAGGTTACAGACACAAAAATCGAGACAATATTTCTCATGGGCCTGGGAGTGCCAGAGTCGGATTGAGGCATGGAGATAGTTTTTTTTGGGTAATTCGATTCCACAAATTCAATGGTGTTGTATTGTTTCTTATCTAAGAAAATCCTCTGCAACTTAATTCCATAATGATGTATAATTATGTATTTTTCCAAATTCTTTTGCTAAGTTAATAAAAAGGCCTACCCATTTGAGTGCAGGACCCAGAGACGTAGTCCACGAGGGATGAAATATGTTATCAAGTTTTTGTGTTAATATTTGATGCTTATGTCTCTTCATTATTAAGATTTTCATTCTTTATGGTGCACTTTAATTTATTCTCATTTAATAAAATTATTTATAAGTCACTGAGATGAAAAGATATCAGATCATGTTGGTATCAGAGAAGTCATCTTTAACTTGAATTGTTGAGTGTGAATGCTTACTAGGGCCAAGCATAAGCAGGGTGTGGGAACTCTTAATACTTTCAATCGTGAATTTGGTCATGCATATCGAAGGAAGAAAATGGCAGAAGAGGACAAGCATGATGAACATGAGAAAAACTTCCATATGGTAATTTATCCCATGTTAGAAATGGTCAAGCGAATGTTTGGAGACTACGAGAAGAGGATGAAAAAGAAAGGGAAGAAAAATGAAGCACAAGTTGATGATAATTCTTCAATCAATCAAGGGGTTGGAGGAGACCCTCCCGAGCCTCCATCTTCACCCTGAAGTTCTAGCTCTTCTTCCTCTGATCATTCTCATCATTCTAGCCACACAGCTTATTTTAAGAAACCATTATTAAATCTTGATGTAAAATTTTCTTTACCTATGTTTAATGTAGATGATAATTGGATCCGACAGGTTGAAGTATATTTTTGTGTTCAATAGATTGATGAAGAGGAAGTTAAAGTTCAATTGGATTCTCTTCGAGAGGAAGGCACCACTCTCATATGGTGGGAGAGGAAAATTCAGGACAAAAGTAAGTGCGGTAATCTTCTTTCCTCATGGTCAGAATTTAAATCAGCGATAAGGAAGCAATTTTATCCATTGGGTTATTTACATAAGAAATTATGGAATGACAAACTTTAAGACAAACTAAAGGTAAAACTATACAAAGTTTCACGAAATAATTTAGGAAGAAATCTCTTGCATTAAACTTTCATTTGTATTCTTATGAAACTTTGATGAACTATATTAGCGCACTTCATAGTTATATTCTTCATACTTTTCTATTGTTTAACCCCACAAATATTGATAAAGGTTGTGTGCAATCCACTCACCTTGAGAACAGGGGAAAGCATGGTCAAAAATATCGCACAATGAAACCTTCCAATCTCCCACAGAAGCAGTTTAAAAAGTTTAAAAGGAAGGAAAAAAACATTGCCACTGTAAAGACAAAAGAACGAAAACCATCTTGCACTCATTGCAAGAAAAGTGGTCACGATGATGAACATTGTAGGAAACTACATCCAAAGAAGAGACCAAAAAATTTCAATGGAAAGGGGAAGACAAAGACCATTGCTACAGTACAACAAGAACATGGTTCCAATTTATGAGACAAATTAAAGATCCCAGTGGCTGGAGTACAAGGTAAATATTACCTTCATGCCAGTTGAAATTCCAATAATGAATCTCATGATGATTAAAAAAGAGGAATGAATTATTTCATATAAGAGTTGTATCTAAACACACTAATATAGATACATTGTTTGATCCGAGTTCCCAAGTAAAATTGATATCTGAAGCACTTGTCAAAAAGATAGGTCTTGAAACTAAACCACATCCAAAGCCTTATCCTCTTGGTTGGGTATGTGATAATGAAAAACTTAATGTCACCACACAATGTAGGGTCATATTTTAGATTGCTTCAAAGTTGATTGATGAAGTGGATTTGGATGTTGTATCACCTGATATATGTGGCATAGTGTTGGGGAGTCCTTACCTTTATGAGAGAAAAGAAGTCTTCCTCCATCATGAAAAAAAATATCACCTGACTAAGGGTGGAGGGGAATATATTGTTAGATCCCACAATATGAGGGTAAACACAACACTTGTTAATGTTGGATAAATTAAGAGACTCATAAACACTAATAAGATATATTTACTCATGTTTGTAAGGGAGAAAGATGTCGGAACATCCGATGCTTTCCAAGGATGTGATCCTTCTCATAAGAAAGAATTAATTGATATTGTTTCTAATTATGATGATATTTTCTAGGAACTAGATGGATTACCTCCTAAGAGGGAAATCCAACATGAAATACATCTTCAGAAGGATTCTTCTCTTCCTAATGTGGGAATGTATAGGATTTCATTTGTAGAGATGACAGAGATCAAGAAGCAGGTACACGGCTTATTGGATCAAGGGGTCATCAGGCCCATTTCATCTCCTTGTGGTTCTCCGATCGTGATGGTTCCAAATAAATATGGCACATGTCAAATGTGTGTTGATTACCGAGCCTTAAATAAAATCATGTTGAAAAATCGATACCCTCCTTCTCGTATAGATGATTTACTTGATCAATCAAAGAATGTTGTTTATTTCACTAAGTTGGATTTGGGCTGTGGATACCATCAAATCATGGTTGTGGAACATGATGCATGGAAGACTTCCTTTAAAACCAAATAGGGATTTTTTGAATGGTTAGTTATGTCGTTTGGGGGTTGTAATTCTCTGACAACTTTCATGCGTGTGATGAATGATGTATTAAGGCCATTTCTATATGATTCTGTGATTGTATATTTATACAACTTTCTTATTTTTAGGGGAACTTGGGATGAACATGTAAGGAATCTAAAGAAAGTATTGGATACTTTGCAAAGGGAAAATTTGTATGTAAAACTGTCCAAATGTGAATTTCGTAAGACTGCACTTGTGTACTTACGTCATATTGTAGGAGGAGGATAATTGAAAATTGATCCTTCCAATATTGATGTAATTGTAAATTGGCCTAAGCCCAAAAGTGTAACTGAAATACATAGCTTCTTAGGTGAATTCTATTATTGGAGGAGATTCACTTCAAAATTATTCTTTATAGCAGCTCCTTTGCATGCCTTAACTAGTGTGAAGAACATTTTCCAGTGGGGAGGAAAGAAAAAAGAATATTTCGACACTTTGAAGGAAAATATCAATACTGCATCAGTATTAGCACTGTCAAATCCTCAATAGCCCTTCATGATGGAGATAGATGCCAGAAAATATGCCATGGGTGTAGTATTGATGCAATATCGTAAGCATATCTGTTACCGCTCTGAAAATTTTAACCAATATGTTGTTAATTATTCTACATATGATAAAGAGTTGTATGCATTAGTTAAAAGAGTAAAGAAATGGAAGCACTACTCGTTAGGGAAGGAAACAATCATACATACATATCATCAACTCTTATAGTATCTCCAAGCATAGGACAAACTCCAACAATATTGACATTACAGATGGTTAGGTTTCCTGCAACAATTTCATTTGGCAATCAAGGTATGAGTAACAAGGTAGTTGATATGATTTCTAGACCTCCTATTGTTGCTTCTATTATTTTGAAGAATGCTTCTTTATCTCATGATAGCTATGTGGAACAATATGAAATTGATGAATATTTTAAAGAAGTATATGAGAATCTAACCCATGGTGCACAGGTAGAGAACTAATGTCTATAGGAAAAAATACTCTACATTCTTGGAAAGCTATGTATTCCTACAAGTGAATGAGTCCATGTAATATGAGAAGCTAAAACTTCCCTTGTGTCTGGGAATTTACGGGTAGGAAAAACTATGGCTCATCTACAGAGGTTTTGTTACTGGCCTCAGATGAAAGAAATTATAATTAATATGTAAAGGGGTTTGTGATGTGTTCTACTTGTAACCCCTTATAATAGAAACCAGGGGTATACTCACAACTTCCTGTTCCATTCCATCCATGGGAAAGTATCTCCATGGATTTTGTAGGGGGTTTATCAATGTTGAAAAGGTTTCATGACTATTTGTATGTTGTAGTGGATAGGTTCAACAAGATGTATATCTTAATGCCATGTAAAAATAAGATCAATGTTGAGTAGACTACTAATATCTTCTTTTAGTATGTTTGGGTTCATGTTGGGTTACCCACATCCATTATATTAGATCAATATAATCGACTCCTTGGCTATTTTTGGACAATTTTGTGGAGAATGATGGACACCAGGTTGAAGAGGAACAATTCTTTCCATCCACAAACCGACAGACAAATAGAGGTTGTTAATCGAGCAACGATACTTTTTCTACGAGGCTACTACAACAAGCATCCCAAGTTTGGGGATGAACATATACCCTATGTAAAATAGTCTTACAACTGAGCCTTACATTCCTCCACTCAGTGTTCTCCTTTTGAGACATGTTTTGGGTATTTACCTAAGGTTCCTTTGGACTTGATGTATGGGAGAGATTTTGATTGAAATGAAGAAAGAAATGAATACATAGCCCGCAAGTTCATCCAGAGGTTCCAACAGGTACATCAAGCAGTCAGGGAATAGTTGGAGAAAATTCAAGCACATTATAAAGCTCAGCATGACAAACATAAGTTTGATCATCAGTTCCAGGTTGGACACTAGGTATGGCTTCACATCAAAAAGGAAAGATTGAAGGGTGAAGGAAATAAGCTCAAGCCCCTCCATTATGGACCCATTACTATTTTGGCACAAAGTGTTACTAATTCTTCTCATCTAAATCTTCCACTGTATATGCATATCTACTCAGTTGTAAATGTGGATAACTTGAAACTTTTTGAGCCTTGAATGATCATGGATCAGGATGAGGAAGTTTCAATACCTTCAATTGATAATTTTTCTCATGATTACTTGGATGATTTAAAGGAATATATCATCTTGGACATAAGGATTAGGAATTTCACGCAGGGGTTATGTTGATTATCTTTGAGTAGGCTTAAAGGGAACACATCCAAGGAAGGCAAAGTGGATTGAGAAGAACAAGGTGAGGGAACTCTTCCCTCACTTATATGTTCATTGATGAAATATTTTGGTGGTCAAAAAAGTTCTCTGTGGGAAGGATTAATTAAAAAATGATCCAGAGAACACTAAGGAAAACTCAGAATTCGTAGAAGCAACTAAGGAAGATCAAAATGGCCTCAACAAACACAGAATGGTAAAAAATTAAATTTCTCAAAACTTAGTGAAATAGGCATCATATCGAAGAGTGCCTCACAATATTTGCAACGTTTCAAACATATCGTAAAACGGAGTTACAGATCAATAGATATTCATTGTCAAAGTTTTGGTCAACCTAGTCTGGTCAGCAAGGATGAGTTAGCATCCGTACTATTGATGTCAGCATCAATATGGATGATGTCAGCATCTATACAGTATATGTGTCACACATAGAGGGTAACACATGTCATGTTGATGTTAGCATGGTGATGTGGAAGCACAAGAGGCTGTCATGTGTCACTCATTTTCAACATTTTTCTGTCAACATGTGGACCAATGAGAAAGTTCCACGTGGTAGTGCATACAACATCATAGCAGACCGTATGGGACATGGAAGGATGGCATGGAAAACTGACGTGGCAGGGTGACTATGAAATTGGATGGCGTGGGACAATGGTTGGCTTCCACGTGGCCCAGTCATGGGCTACCATGTGGTAGTGGGAAAATGCCCAATGAGGGCCCAAAACCAAATTTTCAAAAATAAAATTTGGTAGAGGTCTCGCCAGATCTGGTGGCCAAACTTATGATTCTGAAAAATATAAACAAAAACTCCAAACTTGGCAGTGGTTCCAAACCACATATATATTGTTATAAATATAATCCCAAAAGGGGAGGCCCGTGGGCTCGACCCCGGGACCTCCCCCTATCCAAACGCCTTACATAGTATCCTCCAACCGTTGGTCCAACAGAATCCATTGGTTAGTCCTCCCAAAATTTAATTTAAATGATGAGTTTCCCATGAATGAAGGAGGGCGCTCGACGATACGACTCAAGATGTTTTTCGAGACAAAGTACAATGAATTAATTGCAGGTTGCATGAATGAAAACTGAGATGATATTTCTCATGGGCCCAGGAGTGCCAGAGTCATATTGAGACATGGAGACAATCATTTTTGGGTAATTATATGCCACAAATTCAATGGTTCTATCTATTTTCTGATCTAAGCAAATATTCTATAGCTTAATTACAAAATGAGGTATACTTATGTATTTTTCCAAATTCTTTTGCTGAGTTAATAAAAAGGCCTACCCATTGGAGAGGAGGACCCAAAGATGTTTTCCACCAGGGATGAACTCTGTTATCAAGTTTTTTTGTTCATATTTGATGCTTATGTCTCTTCATTATTGAGCTTTTTCCTTCTTTATTGTGCACTTTAATTTATGCTCATTTAATACAATTATTTATAAGTCACTTCGATGAAAAGATCCTAGATCAATCACAAGGTGGGTATGGTCCTTGGCCACCTTATCCCATTCCTTGGATTTCCACTCCCCCCCATGGTATCTCATCAATTCATACAACCCATAGAGTTATAGCACCACACACCCCATGTTCGACAACACAGGTATTTCAACAGAGGACGAACACCTTCAGTAACCACTCACATAACCAGATCAAAGATCAACACACTGATTTTTTCACGTGGTAAAACCCCTACAAGGAAACATCCACGGCCCCAACCAACGCGGCCACTTGGAGCAGTTTATTAATGCAAAGAAAAAGATTACAGAGAGATTTTACAAGAGATTTTCTCACAATCGATCATCGACAAATGACCCTCCATGCTATTTAAATAGAGATCATGGACCAATCGGGTGTTAAGACATGAATCAATGGCCGTTAAGATTGAGGAGAGTATGAACCGTCGGATCACTCTATGTCGGGAACATATCATGACCGTCGGATTGCCTAACTACAAATGCATACTAATGCATACTAAAGAA
>JZKD02S0298131.1:61968-76868 GCA_000966675.3 Picea glauca | reverse complement strand
TGATACCTACATCTATATCCCGTCCTTTCATATCCTGTTAGCTCTCTTTCCTTTCCGTTAATATTTGGTCTTGCTGTCGCTCTTCAATGTAGGTGTACGTTGACGATGCTAGTCGATAAATGTCTGTCGTTATTTCATGTTCTCTAATTAAATGTGCTTCTCCACGGCCTTCTTTGGGTTATTTCGTATTATGAATGAACTCCAGGTTGTTGTTTGAAAAAGCACGAATAGTTTGTATTTGGTTTTGCTGTAAACAGAAAGTTACGTGACTTGTATTTCAATATGGAATGAATAGTGGCGAATGATCTCCAGGTGGTTGTTTGAAAAGGCTCGAATTCGTCTGTATTTGGTTTTCGTGTATACAAAAAGTTACGTGACTATGTATTTCAATATCGAATGAATAGTGGCGAATATATTTTGAAGGTTCAAAGGAGACGTAACTCTGCAAAGAACCCTTTTGTTTTGGTTTTCAAGATTATTGTAATGTAATGAGCATTGGATAATAAATAAATTAATTAATGATTTGAATGTTGATTTATTTTCCCTTCTATGTTGATCATTAATACCCTCGGAATTGGAAACAAGGTAAACCAGCGGTCATAGCTATATTTACTGTCAGTTATATAACAAATGGTTTAAATCCATATAATATGAAGTCAACAAATGGTTTAAATATATATAATACATTTAATTTCAGTTAGTATTATTGGTTGAAATTTATCTAATATAGTTTAATTTGAGCTTGCATGCTTTAGTACATCTATGGATTACTATGGAAATGGTCAGAATTAAGAAGCTTTTAATAAAATATGTGATTTTTTTATCGACTTGCTTGCATGATAAAATATGGTTGTTCGTTATTAAAAAATATTAAATTAATTAATATAATAATGACAAATCTGTTTATTAAAAGATTGAGATTTTAATCATTAACTTCGTTATCTATGAAAATAATTTATCTTTTCCAAATTATTTTGGATGACAATAATGGATAACAGTTGCTAAAGTGTCTAGGGTTTGTAATATGATATGTGATTTAGTTTTTAATCATTGAAAGCAGATTTCATTTCAAATCCCATGATGCATAGGTTTTATGCAATTGAATTTTATAAAAATATGTTCAAGATTAATTGCATTTATTCTTTTATGTGATTTAGGTTTTAATCATTGAAAGAAGATTTCATTTCAAATCCCATGATGCATAGGGTTTATGCAATTGAATCTTATAAAAATATGTTCAAGATTAATTGCATTTATTCTTTTATGTGATTTAGGTTTTAATCATTGAAAGCAGATTTCATTTCAAATCCCATGATGCATAGATTTTATGCAATTGAATTTTATAAAAATATGTTCAAGATTAATTACATTTATTCTTTTCTTTTTTAATTTTCTTTTTTTTCCAATATTTTGGTAAATTTTCATTTTTTTCCAATATTTTGGTAAATTGACAAAAAAAAATCAAAATTAAAAAATGATATACACTATGTTTTTATTTTTCCTCAAATGAATAAAAAAATATATAAATTGACAAAAAAAAATCAAAATTAAAAAATGATATACACTATGTTTTTATTTTTCCTCAAATGAATAAAAATATATATATATATTACTTCATCCATGGCTGCTTATTTTTTCTTACAATTTTCTTAAATTTTCTCTTTATTTATCTCTAACGTATTCATGACATAAATTTCAAAAAACTTATTTAAAGTTGATGTTGTTTAAAGACCTGACCCCAATGTGAGAATCAGTTAAAATAGAATGACAAACGCCTAATCAAGGATTTTGTGATATTACATTTATAACACGAACCATTATGTTAACATTTTCATGACATATAATTTAAAAAAACCTATTTAAAGTTGATGTTGTTTAAAGACCTCGCCCCCAATGTGAGAATCAGTTAAAATAGAATGTCGCCTAATCAACGATTTTGTCATATTACATTTATAACCAGAACCATTACGTTAACATTTTTTATTCATTGATGTATCGCAAAGTGGAGCCAATTATTAAGGAATCGAGGATGATACACAGTCAAATGGATTTTTATGGCGTTTTGGTGTATTCAAAGATTTCAAATATATCATGAAGAAGTATTTTTTTACCCAATAAACTGCTTTATTTTAAATTTGTTCTTGCTATAAAGTGGATGGTGAAAGCTTATAAGAATCACTACTAATTAATTTATGATGATGATGATGATGATGATTAATGTCCACTAAGACTTAATTGGTCTATCGAACTTTAAGACGATAAGTGATTACTTGTGATTCTTTAGAATTTTGTTTCGGTGCTCGACAAACATGAAGAGAAGGTTTCCAAGATCACCATACTTTTGTTGAGTTAAGAGGTTAAGAAGGTTGGTAGTGTGATCAATATTTTGAAAATGAGATCTAATATGGGTATAGGCTCAACAATCTAAGAGAAAATTCTTTTCATCTTCAACCTTCTTAGTGTCACAAAGGTGTCACACTCTTTCATCCCTTGGTGTTTTAGGAATTGACCAATGCCCAGTTTCACTATAGAGCTCGTGAGAATTTGTTCTTATCTTAGCAATGCATATTTTTTTCTTTACACTTAGCAAAACAAATAGACAATTTTGATCTTTTAGATTAGGGTTGATTACATTTTTATAATACCTTAATTTTTTTTTCCTCTAACTCTTTATCACACCACATTTTTTCCTTAAATTTTGATTTTACATTTTTTTAATAGTATATTTATTCTGCAAAATGGTTTCTTCCGTGATCCCCCAATAGTTTAGCCAAGACCAGTCATTTTTATGCCATCCTTGCTTGAGTCGATGTTGGTTATGACTTGATTTTGAAGCAATTTTAGGTAGCCTCTTGTCTTCCATGTTGTTTAACTTGTTTTTATACATTAGGTATCTAGTCATAGCCATGCTCTCAATGGGGGAGAGACTTGTTTCTACGAGGATGATGGGATAGGGCATATTTCCTTTAATTTTGAGATTATAGGTTATCAAATTCTTTTGTATTTGATCTATCTTGCTCCAGGATTCACGAGAGATACTATAGCCCCAGACTTCACATCCATAAAGAATAAAAGGTGTAACAAGAGTCTCAAAGAGGAGTTTCTTCTTATCCGAACTCCAAAGATCAACTAATTTACAATTGTTTTGAAGTCCATAATAAGCTTTCCATCCCCCAAAAATCCTTTTCTCAATGCTATAATTCTAATTGAGCTTGTGGTGAATATCAATTCCAAGATATTTCTATAAAGTCACTTCCTCCAAGTTGTTGTTGTCATATACAAAGGCATCGTAAGGGATACCCGAGTTTTATCAGTATGAACAGTCATACCCATATTGGAGCAAAAGTCCTTGAAGATTCTTAGTTGGTTTTCAAGATCATGGGGACTCCTTGCCAAAAGAACGATATCATCGACATAAAGAAGAAGATTGATGACTATACCAGTGAGAGTAGGGCTAACACAACCTACTTTTTCCAAGCATTCTTCTAACTTATCAATGTATATGCCAAAAAGGGTAGGGGACAAGGGACAAAGAACAAGGGTATACTATCATTCACAATAGTTTTTATACAATGAAAAAAGCACACTACTTTGAATAACTTATTAAAGGTTGTTGAAGGAAGACTAAATCTTAGCCAAGTAAAAAAAGTTTTACTTCATCATTCTAGAGGATTTAAGTATTTAAATTTGTGTTATTTTTGTACATATTATCATTTTTTTTTATATTTTTACAATTTAATAGATATACAAATTAAACAAACTAATTAAAAACATAAATAAATAATTATAAGTTATTGATGGTTTTTCATGTTAATTCAAATTAATCTCGATTGTAATTTCCTTCTTTCATCTCCCAAAGTTTTATTAATTCTTAATTACATTTTAATGTGTTTAAAAAAAAAATTAATTAACAAAGAAAGTTATGTGATAGTTTAAATATATTAATTAATTATTGTTAAAGATAATGATTAAAAAAAAAATAGGTTTTTTTTTTAAGAATTAAATATTATTATAAAAATGAATTATTAGAATAAGATGATGAAGAAAGTTAATAGTTATAGAGTTTAAATTATGTTTATTGGACCTTAATAAAGGTACTCATTTACTTTTGATTTAGAATTTTATTTCATGTTAAAATTGTTTAAGATAAACTTTCTTAAATCACCATAATTTTTATGAATGAAAAGGTGAGTAAGGTTGGTATAGTAATAAATATTTGGAAATTATGATTTAATGTCGGTATAGTCAAGTCACTTTAAAGTAAATTCTTGTTCACCGTCACCAATGTTTGTTTTTTGTAAGTAAGATTTTGTAAAAATACTTCCAAAATAAAAAATTACAGCATCAATAGTTTAACCCAGGTTGTAATTACTGAATTGCCCCAAGGGGAAACCAATTCATCCAGCCTAATAGGTCGAGAACCAAACTCTTAAGCTACCATTCATAGTACAATTTCTAACCACAAAAATTACATCGCCCCATGGGGAAAACCGATTTAACATTTCGGCTAAGACTCACATAAGTTAAAGCAAACAAAATATAACTATAAGCTACATGTGGCAAAATAGAAGCTAAACACCCAACTGACCATGCAGAGAGGCACCTGCATAGTTCAGGTTGTAGGATTGTAATGTGGCCACGTGTCTAGGGAGGTGGGGTTGAGTGTTGGATCCATGACCGATGTTTCTTCCTCCTACGGAATCATGTGCGCAACTATTGCAAGAATTGACTATTCATTCCCTATTGTATTTGGTTCTCCATATGAGGGGTGGCACACTCCCTGTAATGCTGAGAGAATTTGTAGGAATTGTGTTCCCTTCTCGTCAAAGATCTCCAACCGAAATCCCAGGTTGTCCAAATTGTGTCGTAATTCTAACACCATGCCTTGCAGAATTGCAAGGCCTTCTTGTAATTTTGAGTAGGATGCACAGTCTGCACAGGAGTGAGACAACTCTTGTTGATGTCCATGGAGGACGCCCAAACCTTCACTCTGAGTTTGGGCATAGTGAGGTTGGGTTGGGGGCAAATGGACTGGTGAATTCGCAGGCGAATTGGGAGGAACGACTGGATTTCGTTGCGATGTGGAGGCCATGTCTTAGATTGGACCTGGGTTGAAACCCAAAGAGTTTCCCAAGAGCTCGAATCGTTCAATCTTGCATGCATAGGGCGAGGAGAGGGGTGGATGACCATTGTGGATATGACCAGATTGCATCGAGGAGGATGGAGAGGAGGGTGATGAACTATGAGAGGGTGTAAGTGGGGGATAGAGTGCTAAGCGTCATCAAATGGGTTTCCAAGCCGAGAAGCGTTTGGATTTCCATGTCTGTCTCAACATGACTGAGGCATGGTGAGGGAAATCAATCACAGGAAGAGAGTTGATGAAGCCAAGGAGAAGCAAGGGGTAGCGTAGACTACTTGAGGACTTGGCCAAGAATGAATAAAGATGTGAGTACACCTGGTGAGGTTCATGGTGAAAATAATGTTGGTGGAGGAGGACACATATGAGCAGAGTAAATACTGATCCATTGAGGGGACAGGTAGCCAGAGAAGGGTGCACTAGGAGTAATGGAACCTTGGTTATAGTGGAGTTGTGTTAAATGCATGGCGGTATAGGGAGGTTAGGGCACGCACCTGTCACGTGGTTGATGCCATGTTCGTCATCACCCATCCGTTCTATTTGACATATGGGCAACAATAACAGGCCATCCGAGAGAAGGTAAGCGTGCTTGGCCCAACTAAGATTTTCGCAACTAGAACACGTCCTTGCTCGGGTTTGAGCAGAAGACCTGACCTTCATTGCAAGAAATAATTTACCATCCAGCCACCTCGACCGAACTTAAAGGTAAGCGGTCTTGGCCCAGTTAAGCTTTCCGCGACTAGACCAAGTCCTTTCTCGGGTTTGAGCACAAGAACTGATCTTTGTTGCAATAATGACTTTACCATCGAGCCGCCTCCGCCGACCTTTTCACTGCCACCCACGTTAGTTTCCAATGTCCTGTTTTTTTTATAGAGTTAGTGAGACTTTGATCTTATTTTATCAATGTTAGTTTTCTTGTTTATACTAATCACCTCCTTACCCTATCTTAATTTGTTTTATCCTTTAATGAATTTTATTTAAGAAAAAAAAATTACAATTTCTAAACTCTAGAGAGGTTTAGATATGATCTCCAAGGAGGAAAAACATGTTCTTAACCATTAGGTCCACTCAATTTGTACTAGCATTGACGTTTTCTTTAACTATTAATAAAATAAAATGTAAATTGTTTTAATACATAAAATCCCTATAGTCTCTAGGAAAAAGTAGAATTTAAAAACTAAAAAATGGGATGGCTTAAGCCAAAACACTTGTACATAAACACATAACAAAACAGATCCACTGGGTCTACCTTCCTTGGTGGGAATTTTTAAGGGTAGGAATAGCTCAACAAGTTGGCTCATAATCAATGGAATGACTTGTCAATCATGATGGGTGTAAACGGTTATGAAAAAACATTAAATTAAGATCATTAAGTCCATTCCCTATTGAGGGAATATGGGGAAGTGGAACCCCTGCTCACAGATTTCCATCCCCTTATAGATGTGTTACATTTTGAATATATATTATCGATAATGTTAGATGTTAGTATAATTTCATTAAATATCTATTTGAAAGGGGGAAATCAATGAAATTCAGGTGATTATCCTTGATGTATATACTAATATTGATAATTTCTAAAGAAGTTCAATAATCTAGAGATTTTTGTGAAGAGAGAGATCACTTGGAAGTATAAATCATGCGTGAAACACCAACAGTTCTACAAAATGGCCAATTCAGCCTCAACTTCCCTTGAACGTGTTTCACAACACAATGAGGGATTAGACAACAATCAATTAAAAGTACCAACAACATAGTGCAATAATGCACGAGGCATTGAATCACTGTCCATAATGACTAAGAGAGTAACCATGTTGAGGAGTAGATAACTCATAATCATGGTACAACTTCTATGGAAATCAAAATCCCATATATAACATAAAGACACAAATAGGTGTCCTGTTCAAGAGAAACAATAATTGACAGCTTCCACTAAAACTAAATAAATATCGAGAATCTTTCTCCGCTCTTCTTTTCTTTATGATTGTTTTTTGTATTTTTCATGTTTTATGAGTGCAAAAAAGAGATAAATTTTTTTTCGTAGTTTTCTAAAATGAGTGGATTAATTACATGAAACTACATTCCAAGAAAATTAAATAGATCTATGCAAAACAATTAAAAAAAAAGGTGTTAGGAATGTGATATCTACTCATTATTACTATTTTCTCCAGGGACAAATGGTCACAAAATGAGGAAAATGGATGCACATAAAAAATGGTCGAGAGTGTCTACAATGGAAATAAGTATGATGAAGAGAATGGTAGCATAACATTATGCACCAAGATGCAAGTGGTCTATAAGAACATACAACCACAAAGAAATAAAATAATGAGAAATCCTTTAGGACATGGCCCAAAAAATGATTAAGAGAGAATAATGAAGTATCACCTTTTAATTCATGGTGGGACTAAATATAGGTTCTTGAGGCCATTAATAAATAAAAAATAGGTGTGAAATAGAGAAGTATCAATGCTGACTAGGGAATCCAATGAAGGGTAGTCACTTTCACACAAGTTACAATGTGAAATAAAGAAGGTTAATGTTGTAACCTAACAATAATAAACCAAAGGCATAATTCCAACAAAAGTGATGATTAATAATGAAATGTTGGAATGCAAGGAAAAATATATCGATACATTCCAAATAAAAACACATACCTCGTGGTTTAGTGAGAATATCCATAGAATGTAAAAAAATTATGTCTCCAAATTTATGTATACATGATCGAGCATTCACTCATCATGATCCCTTGCTCCTCCTAAACGTTGAAATGCCGAAGGAACTCTTCTTCCTCCACATGTCCCCCTCATGATCGACGACCACGATAAATCCCATGGTTCGGGAATTCAACAATCCTTTCTTCGAGAAATATTCCACTCCTTTTCCTCGGAGTGTTATCTCTTTGGACCTTTGCATCTACTGCCATGGGTCCTCTTCTTATCAATGGTTCATATGAACTCTGGATTTTGGGACTATGGAGAGATAGAATTCTTCTTCCCTCTATTCTCCTAGACTCTTGGTCTTCCATATTTAATGATCTGCTGACGTGTGCCCTTGGTAGATGGATGACCATGAATATCTCTATCCTTCGGGTCTTCAGGGATGATAATTTCTCCATGCTCCAAATCTTATGAATGTGTGAAATCCGAAGGAATTGAAAGTTAACTCGCGTGCAATTTCTCCAGATCTAAGTTTTATGACATATCCTAGATCCTTCTGAATGTATCTCGTATGTTTGACCATTAAAACAAGTAATATTCTCCTCCTTAAGAATTTTGACCGCTATCCTTCCTGAGCTTTGATCTTTGAGGTTTCTCAGAACTCATTCGCACTCATTGCATCATTTGAACTTCTATAAGATTTTGGGTCTTAGAGATTTTTATAAAAATCTCCTCATGCACTCCTTCCGCTCGTCCCCTCTGTGACTTCTTCTACACTTAGACTAAGTGTTGGCTCAATGCACTCAATGCAGTGGTCTTCTACTGCTTTCTCTCTCCACTGAGCGACTATGCACTCTTTACACTTTCTCTACAAAGTTTCAATCTACCTATTCTTAGATTCTAAGTCAATATTGACTCATCCTTTGCACTCCTTGTGGGCATTGTGCACTCCTTGCACCAGAACTCTCAAAAGAGAAACAATTGAAACTGATAGCAACATTAACAATTCACACATATAACCGTGAAAAGCATACTCAAGCGCATAAAACAGAATAAGCAGAAATAAAAATCACTTGTACTCAATGAACTCAGAAATAGAGAACACCATACATTTGGAATCAAACCTCTCTGCTTGTATTCATTCAGTAAAATATGTACATGGACTCATGCAACTCTTTACAACTCTCTACAATGACTAGAATTGATAACAATAATATTCAACAACCTCATTTGGGCATCGATTACATATATTTATACATGAAGAGGCTTCTCAAGCCTTCTTTCCAAATACCTTAGTTCTATCCTATCACAAGTTAAAACACCTATCTACTAAGGCATATTACAATAAATGGCCATTACATTCAGATATGAGTTGATGCTCAAATTCTATACAATCTTATCTTTCATTAAAGACAAATACAATCTCCTAGATTTCTTAGAATAATTCCAGCCTCAAAATATTAAACAACCTTAATTACAAGGCCTCCAAAACATCAAATGATGCACTCTCCTTGGAATTCAAAAATAGTTTTAAAATTTATGGAGTTGTCCTCTGGTTGGCCTCTTTAATTTTTTATGGCAATGCTCCTGCATTACACCCTGAGGTGCTCATTTTTTCTACTGCACTCCCTGCCCAATTTGAATCTGAGTATCCAGGCAAATCCACTCCATCTCCTCCAAGATACCTCAATCCATACTACAATGTACCTCTCATGTACCTGAGCACATGTTTCTCTCCTTTCCAATACACCTGCCTCAACTCCACCATGAAGTAGCTGAAGGTGTACAAAATAAAAAAAATATCTAACATGGTGTTGACCAAATACATGGACCATATTAGCCTCCTGTATATATTGGGATCCACCAACTTTGAATGTGAAGAGACTATATTATTCAGATTAGTAACCATAGGTGTGTCCATCAGTCTACAATCCTCCATCTTGAATCTCCTCAATATCTCTATTGCATACTTCCCTTGTCCAATGAATATCTCTCCCGATACCTTCCATACCTCTAACATAAAGAAATAATGCAAACAACTAATGTCCTTCATATTGAACTCGCTGACCAAATATGATTTTCACCCTGCGATGAGTGGATCCTCTTCAAAAAGTATAAGGTACATGTTAGGATATGAATAACTCTTGGTAAATATGATACTCTCCAAGTATCTATAAATCCTATAATACCATGCCCTATGTGCTTGTTTGAGTTTGTAAAAGGATTTCTTAATCCTACACACATGAGACTTCCTTCCATGTACCTCAAATCCCTAAGGTTTTTCTATGTATACTTCCTCCTTAATGATCCCATTATGGATAGTTTTTTTCACATCCATATGATGTATCCTCCACCTCATAAATGAAGAAATCAAAATAACATCTCGAGTAGAAGCATACTTGGTGACTGCAAAATCGATTATGCTTGTATTCCACTCCCTCTTTCTGAGAAAACCCTCTCTCCACAAAACTCGCCTTCAAATTATCGATGATACAATATGAAACATGCTTGATTTTGTAAATCCATTTGGAACTCACAATTGACTTCCCCTATGGTATCGACACTATGTCCTAAACATCATTCCTCGTAATAGAGGTGTAATCCTATACCATGGCATCTCAGGATACCTATTGATCTGTTACTTCCTGTTTCTTCCTAAAGAATATAACTCTCAACATCAGTTATGTTACCCATAAGAACCATATAGTTTGAAAACTTATTCAGAGGCATACACTCTTTGATATCATTCCTAGGAGCCTTGCCTACATCCTTAAATGTCTATAATATCCACCTGGGTCTCTTGAGAGGATTGGAAGGGGATATGTCCTCCTCCCTCCCTAAAGCCCAAAATGATGAATATAGCTCATCCTTCAAAGTCTACTAGTCCGTTTCCTCCATCACTATTGATGACTCTTAAGATCTCCTAAACTCCAAGTTGTCCTTGAAGTTCAAATATATTCTCAAAATTGTCTTCTTCTACACTAAAATAAATATCTTGTAATAATTTGAGGTCTCAATGTACCCCAAAAATATACCCTTCTATCTTGAAGGATCCATATTTTTCCTCTTCTACACAAGAACATGAATGTAGACTAGAAAACTAGAGATCCTCAAATGACCAATCTCTTGATTCACTCCTAAGAATTTCTCTCGTGGATTCCTAACCCCAAATATCCTGTGAGGATTCTTGTTCTTCACATATATTGTCATGTTACATCACTCTACCCAAAGAACCATAGGAAACTCCTATTCTTGTATCATATCCATAGAAAAATCAATGATGGACATATTATTTCTCTCTAAAACCCCATTTTGATGAGGGTTGGATGAGACTGTAAGCTCCCTCTTGATCATTTCATCAATAGGAGATAAGATGTTCTTGAGTACTTGTGAAGAGCATAAATCCTTGAATTCATTGGAGGTGCAATCTCCCCCATTATCTGACCTAAATACCTTGATATTCTTCCCTCTCTAGTTCTCCACGTGAGCTTTAAACTCCTAAAAATGAATGAAGACCTCATCATTAGTATTCATAAACAAGATCCATGTTTTCTTATAAAAGTCATAAATAAATGTCACATAGTATGACAATCCCTATACTAATGCTACTCATATGAGCCCACTCACATATGCATAGATAATATCCAATATCCCCTTGGACCTACTCTCACTTCTAGGAAAAACAACCTTGGAATTATTTCCAAGTGCACACCCTCCACTCTCCTTACTACTTAATAATGAACTATGGAATACCTATAAAATCTCCCTCGTAATTGGAAATTCCTTATAGTGTAGGTGTCCCAACCTCCTGTCCCACATGTCACATAGGATTTCATTGTCGTGTAAGAAATCTTGAACAAGCTTCACCTGCAACATATATAAGGTTCCCTCTCTAACCCCAACAATCGTTTTTTTGTTTGGGCTAGATTTCTATGGACATTTTAGTATGTCCCTTATTTGAAAGTAACAACAAAACCCATGCCCTCCAAATTTAATATTGAGACGATTCTTCTTCAAACCTAGTATATCAAGTACATCATGGTCATCTTACAAACCTCTTGACTCGAGATGGTATCTAATTGTACCCTCTCCCTTCACTACATACTTGGCATCATCAAGAAGTTGCATATGAATATATGAGTCCCTCTTTGTAACATTGCTAAATAGATATTGTTCTTCTATCATATGATAACATGGAGAATTCTCCAAGAGCCATTCACTCCTATTAGTTGTGTTGGTAGAATGGAACAAAACCATTGAGTAATCCTTATCAATCTTCCATTTATAAACATTTGAATATGTTAATTTTAGAGGTTTTATGTTTTAAAAGCTTATGTTAGAATTATATCATCATAAACATTGACTGTGATAATTATTGTTGTAAATATTATTTTAATTTATTTTATTTTGTTAGAAACAAATTGATCATAGAATCCAGTTATAAAGAGTAAATCATTATTCCATGGGAGAGTGAAAAGGGATAAAAACCACCAAAGTAAATATTTTCCATGAGCACAAGTGTAAACATACTCCCAAATATGTGGGATCTAAGGGAATAAGATAACACAAAATTAGGCCAAGAAGATTCCCTAGGGTTAGGGATGAGGCTAACTTGGAGAAAATATCTAGTCAATATAACATTTTTTCTTCTTGCTAACACAAGAAAAGACAAGTATATAGGAGATAAGATGCTCTTGAGTACTTGTGATGAGGATTTGAGTTTGATGGTTCTAAGAAATAATCAAACTATGATTTATATACAAAAATTTATACACATTTTCAGTCCTATGGAATGATCATTTAGGCTTGGGGATGACAGGAACAAGTAATCTTCCCGTGGGATGGAAGGAACTAGATTTTCGACTCAATTTGTTCCTTGAATCTTGAATAAGACACATATATGTTTTTATAACTTGTATTTATAACTATGCTATCATAGAATGATAAATTTTTGCAATGGGGATTAAATGTGAAAGTATTTATTTAGTTCGGAGTTACTATAAATATAAATAGTTGCAGGAAGAAAAAATTAATATTTATCTATCTCTAAGTTATTAGAATTAGTTGCACCAAAGAAAAAATAAACTTTGATTATTTTTGAGTTATTGAGATAGTTGCAACAAAGAAAAATAAATATTTATATATTTATGAGTTTATTAGAACTAGTTGCAAAAATATCTATGGCAAGACTGGCTATGAGTAGAGAGAGATAACTTGTATTATTGTTATTAAGGATTATACCTACTTTAAGAAATTGTTGCGGTGTAAATGATTTTAACCCTTATATATTTTTGTGGCCATTTCTAAGTTATTGAGATAGTTGCAACAAAGAAAAATAAGTATTTATATATTTATAAGTTTATTATAACTAGTTGTAGGAAGAAAATATATATGGAAAGACTAGCTATGAGTAGAGATAGATAACTTGTATTATTATTATTAAGGATTATACCTACTTTAAGAAATAGTTGTGGTGTGAATGATATTTATGTATGTATGAGTTTATTAGAACTAGTTGTAGCAAGAAAATATATATGGCAAGACTGACTATGAGTAGAGAGAGATAACTTGGTATGGCCATACCATACCAAGGCAAGGCAAGGCAAGGCATACCATACCATACCATACCATATCAATCCCAATGCCAATACCAATGCATATCATTTCCTTACCATACCAAGGCAAGGTATACCATACCATACCATATCAATTCCATACCATACCATACCATACCGATGCCAATGCATACCATACCATACCATACCATACCATTGAAAATGCCAATGCATACCATACCATACCGTTTCCAATGCATACCATACTACTTCATACCATACCAAGGAAATAAATGACATACCATACCATACCATATCATTTCCATTGCCAATGCATAACATTGTCATTTCCATTTTTAATGCATACCATACCCTAACATTGATGTAGAACCCACTGCTACTATCGCGACCACAACAATCCAACCATAAGAACTAGAGGAGGATGAGGAGGGGGAGTGCCTTTTACATTCATAGATGTGGGTGAAAGGGACCACACTTCATTTTTTTGTTGATAGTGGAACCCAGAAGAACCTCATCGCAACAAAAGTCATCAAGCAGTTGGATTTGTCAACAACACCACACCCACAACCATACAACATCGGATTTCTTCAGTAGATACAAGACCTTTTTGTTAGTCGATAGTGTCTCCTATGATACGACATCAATTCCTTCAAGGATGAGATATTATGTGATGTTTCCCCACTGGAATTATTTCATGTTATGTTAGGCCAACCATATATGTGGAAGCATCATGTTGTTTATGAGTCTTGACCTTGTAATGTAATTGTTACTTTAGGAGGTCAGCTCTACAGGAAACCAAAGGTAGTTCTGACTACTATCTCAACAAAACAGTTTCACAAAGTAATCTTTCATACCACAAAGTTTAGCCTCTTCATTATATTTTCATAATATAAGGACACTACAATCAATGCAGCCTCGACCCAATACCTATTGATTAAGGTTGGTTGTCTCACTGATGTCAACCCTTGAAGAAATCCCTATAAAACAAAGGTTTGAGTAATGGAACCAATATTGTTTGATGTAGATATGACTCATTATTGTTTTTTCATGGTTGAAAAGAAGTAAATATGGATGAAATCCAAAGTGGCCCCCTTATGGTGAAAGCCCTCATGGGAAGACGCTTTGCAGAGTAAGAGAACCTATGATTAATTATTGAATAATGAGATGAAGAACAATGAATGTGTCAGGGAAAATATATTAGATGGATAGTGATTTTCATGCCATTTCTAGTGGTATGTAGAACATCACATAAATCCTCACGGTTAAAGAGTTATGACCATGTGAAGTTGGAGAACCCAGGTTTGGGTAATGGACCCAAGTTTGTTTGATGGATAATGGTATGATTTTTGCTATGTTTTAAGGTAATACTATTCTAGATGGATATTACATGTCATTCCATTTCTGGTGGTATGTGTAATGTCACATAGCTCCTCATGGTTTGAGAGTTATGGCCTTACAAAGTTGGAGGACCCTCATATGTCATCTAGAAGCCCCAAAAGGTCAAAGTAGTCAAAGTGGTTTAAGAGATTT
>JZKD02S0298131.1:7865-27247 GCA_000966675.3 Picea glauca | reverse complement strand
AAAAAAAAAAAAAAATTTGTTTATAACCTCAAACTCTTAAGAAAAAAACATAAATGTGAACTTTATCACAAATTTCTATTGAAATAAGAAAATTAAGTTTTATTTTTGTTATTGTTTTTTTAAGCTATTAAATTATTCGTATTTACTTGAGAGAAACTGTACAATGTGACTTACGAAACCAAGGTAGCAAAAAAAAGATTATCCATCCAGATTTTCCTAAGAAACATATAAAACTATAAACTACATATCATAAAATACCAAAAACTAAGACCAAGATAGTAAAGCCTATGAATAGTCTAGGTGACACAATGATAACTATCATGAGGAGGCACTATAGCCTTACTTCCTATGAAACTAGAGAACCAAAAAAACAGCTATAATATAAGGAAAATTAAATCAGTAGGGCATGATCATCATCGATAGGAGCTTAAGGTTGAGAAAATACGAGCTTGGTTAAGTCCATGCTAACAAGTTTCTAAGTGAGCAAGCTAATTTTGTGGTCTTTGAGTTTCATCTCAAGTTGAACATTATCGAACTCAAGAAGAATCTCCTAATGGACCTCGCTGCACTCAAATAACACTTTACCATTCGGTGTTTTCGTTTTAGGACCTCGTTGCACTCAAATAACACTTTACCATTAGTGTTTTTGTGTGCCAATACAACTCGACGATTTTTTAATATTGGCATGATTTGGCGAAAGAGGATCCCACATCTGGAATCCAAGTACATATGTCCGCATTTACAGCCCCATCCTCAATGAAGTGCCTTAGAAACTGGGCATCAACTTCACTTGATTCAAGCTCTTCCCCAATTTCAAGTGTATGTGTCTGGTAATCGACTGTCGAATATTCTACTACTAACTGCACCCTGGAGACTACAACTTTACCTCGTCAACCATGCGAGTGATGGTGAAATCCTCCTCTTTCCATGAGGAAATAATAGAGAGGAAAACCAACCAAAGGGGCGAACCATAGTAGATCAGGGAGACCCAAGAGATCCCACGAAGACAAAGAAAGCCAAAAGATGGTGAGAGTTGAGAAACCAAGGAACATGAGGAAATTGATTTGGCCATGGGGTGCTTAATTAAAACCAAGGGAGAAAATGAGGACATTGATTTGGCCATGGGGTGCTTAATTAAAACCAAGGGAGAAAATGAGGACAGGTTGGGACCATAAATTTCCAATGATGAAAAAACTTATTGCCATAACTGGAAATGAAACCATCAAGAACCAAAAAATTCAGAGAAGGACAAGGAAAATAAACACCGCGAGAGGCGAGTATTTCGTTGACTGGAGGATATATTCTAGCAATGAAGGGATGATCTCGTGATTATGAGGAGGGATGTTTTTGTGTGTTAGAGAGGGTCATGGAGATGACAAGTGTACATGAGTTCCGAGGTGCATACCTGCCACTCCTTTTCTTTCCTATCACCCAATCTGGGGGATTAATATATTTTGTTTTTAAGTAATTCAATGATCCATTTATAAACAAATTTATAGTTTCATGCTTTTCATAAATAAGTCGATGCTTTTATCTAACTGTAAATACAACAATATCGCCTAAAAAAAATGTATATTCAAATAAGGTCAGGATAGAAGTCGTTAGCTACACAAAGTTGCTTCTCCTTTAGTTGTAATTGTATTATTTATTTTTTTTAGGAATGTATGAACAATTTAGGAATGTGGGGGTTAAATCTCCAATCCAGCCGCTCCTCGTTTTTATTTAAAAACAACATGCACTTAGGAATGCATGCTCTTCTCTGTAAAAATGAATAAAAAAAATGTGACTATTTTTCTCTACTTCTCCCCAACCAACAAGAACCTCACACTATTTTTCATTTCCCATTGCACCATGATTTTTAACAAGGGTTAATTTCACTGACCAAAAATTAGGAGGGAAATTAGTATCATTGGCACTCAATAGTTTGCAAGGAAAACCTTTCATTTGAAAACAAAATGTGTATGAGGTTTGGAAATGTTCAATCTTTTGAGTGGACATTTCACTCATCATCAAGGACATAAGAAACTCGTATGTTCGAAAAGAGTGATGAGGTTCATATTTATAAAATAAGAGAGGTAAGGGACCATTGAAGGAAATATTGAGGGTAATGAATAAAAATTAATAGAATACGGGGATTAGCCATTGAAAAAAGTAATAAAACTAATAAAATAATGATATTAAGATTAGTTGAAAAATAATCATGACAATAATAAAATATTAAAGAATTATAAATACTAGTTTAGGTGATGAATTGGGAAGGAGGGGTAAAGGAGGATTATTTGATTAGGTGAGGAAATTAATATAAATAATATGGGATAAAAATGAAATATATTAGAATAATATAAAATGATTTGAAGTAGGTAAAGTGAGATAATACACACAAAGCATTTCCTTAAATGAGGGATAATAATCAAATGAACTGGGTATGTTAAAGGGTAAAACGATACGAAGCTGGAAGGGGAGAGGGAAGAAGATGAAAAATAGGAGACAAGGGAAAGGATGGAGAAAAACATAAACAAGATCTAGGATGTTTTTCGATTTTAAGGGCTTCCCGAATTGACCCATCTTTTAAAAATATTTTGTTATTGTTTAATTTCAGGTTTCATTCCTCCATTATGGAGCAAAACCTTCATCCAAATCCAAATCTGAAATGACCACAAACCCCATACACTGAAATAAATAAATGTGTAGACAAACTTAGAAATATAATTGGGTTTCTTGGGAACATAAGCGAACCATTCCATATTTCATGGGCCACTTAATTTGAAACCATTATTACTTCCATTAATGATGTATATTGCTAATTATTTGATATATTTGAGTATCCAGCTAGGATGAGAGAGTAATACACTTTATTGTAATTAATAAAAAAGTGATTAAAAAAATGCATATATAACCAAAGAGTTGATTTTTAAATTTTTCAATAACCCTAGAACCAACCAACTTCCTCATCTGAGAGAGAGGTGTCTTTACAAGGAATAGAACATGCTCCATCCATGTAGACACCATTGGATGGAGTGGTAGTATCTACCTATAAGAATAGGAAGGTTCCCTTGTATTTTCTATGGAAATTATCAACCAAGTTCATTCTAGGTCTTGATGTCAAATATTTTGACATTTATAAATTCTAGGGGGTCTTAGAAAAACAGGACCATGGAGCAATAAAAAAAAAAAAAATGTGGAAACAAAACACAAAAGATACACAATACAATAGAGAGACAGATTTACCTAGTTCACTCAGTGTGGGCTACGTCCACCAAATAAATTATTAGGTCCCTCCTTTATTATTATCCAGCAAATGAAAGGATACAACCTACAACAAACCCGTTGTAACTTCCTCTTCTTTCTCTCACAATCTCCTATCTCAGAATACAATATTCTCCATAATGCATAGCCTCAATACATTTCCCTCATAATAGAGGGTTGCCTTCTAGGGAAAAAAACCCTAACATAATTTCTATCGTTAGATCTTCAACCTTATAATGAACGGTTCAGATTTACAATGAAATTGCAATATACATTTACAAGGCAGTTTTTCCTTCGGGGGCCTACTTTCCCCCGTACCCCCAGCCAGGGGGATAGCCCCCCTAGACCCCACAGAGGGGTAACCCCCCTCTGCACTCCCCCGCGTGGAAGAGTGTACATTATTTTGGGATTTAAAGTCTTCATGGGGTATAAACACGGTTGAAAAACAAAATACCTCTAAATCACGAAGTTAATCACACTCCACAACCAATAGGGGGTTGGTATTATGTCCTCTTAGGATCAAGAAACTACTAGGTGTAACCCATTAAAAGGGTCACCTACTCATAGGAATATTCCAAAATCCCCCCAAAACACCTCATATTTCACTTAGGATTTGGGCCATTAGTATTGTGATATCATCCTTGACACATAGTCTAATTCAACAAAGTTCATTTGTGGTAACTTCCCACTAAGAATCATTAGTTGATTATGTTGAACCACCATGTGTAAGGATTTTGATCTTGTCTCATTATATAAAATGCATTGCACCTCATCAAGCTATCCATTACACTTCTAGCCTAGTTGTTCCACATCCATGCTTTCATTTGAAACATACTCGTCATGGCCCCACAAAGGATCTTGTTCAAGATAGTTTCTTGGAAAATTTTAGTGTGACATATTTTATATACTTTCATTCTTATGCATTCGAAAAATATTTGGTCAAAATAAATTTAAAGTATCGTAATTATCTTTTATTTTTTTGGCATCTACATATAATATGAGATGACACACCTCCATGTAGGTGGTAGGGAAACTCTTGTCCATGACTTTATGCAGCATATTCCATTGGTGCTCCTCACACCCAAGAATTTATACGACTTTATGCATTTTTCCTTAGAGTGTTGAATTAATGTTTCAACTCAAACCATAAAATTTTTGAAACTCTTTATTATCATTATCATTTCGTCATCTTTTTTTTTGTAACATGAATTTTTAATCTTAAATTTTATTTCTCTTTGATACTTAATTATGATATTACATTGCTACAAATCAATGGTATGCTTTATATGGCATGAATCCTCTGCCTTTCTTTGTGCCTAGAAACGATTGAGAGGCATATGGTTTTGTGAATATAGGTATATTTCTCAAGAAAATAGATCCATAATGATTCACTTCTTGATCACATGTATTCATCTTAAAACCATTAAGTAATTGATAAATTATCCTTACAATATCTCAAAGGGGGCTTGTAAAGGGTTTTCGTTGATGTGGAACTTAAAACTTGTGCTTGTTGTCATTTAGGTTAAGATGAATTATTCTATCTACATAGTGGAAACATACAGACCAATGGAATTCTAAAGTTAGGAAAATTAACATCAAGTCATGACGAATGAAATATCCAAAGGAGACAAAAATATATATTATATATCACGTGATTGTGATCTATACATACACAAATATATATATATGTTATATGACCTAAATCTATTCATGCCCCACAACCTAGAGTAAGAAAACAACCATGGCTACTCTTAAGTGTGAAATGAAAACTAAATGGAGACTAAAATAGAGAACGAGAGTACACAATGTTCAAGAAACCTTTAATTGTAGGTAAGTTCACTTTAAATAAATTCCAATGTCATAGCAAGGAGGACTAAACCATATTGTCCAAAGCTATTTCTTCCAAACAATTTGGGCTCTTGAATAGGGGATGAATTTCAGTGTATCAAAAAACAATAAGAACTCCTAGCATTCGTATTGAAGTTAAGTCTCTCGAAATATTATGATAAAGTATCTTGGTTATACATCAGGGTAATATTAGTCCATGTGGGTTAGATTCTTCCCATGGTTAGCTGGTTATTGAGATCAACATCCTTTTTAGTAGTAATTAATGGATCTTTCATACCCTTCTTCAATCTCACTAGAGGGATTAGACATGGTTTCCCCTATATCCTATTTTATTTCTATTTATGAGAGAAGGAATTAGTAGGTTGTTGAATTTTCAAAGACAAAATGGATGATCGAAAGGAATAAAAATCATGTCAAAATTTAACACATTTCATTTCTAGAGGCATTTATTTTGATCTCAAAGGATTTTCGAATGTAAGTACGTCAAAAACATGATCAATAAAATAAAAGGTATACACTTTATCTTTTTGAATACCCTCTACTACCTCTATTCTCAACTAAAATAGACTGAATTTTAATTCAATCCACTAAGAGGGTGTACAGTGTGGAAAATCTATGAAAAATAGTTTCTTAGATAATTCACCATTTTTTTTTAAACGTCATAGTTTATGAATGTTCCTTGGTGGTGGTTGTTTCACCTATTCATTCACATTGCATGTAAATTTTCTTATTTAATGTAATCCTACTTCATTTGAGTAACCCAATCTCCATAAATTTTGGAAAAACTTTATGGTAAAATATTAAACTAATCATCGACCATAAACATGATGAGAGTATGGAAAAAATATAAGCTCTATGCTACATACATAGTTTTAAAATAATTCATTGAATAACAACATGGGATTGTGAAAAGTGAAAAAATATATCATATATAGAGTAGGATTTACCATGATAACATGAAATTTCACTTCATAGAAAACCATGACTCAAACAATAATATTTCTCTTTCCTAGGCCATCTCACTACCAAACTCGACTTTGACCACTTGTTTCTCGGCAGTGGGAAACCCCAAAATTGTTCAAGGTGTCCTTACTTCATCTTTGGGCATGGGTAGGCTTGCCAATTTGGGTTTTTTAGTTACCTCAAAAATGCTAAGTGGTGACCAAGACCTCTCCTTATTTTTCAATTTTGTTGCCTTTTCACTAAGAACTCTCTTTTGGTTTCCTTGCCTCCACCTCATTGTTCACCTCTATCTTCCTCTTCTCATTTTGCACGATGTTTTTCTTATTTTTCCTTCGACATGGTGTTTCTCATGTGTCTTGTTTCCCTGTTGTGTTTTTACATCATATATTTTTTTCCTCTTGAGTAAGAATTGAATGAATATCGATGTGTCATGGAAGAAACATATACCTTTCCTACTTTAATGAACACAAAGTAGAATTTATAAATTTATTGTTTTGCAAATATCCAAGTTATTTATGAGAAATAAATTACAATGTTATTGTATTTCTATAGCATAACTATCTCCAGGTAGGGTGCATAGATTTCCCCATACCCTAGTATCACTTGTAAATTTAAATATGCTTTTACTATGAAATTTGTGGTCTTGTTTTGGTTCATTTTTATGTTTATATACTAATATAACATATTATAAATCTATTTTAAATCCCAATTATTATTATTTAGTTCATCATGTCCACCTTTACCTATACATCCCACATCCACACAATTCATCCCACATCACTGATCCAAAAAGGATCCAGAGAATACTAGGGACAACTCAGAATTCATAGAAGCAACTCAGGAAGCTAAGAATGGCCTTAGCAGACATAGAAAGGAAAAAAATTTCAAATTCCTCGAAACTTAGTGAAATTGGCATCATCACGAAGAGCGTGTGATAAGATTTCCAACGACATAAACGGTTTGTCAAATGAAGTTACATATCAAAATATATTCACTGTCAAATTTTTGGTCAACGTAGCCCAGTTAGCAGGCATGAGTCAACATCTATATTGTTGATGTCAGCATCAATATAGATGATGTCAACATCTGTACAATATGAATTTTAGACATAGAGGGTGACACCTATCATGTTGACGTTTTCATGGTGACATGGAAGCACCAAAGTCTCTCACATGTCACTCATTTTCAACATTTTTCGGTCAACATGTGGAGCAATGAGAAAGTGCCACGTGGCAGTCTGTACAAACATGTGGAGGAATATATGGGACGTGGAAGGTGACATGGAAGGGTGATTGTTCAAGTGGATGGCGTGGGACAATGGTTAGTTGTCATGTGGTAGTGGGAAAATGCCTAATGAGCACCCGAAACAAAATTTTTAAAAATAAAAAAAGTCCCACCAAATCTAGTGGAGGTCCCACCAAATATGGTGGCCAAAATTTTGATTTCGACAAATCTAAGAAACAAATCCAAACTTGGTGGTGGTTCCAAAATACATGTATATTGTTTTAACTATAATCCCAAAAGTGGAGGCATGTGAGCTCGACCCCGAGACCTCCCCCTATCCAAACGCCTTACATAGTAATTGCCAATCATTGGGCTAACGGAATCCGTTGGTTAGTCCTCCGAACATTTAATTTAAATACTGATTTTTCCCATGGACGGAGGAGGGCGCTTGACAGTATGACCAAACACATTTTTCGAGACAAAATACAATGAATTAATTGCAGGTTGCAGACACAAAAACCAAGACGAGATTTCTCATGGGCCTAGGAGTGCCAGAGTCAGATTGAGGCATGGAGATAGTTCTTTTTGGGTAATTCAATGCCACAAATTCAATGGTGTTGTATTTTTTATTATCTAAGCAAAGCCTCTGCAGCTTAATTCCATAATGAGGTATACTTGTGTATTTTTCCAAATTCTTTTGCTAAGTTAATAAAAAGGCCTACCCATTCGAGTGCACGACCCTGAGACGTAGTCCACCAGGGATGAAATATGTTATCAAGTTTCTGTGTTAAGATTTGATTCTTATGTCTCTTCATTATTGAGATTTTCATTCTTTATGGTGCACTTTAATTTATGCTCATTTAATAAAATTCTTTATAAGTCACTGCGATGAAGAGATCTCAGATCATGTCGGTATCAGAGAAGTCATCTTTAACTTGAATTGGTGAGTGTGAATTATTACTAGGGCCAAGCATAAGCAGGGTGAAGTAACTCTTAATACTTTCAATCATGAATTTGGTTGTGCATCCCAAAGGAAGAAAATGGCAGAAGAGGACAAGCGTGATGAACAGGAGAAAAACTTCCATATGGTATTTTATCCCATGTCAGAAATGGTCGAGCGAATGTTTGGAGACTACGAGAAGAGGATGAAGAAGAAAGGGAAGAAAAAGGAAGCACAAGCTAATGATAAATCTTCAATAAATACAGGGGCTAGAGGAGACCCTTCCGAGCCTCCATATTCACCCTCAAGTTCTATCTCTTCTTCCTCTGATCATTCTCATCATTCTCATCATTCTAGCCACAAAGCTTGTTTTAAGAAACCATTATTAAATCTTGATGTAAAATTTTCCTTACCTATGTTTAATGTAGATGTTAATCCTGAAAAGCTAGATAATTGGATCCGATAGGTTGAAGTATATTTTTGTTCAATAGATTGATGAAGAGGAAGTTAAAGTTCAATTGGCTTCTCTTTGAGTGGAAGGCACCACTCTCATATGGTGGGAGAGGAAAATTTAGGACAAAAGTAAGTGTGGTAATCTTCTTTCCTCATGGTTGGAATTTAAATCAACGATAAGGAAGGAATTCTATATATTGGGTTATTTACATAAAGAAATGATGGAATGAAAAACTTTAAGACAAAGTCAAGGTAAAACTGTACAAAGTTTCATGAAAGAATTTAGGAAGAAATCTCTTGCATTAAACTTTCCTTTGGATTCTTATGAAACTTTAATGAAGTATATTAGCGCACTTCATAGTTATATTCGTCATACTTTTCTATTGTTTAACCCCACCAATCTTGATAAAGTTTGTGTGCAAGACACTCACCTTGAGAACAGGGGAAAGCATGCTCAAGAATATCACACAATGAAACCTTCCAATCTCCCACATAAGCAATTTAAGAAGTTTAAAAGGACGAAAAAAAATATTTCCACTATAAAGACAAAAGAAGGAAAATCATCTTGCACTCATTGCAAGAAAAGTGGTCACGATGATGAACATTGTAGGAAACTACATCTAGAGAAGAGACCGAAAAATTTCGGTGGAAAGGGGAAGACAAAGACCATTTCTATAGTACAACAAGAACTTGGTTCCAATTTAGGAGACAAAGTAAAGATCCCAGTGGTTGGAGTACAAGGTAAATATTACCTTCATGCTAGTTAAAATTCCAATAATGAATCTCATGATGATTAAAAAAAGAGGAATGAATTATTTCATATAAGAGTTGTATCTAAACACACAAAGATAGATACATTGTTTGATCCGAGTTCCCAAGTAAACTTGATATTTGAAGCACTTGTCAAAAAGATGGGTCTTGAAACTAAAACACATCCAAAGCCTTATCTTCTTGGTTGGGTATGTGATAAAGAAAAACTTAATGTCACCACACAATGTAGGGTCATATTTTAAATTGCTTCAAAGTTGATTTATGAAGTGGATTTGGATGTTGTATCACCTGATATATGTGGCATAGTGTTGGGGAGTCCTTATCTTTATGATAGAAAATAATTCTTCTTTCATCATGAGAAAAAATATCACCTGACTAAGGGGGGAGTGGAATATATTGTTAGATCCCAGAACATGACGGTAAACACAACACTTGTTAATGTCGGGAAAATTAAGAGACTCATAAACACTAATAAGAGATATTTACTCATGGTTGTAAGGGAGAAAGATGTCGGAACATCTGATGCTTTCCAAGGATGTGATCCTTACCATAAGAAAGAATTAATTGATATTGTTTCTAATTATGATGATATTTTC
Source organism: Picea glauca (assembly GCA_000966675.3). Lineage (NCBI taxonomy): Eukaryota > Viridiplantae > Streptophyta > Pinopsida > Pinales > Pinaceae > Picea > Picea glauca. The sequence goes on along the minus strand of JZKD02S0298131.1, from coordinate 17,206 downwards.
TGGGAACTAGATGGATTACTTCCTAAGAGGGAAATCCAACATGAAATGCATCTTCAGCAGTATTCTCCTCTTCCTAATGTGGGCATTTATAGGATGTCATTTGTAGAGATGACAGAGATCAAGAAGCAGGTACAAGGCTTATTGGATCAAGGGGTCATCAGACCCATTTCATCTCCTTGTGGTTCTCTGATCGTGATGTTTCCAAATAAATATGGCACATGGCGAATGTGTGTCGATTATCGAGCCCTAAATAAAATCATGGTGAAAATTCGATACCCTCCTTCTCCTATAGATGATTTACTTGATCAATCAAATAATGTTGTTTATTTCACTAAGTTGGATTTGGGTAGTGGATACCATCAAATCATTGTTGCGGAACATGATGCATGGAAGACTTCCTTTAAAACCAAATAGGGTTATTTTGAGTGGTTAGTTATGTCATTTGGGGTTTGTAACGCTCTAACAACTTTCATCCATGTAATGAATGATGTATTAAGGCCATTTCTAGATGATTTTGTGATTGTATATTTATACAAAATTCTTATTTTTAGAGGAACTTGGGATGAACATGTAAGGAATAGCAAACAAGTATTGGATATTTTGCAAATGGAAAATTTGTATGTAAAACTGTCCAAATGTGAATTTGATAAGACTGCACTTGTGTACTTAGGTCATATTGTAGGAGGAAGATAATTGAAAATTGATCCTTCCAATATTGATGTAATTGTAAATTGGTCTGATCCCAAAAGTGTCACCGAAATACAGAGCTTCTTAGGTGAAGTCCAGTACTATAGGAGATTCACGTCAAACTTATCCTTTACAGTACCTCCTTTGCATGCCTTAACTAGTGTGAAGAACATTTTTCAGTGGGGAGGAAAGAAAAAAAAAACATTTCAACACTTTTAAGGAAAATATCAGTACTGCACCAGTATTAAGACTGTCAAATCCTCAATAGCCCTTCAAGATCGAGATAGATGCCAACAAATATTCCGTGGGTGTAGTATTGATGCAATATCGTAAGCATATCTATTACCACTCTGAAAATTTTAACCAATATGTTGTTAACTATTCTACATATGATAAAGAGTTGTATGGATTAGTTAAAAGAGTAAAGAAATGGAATCATTACTCATTAGGAAGGAAACAATCATACATACATATCATCAACTCTTACAATATCTTCAAGCATAGGACAAACTGCAACAATATTGACATTAAAGATGGTTGGGTTTCCTACAACAATTTCATTTGGTAATCAAGTACAAAAAAAGTACGAGTAACAAGGTAGTTGATATTCTTTCTAGACCTCCTATTGTTTCTTCTATTATTTTGAAGAATGTTTCTTTATCTCATGATAACTATGTGGAACAATATGAAATTGATGAATATTTTAAAGAAGTATATGAGAATCTAACCCATGGTGCAGAGGTAGAGAACTATTGTCTACAAGGAAAACTACTCTACAATCTTGGAAAGCTATCTATTCCTACAAGTGAACGAGTCCATGTAATATGAGAAGCTAAAACTTCGCTTGTGTATGGGAATTTAGGGGTAGGAAAAACTATGGCTCATCTACAAAGGTTTTGTTATTGGCCTTAGATGAAAGAAATTATAATTAAATATGTAAATGGGTCTGTGATGTGTTCTAATTGTAACCCCTTATAATAGAAACTGGGGCTATACTCACCACTTTCTATTCCATCCCATCCATGGGAAAGTATCTCCATGGATTTTGTAGGGGGTTTATCAATGTTGAAAAGGTTTCATGACTATTTGTATGTTGTAGTGGATAGGTTCAGCAAGATGTATATCTTAATGCCATGTAAAAAGAAGATCATTGTTGAGAAGACTATTAATGTCTTCTTTCAGTATGTTTGGGTTCACTTTGGGTTACCCACATCCATTATCTCGGATCAAGATACTCGACTCCTTGGGTATTTTTGGACAAGTTTGTGTTGAATGATGGACACCAAGTTGAAGAGGAACAATGCTTTCCATCCACAAATCGAGAGACAAATAGAGGTTATTAATCGAACAATGGTACTTTTTCTTCGAGGCTACTACAACAAGCATCCCAAGTTATGGGATGAACATATACCCTATGTAAAATAGTCTTACAACCGATCCTTACATTCCTCCACTCAATATTCTCCTTTTGAGACATTTTTTGGGTATTTACCTATGGTTCCTTTGGACTTGATGTATGGGAGATATGTCAATTGAAATGAAGAAAGAAATGAATACATAGCTAGCAAGTTCATCTAGAGGATCAAAAAGGTACATCAAGCAGTAAGGGAATAGTTGGAGAAAATTCAGTCACATTATAAATCTCGGCACGACAAACATAACTCTGATCATTAGTTCCAGGCTGGAGACTAGGTGTGGCTTCACATCAGGAAGGAAAGATTGAAGGGTGAAGGCAAGAAAATCAAACCCCTCTGTTATGGACCCTTTACTATTTTTTCATAAAGTGGTACTAATTCTTTTCGTCTAAATATGCCACCGTATATGCATATCTACTCAGTTGTAAATGTGGATAACTTGAAACTTTTTGATCCTTGAATGATCATGGATCGAGATGAGGAAGTTTCAATACCTTCAGTTGATGATTTTTCTCATGATTACTTGGATTATTTAAAGGAATATATCATCTTGGACATAAGGACGAGGAATTTCACGCAGGGTTTATGTTGATTATCTTCTAGCAGGCTTAAAGGTAACACATCCAAGCAAGGCAAAGTGGATTGAGAAGAACAAGGTGAGGGAACTCTTCCCTCACTTATATGTTCATTGATGAAATATTTTGGTGGTCCAAAAAGTTCTATGTGGGAAGGCTTGATTCAAAAATGATCCAGAGAACACTAAGGAAAACTCATAATTCGTAGAAGCAACTAAGGAAGCTCAGAATGGCCTCAACACACACAGAATGGGAAAAAATTAAATGTCCTCAAAACTTAGTGAAATTGGCATCATCTCGAAGAGAACCTCACAAGATTTTCAACATTGTAAACATATCGTCAAACATAGTTACAGATCAATATATATTCACGGTCAAAGTTTTGGTCAACCTAGTCCAGTCAACAAGGATGAGTTAGCATCCGTATTGTTGATGTCAGCATCAATATGGATGATGTCAGCATCTAGACAATATATGTGGCACATGCAAAGGGTGACACATGTCATGTTGACGTCAGCATGGTGATGTGGAAGCACCAGAGGCTGCCATGTGTCACTCATTTTCGACATTTTTCAGTCAACATGTGGACCAATGAGGAAGTTCCACGTGGCAGTGCATACAACAATGTGGCAGACCGTATGGGACGTGGTAGGATGATGTGGAAAGTTGACGTGGTTGGGTGACTATGAAAGTGGATAGCATGGGACAATGGTTGGCTTCCACATGGCCCAATCATGGGCTTCCACGTGGTAGTGGGAAAATGCCCAATGAGGGCCAGAAACCAAATTTTCAAAAATTAAAAAAGGCCCACCAAATTTGGCGGAGGTCTCGCCAGATTTGGTGGCCACACTTATGATTCTGAAAAATATAAACAACAACTCCAAACATGGCAGCGGTTCCAAACCACATATATATTGTTATAACTATATTCCCAAAAGGGGAGGCCCGCAGGCTCGACCCCGGGACCTCCCCCTATCCAAATGCCTTACATAGTATTCGTTAACCATTGGGCCAACGGAATCCATTGGTTAGTCCTCCCAAAATTTAATTTAAATGTTGAGTTTCACATGAACTAAGGAGGGTGCTCGACAATATGACTCGACACATTTTTTGAGACAAAGTACAATGAATTAATTGCAAGTTGCCTAAATGAAAACTGAGACGATATTTCTCATGGGCCCATGAGTGCCAGAGTCAGATTGAGACATGGAAACAATCATTTTTGGGTAATTAGATGCCATAAATTCAATGGTGTTATCTCTTTTCTGATCTAAGCAAAGATTCTGCAGCTTAATTACAAAATGAGGTATACTTATGTATTTTTCCAAATTATTTTGCTGAGTTAATAAAAAGGCCTACCCATTTGAGAGGAGGACTAAGAGACGTAGTCCACCAGGGACGAACTCTGTTATCAATTTTTTGTGTTCATATTTGATGCTTATGTCTCTTCATTATTGAGCTTTTCCCTTCTTTATTGTGCACTTTAATTTATGCTCATTTAATACAATTATTTATAAGTCACTTCGATGAAAAGATCCTAGATCAATCATAAGGTGGGTATGGTCCTTGGCCACCTTATCCCATTCCTTGGAATTCCACTCCCCCACATGGTATTTTATCAATTCATACAACCCATAGAGGTATATCACCACATACCCCACCCCCAACTATCCAAAAAATTTCCCATTCTATCCATCCACTTTGGCTCCACCCATCTACAATCTCATCAGCCCCCTTGTAGCATCCACTATGATTGTACTCACCCACCTTGCACTAGTCTACCCTACTGCATCCCGCTTGTTACATCCATTGTTTCTACACTTGTACACCCTATACTAATTTTTACAACCATATCTACAACATCCTTGATTTTCACCTCATATCATGTTATCCATTTATCTGCTCCACCTCCTAACAAATATTGAGATCATTGCCTAAGATATTTAGGGTGAGATAATTATTTAATTAATTTTTTATCTAGCATGAATGTAATTGGTTTGGTCATTTTGATTAAAGTTCATTAATTACTCGTGTATCTACTATAGGGATCCATCACAACGAGGTTAGGGTCATGGAAGAGGGAAATTCCTAACTTGTAGTCTCATCTATAGAGAGTTTTATTATATTGAATTCTAAAGCATCATTTTTAAGTGTGTTAATTGATAGAATTGTGGAAAAAAACATATAATAAGCTTGTTTCCTTATCTATTCTCCAAAATGATATACAAATCCCATACATAAGAAGACTCAAACTTCCTCCAATGAAAATATGAAGAAGAGTGTATTTGGGGATGCACCTAGTAGTGGTGAGGGTGGATGAGGTCAATGAGCGACCCAATACATATTTTGGCCACATTGATCCATTTTGGGCCTAGGGCATGAGCTACCAATATTTCATGTTTTGGCATGAAGTTCCATAATGTATCTGGGGAATGACATGCCATTTTGTAAAAAATGTACATATTTAGCAATTCAAAATATAGATACATCAATTTGAACATTTGTATTGTGATTTCGTTATAGTTCAATTTTTAATTTATGTTGTGCTATGATTCTACAGTTTTCTTTTATTTGATGTTTATGACTAAATCAAATTTGTAGATTCAACATTTCATAATAAGCTAATTAATATTATGCCTTTATATTTTTATGTTCACCATTTGTAAGGGATGGACTTTCAAATGATATTTATTTGTCATTGAATTAACTAAATTGTGTTCGTATATATTCAAAGGATAATTTCCCTCTTATTGGCCATTTTTTTTGGGATACATATTAATGTTTCGAACAATATAATTAACTATATTAAGTTCCACCCTTTTCTCTTGAGCCTTTTGATTTTTAAAAAAGTTACATTGACCATCATTTCCATGGGATATATTTTTCTTATGAAAAATTGATTATAAGTTATACAATCTATGATTTTAAATCTAGATCCTGAATATAATCTACAAAGGCCCCCAAAGGTCCATGAGATGTTGAATTGATACATTATTCACATAACACTGGTTCCCTTGAATAAATCCCCATTGATAAGACTCAACACTATGTTGTGATGATACAAGGAATTATCAGACTCATACTCCCTATGTCCTTTTCCATATCACACCATGCCATGTGTGAGAGCATATGTAGAGAATAAATTTCAAAAATATATTGAAGGATCATAGAATCAAGGTAAAAATTAATTCCAAATCCAATAATGCATCATATTGTTTCTGCAAGATGCTCGTGTAACCACTTTTCCACAATAAATACAATATATGTGAATACAATATAATGAAAATACTTAGCCCCTTTATCCCTCTCTCTCTCGTGAATCATAACTCCCTATAACTTTGTGCTTGTTTGTCTCGAAGCCAACAATGGATTTGTATGATTAATATTCAAAGTATTGCATTGCTAGGCTCTCCAATATTTCAAATTTACAAGCACTTTAGCCTTTCATCAAATAAACAAAAACATGTTATTCTTTTGGGGACTCAAAACTGCGATATTACATGCGAAAATAAACTACATCTTATTTCCTACTCATCCAACTTACTACTGCACCAAATGATCAAAACATGCACATACTCATATATCTCCTATCTACATTCATTTCCCAATAAAAATCCACATAATCCTATATATCCACTAAGTGTGGGTCCCCTAAAACATCTTTGTTGTAGGAAACAAAATACTTAGAAGTACCTCACAAATACCTAAAGGCCCTCCTCATCACATCCCAACGTTCACATCCATTATTAGTCATTAATCAAATCAATACCTTCAATGATTGGGCAATGTCTAGTCTATTATGGACCATAACATACATCGAACTATTAATTTCACAAGAAAAAGGAACATAAACCATATCCTCCATTTCTATAGGTGTCCTGGGACTTTTCTCAATTGAAATATTATTTCCCACAAGATCTAGAAACCCAAAACACTCAATGGTTTACAGTATGCCATGTGAAAACATTATAGCATAGAGTTTACATACTTACTCTTGCTCAACCAAACATTTCTACTATATCTCCTAATTTCCATTCCTAAGATATATTTTGTAGCCCCAAAGTCCATATCAAATTGTGTTGAAATTTGTGATTTGAAATCACAAATGACATCCTTACTATTACTAGAGAATAAATTATCGTCTACATACAAATGGTGATAACAATGAAATTACCACGATCATGTTTGTAATAGTCATAATGGTTGGATTGATATCTCATAAAACTTTTCCCCAATACAAAAAAATCAAACTTTTGGTACCACATTCTCGGAGACTATTTGAGACCACATAATGATTTATTTATTTTTAATTTGCAAACAAATGAATCTTTACCTTTTCAATTTATGTTTTGGTTTTTTCATATATGTATCCTACTGCAAGTCACCATGTAGGAATGTTGTTTTCACATCCATCTACTCTACTATTAAACTGAAATTTTCTAGTACACATAATAGAAGACTAGATGTCAACTTAACAAATGGGGAAAATATATCATCAAAGTCTATCCCCTCAACCTGGGAATATCCTTTCACAACCAACTTTCCACCACGATTTTCAATATTTCCATATAATCAAATTTCCTTTTTGAACACCCATTTACATTGAATGGGTTTCTATCCATCAAGGCAAGTGTACCAAATCCCATGTATCACTCTTTCTAAGTATAACCATTTTCTCATCCATGGCCAATATCCAAGACTCCTTATGTTCCAACACCATTACCTCTTTCAAAGTTCAAGGAACATTAATGTCAGTAAATAAATCAAATCTACATCTTAAATTAGACAAACGATAATGATACATATCTAATTGCATTCTTTATTGAGTGGAGCTGCTTAAATTTTGAGGTGGAGTTTTTTCCTCCACTTTCAAACACTAAACTCTCCTCCTCAGCAGGTCCATCATAACATTATTCATTTTATAGCTCATATTTTTTTATATTGTGTGGTAGTTGAACCACTGACTTCTTCTCATCCTCTTGTAGCTACATCATTGTCAGAGAATGATTAACTTCTTTAAAAATAAAAATGCTTCTATACAAAAAAAATTAAACCACATGATCCCAAATATTGTACCCTTTCAGACCAATTCCATATCCAATAAAAATACCTTGTCATATCCTTTTTATTTGACTTTGATCATTTCTCCTTATGCACATGGTGACATGACTCGTAACCAAAAACATGGAGATGCTAAAATAAGGGATTTTTTCTTGTCTAGATCTCCATAGGGTTCTTATATGCCAGAGCTTATGTGGAAGTCATATTAATCAAGTAACATTTAGAAGTGATTGATTCTACCTATAAATTTGTCTATAATTAATCTCCACTAAGAACACTCCTTTCTCTCTCCATTAGTTCTCTATTCATCAATTCTACAACTACATTATGTTGAGGGATATAATATGGAGTTATATTATGTATTTTAATTCCATTCTCCTCATAAATCCTATCAAACTCCGTAAAACAAAACTTACTTCCAATATTAGGCCTCACCACTCTAATATTCCTATTAGTATTATTTTCCAAGAGACCTTTAAACTCCTTAAAATGACAAAATAAACAAATTAAGTTCCAAGAAAGTGTATCCATGTTCTTCTATACTAATCATAAACATATGAAACATAATACAAAGCCTTAAAAATTGAAGGATCTTTAATTGAACGAAATATATTAGAATGAATTAAGTCCACCCACCCAAAATATTTGTGAAAACTAGAATAAAATAGAATGCACAAGTCTCTTTTCCATGTATCAAATGCTTTCAAAAATAAAATTCAAGAGCACAATCATTCAATCCATTGGAAATATTTTTAGTTTTTGAAGAATCATAGGACCTTGTCACCTATATGTACCAATATTTGGTTCCATAGCTTTGTCTTTATGCAGGTAATTTGATTTCTAAAGAAAGATCTTGCTTAGATACAAAAAATTTATGAACATTAAAAGTATATATAGGTTTTGATTATGAAGGTGTAGATCATATATATCCCTCCACTACAAAAAATGAATAACCTTTACAATGGATAGTACATGCATAAATGTTCAACAAAGTTCCCACATGAACACCCCTAGAGAGAACCATAACTCCTCAAACCATATTACACCTTTCCAAAGAAAATAGCCTACACAACAACAACATTAAATTTACTTATTGGTAGTAGTTTTCATGGTAGACCTAGAATGTGCAAAAATACACCAGTACCCTTTACTCTACCATCCCGGAATTTGATTAAGAGTCTACCTTGACCAACTATGTTGTGAGGAGTGTCATCACCAAGGTATACCATTTGACCATCATATCTCTCGCATAATGGACACTAGTTCGGATGGGAATTCATATGGAAGGAAGCTCCAAAGTCAATCAACCATGCACTCTAGCTTGCATGGGTTTTGTTGACGGGCGAAACAGTCCATCCGTCAACTGGAAGAGTGGAACCGGTCCGGGGTTGTCTAAATAACCCAAGCCGTTTGGTATGGACCACCCTGACGAGTTTAACGGCTCCGTTGGCCGCTCTAAGGTCTCGTAAGGAAACCAAAGAGAAAGTTATCTGAGCTAAATAATCTAAACTAAGGAAACTAGAAACTAATAAAAACTAACTAAAACAAACTAACTAATTAAATAAAAGAAATTAAACTAAAACTAAAGAAACTAATCTAACTA
>JZKD02S0298120.1:0-19989 GCA_000966675.3 Picea glauca | reverse complement strand
AAGTTGGAGAATGGATCATAAGCTCAAGAAGTTATGTTTGTTTCCTTGTTTCACCTTGGTGGCCAACATTTGAACCCTAGTCTTGTGTTGTCACCCCAAGAAAAAGGGGTACTAATGGGGGTCCCTCACAAGGGAAACGTTTTCTTTCCCCCGCCATACTTAACACTTACCATCCTATGGCTTGTCGCAGTGTACTAAAATTTGGTAATCGTTCATGGTTCATTATGTCATGAGAAGAGGGGATAAATGCCCATAGGTTTGTTGCAGCTGCTAGTAAAAAATAATGAAGAAATAATGATGCTAAAGAAAGAAAGAGATAATAGCCAAGACTCTCAAAATACAATCCATACTTGAGCTCTACCCTTTCCTCGTTCACCCCAATCCCAAATTAATGAATGCTAAAGCTTGAAACCTTATAAAGGGGACTTGCAAATACATAAAAGGACAATAAAATGGCATATTAAGGGGTTGGAAAAACATAGTGCCTAGAAAGTGGTAACTCAAGTGTAAGCGCACCCTCCACAAAGGTGTTCATAGAAATGGAACAAATGAATCCATAAGACATGAAGTAAACCCGACAGATTTCACTTTTACACTTACTCTTGAAGGGTTCTTTTATTTCCTGATTTCCCCAGAACATATCCCTATTCCAGGGTCTTTCTTTCATGTTTTGGTTGGCACACCTAATAGGGTCTGATAATGGTCCTCCCATATTCAAACTTTCCAACTTACATAAAGACTTGAGGTAATGTGAAATTTGAATGGGACACTTGATGTGAATTGTTTATGTAAATTATATCTTAAGTAACAACTTACTTTGTATGATCTAAGGGGTTTTATACCTTGTGAACATTGGTTTTACTTGATTCCATACTTTGTTTGGATTTCGATGCACCTGACATGGTTATTTGAAGTACATCCCCTGCTTTCACTCAGGACATTGTGCATTTGTTTACAGGATACGGCTCATGTGATGCAGAGCGATGAGTCATTCAATGGATTGACACACTAAGATACAAGATCTCACACCTTCTGAACCTTGGATGATGGATAGATGGGATTGGATTTCATAGATATGGTCATGATGGCACACTTATGGGAAGAAATCCCATACTTTGGATAGTGTGCCCAGACCTTACTCAACCACTTGATGGAGGATGTTTCACTTGGTTTGGATTGGATGGCATGTAGAGATGAGATGCATCATCTCTCCACCTTGGATGCTTCCTTCTACACCCTGGGTGTTGGGATTTTGATTATGATGTCATGAGATATGGTTTGATGGAGATGATGGGGTTTGTATGCCACATGGACACCACATCATGATTTGATGTGACATGGAATTTATCCACCTTTTTTACACCTTGGATGATGACACATGGCCTTGGGAGGCCCTCCTTCACCCTTGGGAGGCTTGACATCACCACACGTGTGGCATTATCATGATTTATTTGTAAGATTTAGTATTGTAGAGGCTATTTTGAGGGGTAGGCCCCACTTTTAGCATGGTTTGTTGATGTTTTACTCAAATTATGTGGACAACTAGTGCTTTGTTACCTCATATAAATAGAGGAAGCAATCATTTCATATTTTCATCCACGCAACTTCTCACATTTGTGAGAGATCACTCTAGAAAATTTCTCTCTGTCTCTTTTGTCTCTTGGAATCTAGTGTGAACCACTTGGAGGAAGGTTTTATTGGATTCTTTGTCTCTTGTTGATGATTGGATGGTGAATTAGGGTTTCCTCATGCATGTGCTTGGCCTACTAAATCTTATTTTTTCAAGTTTCTTGTTTGTGTGTGGTATATTTTGGTAAATGATCTTTTAGAGGTTGTTGCATGTACCTTGTATGCTTGAAACCAAAGGAGGGATTAAGAGGCTTTATCACCCTCCTTACATTCCATTATCATTAATTTTTGAAGCATTAAGAAATCATCCTAAGGATTAAGAGGATTTATACCGTAGGGCTCTTTCTTGGCCAGTTTAAGGCCTAGGGATTAAGAGGATTTATCCCCCTAGGGCTTGACCTAGTTTATTTTAATCTTGTTACTAGAGGTTAGACGAAAAATGGAACCTAGGGTTTATGAGGCTATATTCCATAGGGTTTGTTTTAAGAAGTTGAAGCTAGGGTTTATGAGGCTATATGCCCTAGCTTTATCTTCACACTTCTTGCACCTAGCAATTTTCATGGCGTGTTGCTTGACTCCATTACCCAAGAAAGAGAAATGGAATTAATCTAGTTGATTGCAAGTGATGGTTGAAACCCTAGTTAAATTTAAACACTCTCTCTTAAAACACTCTCTTAAATTGAATTTATGACATCGCAAGCTAATTGTATTTTAAGGATTTGTGTAATCATTAGTTTACTTGATGCTATCATAAATTGTATGCTACAACCATTAGGGCTACAAATTTTTGCTACAAATTTAATTAATATTGTGGAAATACTTGCTCAAAAAATTGTTTTAGCTATTGGATATTGTTTCTCTTGTTGCAAACTAAACTTATAGAGTAAATTGTTAATTTTCTAGGTTGTGTTTCTTATTGTCGTTATAAATCTTTCATTACTAATATAAACTAGTTGATTGCTGCAAATTTGGAATAGCAATAGGTTTCACTTATCATCTAATGTTTATAGGTGACTAATATGTTATGTAACTAGTTAATTGATGATTTTATGCATTTAAGAGTTTTTTGTCTCGTACAGGTTTCCCAATTACATCGTTCAAACCAATTTGTCCCTTCACCTTTTCCTAGACCTAGATTGACCATATAAGTGACCAATATAGGGGGTTGTAGGCTTAACTAATCTTGATATTTGATCCCTTGAAGTAACTAGGGAAGCCTCCCTTGTATTTTACCTCTCTCCTTCACTAAAAATATGGAAGTATTTTCTTAGGTGAAAGTGGTAGATTCCTCCAATTGTTACACAAGATCGGTATCTTGTGGGGGATTTGCACAAGTACAAATCTTGTGATTACAATTTGTTGCTATTGTCAAGGAGGATTGAGTCATCCTTCCTAGAACCTCTCTTTGGTAATCTTACCCCAAAGTCTATTCTTACAAGCTTACCTCTCAACACCACTAAAGGAATAATCACTTCCTTTATCGTAGAGAGCTCACCTTAGAGCGCATGATAATCTCAACATCTATGGTATTCAAATACTTACAACCTACAACCACTTCTAAAAACACTATCACTTTAGTAGTAAAGGCAGTGGATGTGATCCACCTTTGTTAGTACAAAATCATGCTAGAAAGAAGAAGAAAAAATGGCATTTTCATCAATATATCATTTTTTTCTTTTCATACTATAAACATCAAAGTACGCTAATGTGAATGAATAATAAGGAAATAACAATAACAAGTAAAAGAAAACAATGCAAGAACACAACATGACCTACATAACCTACCTACCTACTCTAAGCAAAGACAAGGAAATATAGGTAAAGTCATATAACCAAAAAAACCATCCCAACATTTTATCAAAATTCCTACCCTTGTGATTAATTATGAACTATATCAATGAAAAGTCAAGCACAAAATGATCATGAGCTGAAACCAATACTACATTATACTCAATCATAGAATTCAACTCATGGAGGTAGGAGGGAGGGACCAATTCATGAAAAGAAGCATCTTCACAAGCTTGGCCTATCCATCTTTGGACAGGGTTGGAACAAAGAGATAAAGTTTGATCCTTGAATTCAATTATAAGGATGTTCCCTAAATTTTGAGATGGATAGGAAGGAAACCAAAGAAAACCTTGGAGTTTCCCATAAAAGAAGAACATGAAATAAAGGGGATACTTTTAGGCCTAGAGAAAAAAAAATCTCCCAATACAAGGCATGTTTCCTCTTCATATATGTTTGAAAATCCATGCAACAAAAATTCAATTGAAATCATCCCTTCCCTATGGAAAAATCATCATGTAATACATGATTCCCAACCAGATCCTGAAAGGAAGAGGAAAGAGAAGAAAGTTGGAAATCTATAGTATGAAGTCCCAACTGTCCTGAGTGAATAACAACTTCATTTCCATCAAAGTTTGAGCACAAATATGGCTGAAATAATTCTTTACAAGATATATCCAAGTGCTCAAAAGGATATGTATCACAAATTTAAAGGTATGACTAGAAATCATCATGAGAGTGTTGTAATAAGTCATCACTGGGTGGTCGGAACAAGTCTATGATCATGTCACCTTCATGTTGTCAAACATTTGTGTCATTAGCAATCACATATGGTTGTTCTAAAGGTAACAATTCTATATTCTTTATTTGAAAACAACCTTCAATATAATAAATGGGATCTCCATCAAAATTGGAAAAACTCATATTCCATTTATGTCTCCCAACATATATAAAATCATCAATATTTTCAATTGCATCATCATGATCACCATAAAATTAAGGGTCTACTACATCCAAGAGTTCCTCTAGGAATCCATTACTTTCCAAGTCACAAGAGGATATATCATAGGAATCAAAGGCTTGGAAAGGGATGAAATTTATCAGTTTCCCATAGAAAGTTTTGGTGATCTCATCTCCAGGAAAGTCTTGTTGCTAGATTGGATCTTCAACATGATGTGTCTCATCAAATTCTTGTTCTTATTCAATTGGTGGAGCAAGTACTAATGTCTTATCTTCGTGTGGATGAGCATTCTCAACAAATTCCCATTTTTTAGCATGGTACGCCTCCTTGAAATCTTCTATAATAGGGTGGTCAAGGAAGAACCCTTCCATGATAAATGTTATTGTAAGCGCTTGTAGAATGACTGCATATGTTTGAGAACATGGAGTCCAAATATCAAGAAATATGTTAAGGATATTTGCGAGAGAACATATACTTTTTTATTTGAAACAACCCTTGATCAACTCTTGTAAATATTCAAAAGGTAGGGAACAAATAAATAATTTTATTTGTAAATCCTTGTGTTCCACCTCTAATTCCTATATGTATTTCAAGAACTCTACAATATGCGCAATGGCCAAACCCTCGAATTTTGGACAATTTTCCATCCATATTGTGTCAAATTTATTTGGGTATCCATGAATGATTTCAAATTCAATAGAGGGATACATTTCATCCCAGTGTGCCATGATTCCATCACTTGATAATGTACAAAGGTATTATAATAGGGTAACAAATTCCTATATGAGTGGAGTTGCCAGAATATCCCCTAGCGGAGGATCATAAATAGGTAAAGGAAATTCTTCCTTCAGCGGAGTCACCAAGTAAGCTTGTAAGAAAAGGATTTGGGGTAAGCATACCAAAGAGAGGTTGTAGGAAGTGTTACCATCCAAACTAGTGTACCACCAATATCTATCATCAATTATGACAACATCATAGCGGATAGGTGCACGATGTCACCACAACACCTATCCTTCCCTATTTGAGCCAAACTCCTACGCTAAGAGGCTCTAGGAGGATTCTCGTAAACCATCACTTCACCACAAATAAACTTAGGACCAATGCCTAAACAAAGTACATTAGGTGAAGTTAGGAGTTAATCATTTTAAATTCTTGTTGAAATGAAAGATAACGCAGAAAATAAAGTGACAAACTAGCAAGCTAACTTACCCCAATCTTCAAAATAATGGCCAATAAATGCACAAGAGAGAGGGGTGAATATTATTACCACTTTCCAGATGATTTGTAATAGGTAGCTGGAAATAAGGTATTTCCTTGATGTCCTATTATATCAGACCTACAAAAACATTATAATACATAGAAAACCAACAAGATAATGGCCTTTTAAGGCCTCCCACAAGTGTAAAAATAAACTAGATAGATATATATGTGGGTTTAGAGGATAGGGAAACAAATTACAAGTGAATGTTGTTCCCTAGAGCTTCATATATGCTGCAAAATCAATTTCCAACTGCCTAGAAATCACTTTTATAGAATTGGAGTTTAATTTCTCCTAGGGTCAAAACCCAAAATTTGCTATAGCCAATAAAATTGTTTGTTGGGTTGTAGTTTTACTCTATATTGACCAGGAAATAAAGATAAAAGATATATATGAGATCTTGAATGAATGTATAAGGTTTTAGGAAATTTATACTTACAATATGCACCCTTTTATTTGTCCACGAGAGTGTAGATCTGAAAGTTTTCTTGGTTATAATAACACAGATCTGCACACTATTTCTCAAGAAAAACCTTGTAAAGATATTCAATGAAGCATAAAAATCAAGGGAGTATGTATATTGGGGTAGGGAAGTTCCCAATCTACAAAAAACCCAAGATATACTAGCTTATAAAAGATAAAAAAAGAAGTGTTAAGCTAGGGTATGATTTTTTGTATCTTTTTGTAATAAAAGATTATTTAAAATAGTTGACATTAAATAGTTGAAGAAATTGAGAGATTTTACCATTACCTCTTTTACCTTTAGATGTCTCTTAGTTTGAGTGATTGTGACCCCGCAAGCTTAAGATTGGGATGGATTTCTAGTCGATTGGGTTTGGAGTCGAGGGATTATCACCCCCAATGCTAGAAATTCAAAAAAGAGATGGGTTCCTCCTTGGATTTTCTAGGAGATCTCCTTGATGGATGGTATCCAAGACAACCAATAAATTAAGGTCAAAGTGATAACATACCACTTGGTTGAATCTACTTCCAAATAATTTGGTCCAACAACTTGGGTGTGTTTCACTATGAGCCCAAAAAGAATGAATGAGATGAAATTGTATCTCCTTTCTTCCACGTGACTATGAAGCCCCTCAATGGATTGATTGGTCACTTATTTGAAATTATCTTAAGGAACCTCTATCAAAGCACAATTAAAATAATCCAAGACCAAGAAAATCAAACATTATAGTAGACAATCCACAGTGACACAACATAATTGAGTTTCAAAATGTGGCATTATGATCTCACAAAGTTTCAACAACATCAAATGAGAGGAGGGGCTAGCCTTATATAGTTTTTATTGTAACGGCTAGTTTCTACCTCTCTCATAACACAATAATTTTCTTGGTTTTCTCATCCACAATTGGTTGGAGGCTAAACCCATTGAATAACATTTATTATTACAAAGATTCATGAGAAAATGGATTGAAATCCATTTTAGAATAGTTTGACCATTGAAATTGTCCCCAAGAGAGGTTCATTCCACCGAGAGAAAATCGTATAACCCTTGGAGAGAACGCAATTTGGTGGAGGATATAAGTTTAGGGACATTTTCCCTTGAGAAAAGAGAAAAATAGCTATATTTTGTTCACATTTAACCTCCTTTTACTCCAATGACTAGTTTGAGTATTCAAATCCATAAATGAGGTGGTACGAATTGTCCCAAAGGGGACGATTTGGTCCATTAGTGGGTTAATCAACCATTTTTCTTGGAAAGAGAGAATATTTGACTTGAAAAAAAATCATTGGATAGTAGACCAAAATGTTCTTCTTCTTTGACCTTTCAACTTGGGAAATGTGCTCAACGTCTATCTTAGAAGAATGGGATGATTTTCCTTCTTGGGGAAATATCTCCCTTAATATTTCATCAATCCAAAATGTGCAATATGGGTTTTTCTCATAAATATTTTTTGATCATTTTGAGTCCATGTTGTTCTTTTGGCTCTAGGGACCCACTACATTAGAATCCATGAATTGCCTCAAAAGACATGCAATGATGATAACTTTGTGAGACTTCCATGTTGAGAACAAAAATGATAAATGCACCATGGTCAAAGGATGTCTAAAGATTTAATAGAAAATAGCCATGTGGGAAGACATAGGTGTGCATGACATGGATTGAACTATGCCCCACAAACTGCAATCACCCTATATAAGACTCATGGATCCACACAACTATGTGTCCCAATAGGTCCATCCCAAGGTCTCCAATCATATCCAGGACGAGAGACATTGAGATGGGGACTAAGGCGATTGATCATGGTCGGACCAATTTTGGGAGTCCATTTAAAAATCATCCACTATGGTTTACATGGATTTTTACTTGCATCCTTGGGCTTAAAATGGTGTAGCCAAGTGAAAATATAGGGTACCTCTTGGAGAGGTAACATCTATATCCAATTGTTGTACATGTGCTCTTCTCAAGAGGATGTGAGAACCCCATAATCTTTCACCTGTAAACCTGAAACAATATCACATATTTTTTATTAAACGCTAGGCAAGGGATTAGGACACAAGGTCTTATCCCTTCCTAGAAGACAAAAATAAAACCAAAACAAGCTACATCTAATATACGAAATGGAAATGCTAAAAGTAAATCACACCATCAAAACTTGAAAGGAAATAGCAACACAATGAAAAACATCTAAATTAAACTAATGCTCATAATAGAGAGATTATTTTTCCTACCTACTCTAAACAAGGAAATAAAACATGTTAAGTAAAATCATATAACCAATGCAACCAATAGATAAACTCGTCATTATGTTGGGTTTTACTTTTGTGTTTGGTTGTTAAGCATAAGAGTGAAATGTCAAACATGTACTAAGCATATGTTGGTAACTCTTTCATGATTCAGAAGGGTTGTACAATGAGATAAGGACCATCATGCAAAAGAATTGTACTGAAATGCCAAAAATCCCTTGTACTACTACATGCTTCTTCGATCCACAACTCAACAGGGTTGATGTACCACTTATCAACACTACTCATCGAGTTGTCAAGTAAATGAGACTTGGATGGTGATTCCAGATGGAACCTGCATGAAAATTGTTTTCCTTCATGGATGTATATAATGACATTCACAAACATATGATGAGATAATAAATAAGAACCAAAAACAAGAGGAAAATCACACCTTATGGTTGATTTTTGTGGCATAAAAAGAAGACAACTCATGACGTATGTCTGAATTTGAACATGCTTCAGTTTTCCCACCATTGTGGCCCTCAAACTCTCATTGTCAAATGGATATTTATCCACTTGAGAGTTATTGATTAAGTATATCCATGATTGAATTAATTTTTTTGGACGTTGAATCTGAAGCTCCCATTTTGTGCCTGTAAAGATACATGTTCTTGTAATATGGCCAAACTTGGTTACTCATATGGCCAAAATTATGCAATCTCATGCTCAAAATTATCTGTATCCATCATCAAAGTGATATTATCTTGCATCTCATTTGCATATGTCGACCTGAAGGAATGCATCAATACTTTCAATCTATGTACAATCATGCTCCCTTTCTAGTGAGTAACTTCCCACCAAGTTGTCCCCTTCCAAATAACTATAAGATGTATCCTGAAAATCAGATGATCGAAAAGGAACATAGGCTATCAAATATGTACTTTCACATGGAGGTGGGAGGGTGGGTTCCTAAATATCACTTTCATCAATGCTTTCCTCATCCTTGTGATCTTCAATTGTATCTTGATTTTCGATGGAAATATGAGAAGACTCTTCATCAGTACTCCCTACTATGGTATTTTCCTCCTCTTGATCCATGTGGATAGTAGGGACTTCTTTCATATCAACCACCTCTGTCATCCTCAATAAGGTGTGACCCATCACCGGTGTTTTCCTGTTGAGGTAATACATTAGAATCTATCATAGGGTCTTCCTCAAGACTTTTGAGGTAAAGTTGTCATTCCTTGTTCTCACATGGTTTTGGATGTAACTCAGTCAAACTTTTCCCACTGATATATTTATTTTGGAGACAAATGGTCTCTTAATTCTCTTCTTCAAAAAGATATTGCTTACCACTTGTGTTATCCATTTCTTCAAGGCTTTTCAAATAAGCCTCACATTCATTGTCCTTTTCTGAACTTGAGTGATCATGAGATGGAAGCTCATGGGAGGGAGGAGAAGTATGAGCCTCTTCATAAAGATCATCTCCAAGTCTCTACATACAAGGCACAACATATTACATTTTGATATAATCTGAAGAGAAATTGAGTGCATGCATTTTCTCTTTCACACAAACACCATGATCTTCGTTTTTATTGTTGATCTCAATATCTTCCATAGGATGATCAATACCATCCTCAATAAGTCTTTGTGCATAATATAATTCCTCTATTTCAGAGACTAGGGGCAACCAACATGTTGAAGCATAATCCCAACTTGCACAAAAGGCTTCCAAAAAACTATGCAAAAGATGAAAACATACCTTTGTCAAGGCTTTCATACCACATATGTGCAAACCTTTCAAACTCATGCTGAGAAATTTCATCATAACATCCTCATGAAGAAAGTCTTTTTTCTTGCAATATTCAATGAATGCAAACATGTGCTTTACTATTGAATCCCCATAAACATAGAAGAAAGGAAAATCCAAGTCGTAGTCCCCTTCAGTTTCAATTATATGATCAGGTAGAAATTCTTCATACCTAAAAAGTCAACCAAAGCATAACAATCTGTTAACATGGAGGGAGCTTCTCCATGTTTATTAGTAGGAGCTAGAAGTAAGGCTAAAATAAAAATTTGAGATGAAAAATATCTATGAGAATACCACAATGGAGTTGACAATACATACCTTACTTCTTGCCTTAGATATTGGCTTCTTATATGTACCTTGTTATGTCTGATGTGGTTCGGGTGGAGTCACCAGGTGAGCACCTGCAAGTTAGTGAAAAAAATAATAACTCATCAAAACATAAAACACAAGTTCTTACCAAATATCCGACAATGGAGTCACTGGATGAGACCCTGAAATGTTGGAAAGTAAAACAAAAATAATCTCATCAAAGTACAAAGTAATAAAGTTTACCGATATTTGTCGTTGAGGACCCTTTGTTTTGAAACCGTGTTCCCCGACAACGGCGCCAAAAAATGTTACCACCCAATGTAGCGGACCACCAAGGTTCGTATTCTTCTATGGAAGAAACGTAGGGGATAGGTTCCCAATGTCACCACAACACCTATCCTTCCATGTTTGAGACAAATTCTTATGCTAAAAGGCTTTGGGAGGCTTCCCACAAACTATCACTTCACCACAAATAATCTTAAGACCAATGACTAAACAGAGTACACCATGAGAAGGTAAGAGTTAATTGCTTTAAATTCTTGTTGAAATGAAAGATAACGCAGAAAATAAAGTGACAAACCAGCAAGCTAACTTACCCCAATCTTCAAAATAATGGCCAAGAAATGCACAAGAGAGAGGGGTGAATATTCTTAACACTTTTTGGATGATTTGTAATATGAATACCTTGTAATAAGTGGCTATAAATAAGATATTTCTTTGTTTTCCCATTATATCAGACCTGTAAAAACAATATAATATGCAGAAAACCAACAAGATAATGGCCTTTTGAGGCCTACCACAAGCGTAAAAATACACTAGATCAATAGATATGTGGGTTTATAGGATAGGGAAACAAAGTACAAGTGAATCTTATTCCCTAGATCCTTCATATCTGCTCCAAAATCAATTTCCAACTAGTTGAAAATCACTTTTATAAAATTGGGATTCAATTCCCCCTAGGGTCAAAACCCAAAATTTGCTACAGCCAATAAAATTGTTTGTTGGGTTGTAGTTTTACTCTATATTGACCATAAATTAAATATAAAACATATATATCATATTTGGAATGAATATATAAGGGTTTAGGAAATAGATACTTACAATATGCACCCTTTTATTTGTCCACAAGAGTGTAGATCTGAAAATTTTCTNGATATATATGTGGGTTTAGAGGATAGGGAAACAAATTACAAGTGAATGTTGTTCCCTAGAGCTTCATATATGCTGCAAAATCAATTTCCAACTGCCTAGAAATCACTTTTATAGAATTGGAGTTTAATTTCTCCTAGGGTCAAAACCCAAAATTTGCTATAGCCAATAAAATTGTTTGTTGGGTTGTAGTTTTACTCTATATTGACCAGGAAATAAAGATAAAAGATATATATGAGATCTTGAATGAATGTATAAGGTTTTAGGAAATTTATACTTACAATATGCACCCTTTTATTTGTCCACGAGAGTGTAGATCTGAAAGTTTTCTTGGTTATAATAACACAGATCTGCACACTATTTCTCAAGAAAAACCTTGTAAAGATATTCAATGAAGCATAAAAATCAAGGGAGTATGTATATTGGGGTAGGGAAGTTCCCAATCTACAAAAAACCCAAGATATACTAGCTTATAAAAGATAAAAAAAGAAGTGTTAAGCTAGGGTATGATTTTTTGTATCTTTTTGTAATAAAAGATTATTTAAAATAGTTGACATTAAATAGTTGAAGAAATTGAGAGATTTTACCATTACCTCTTTTACCTTTAGATGTCTCTTAGTTTGAGTGATTGTGACCCCGCAAGCTTAAGATTGGGATGGATTTCTAGTCGATTGGGTTTGGAGTCGAGGGATTATCACCCCCAATGCTAGAAATTCAAAAAAGAGATGGGTTCCTCCTTGGATTTTCTAGGAGATCTCCTTGATGGATGGTATCCAAGACAACCAATAAATTAAGGTCAAAGTGATAACATACCACTTGGTTGAATCTACTTCCAAATAATTTGGTCCAACAACTTGGGTGTGTTTCACTATGAGCCCAAAAAGAATGAATGAGATGAAATTGTATCTCCTTTCTTCCACGTGACTATGAAGCCCCTCAATGGATTGATTGGTCACTTATTTGAAATTATCTTAAGGAACCTCTATCAAAGCACAATTAAAATAATCCAAGACCAAGAAAATCAAACATTATAGTAGACAATCCACAGTGACACAACATAATTGAGTTTCAAAATGTGGCATTATGATCTCACAAAGTTTCAACAACATCAAATGAGAGGAGGGGCTAGCCTTATATAGTTTTTATTGTAACGGCTAGTTTCTACCTCTCTCATAACACAATAATTTTCTTGGTTTTCTCATCCACAATTGGTTGGAGGCTAAACCCATTGAATAACATTTATTATTACAAAGATTCATGAGAAAATGGATTGAAATCCATTTTAGAATAGTTTGACCATTGAAATTGTCCCCAAGAGAGGTTCATTCCACCGAGAGAAAATCGTATAACCCTTGGAGAGAACGCAATTTGGTGGAGGATATAAGTTTAGGGACATTTTCCCTTGAGAAAAGAGAAAAATAGCTATATTTTGTTCACATTTAACCTCCTTTTACTCCAATGACTAGTTTGAGTATTCAAATCCATAAATGAGGTGGTACGAATTGTCCCAAAGGGGACGATTTGGTCCATTAGTGGGTTAATCAACCATTTTTCTTGGAAAGAGAGAATATTTGACTTGAAAAAAAATCATTGGATAGTAGACCAAAATGTTCTTCTTCTTTGACCTTTCAACTTGGGAAATGTGCTCAACGTCTATCTTAGAAGAATGGGATGATTTTCCTTCTTGGGGAAATATCTCCCTTAATATTTCATCAATCCAAAATGTGCAATATGGGTTTTTCTCATAAATATTTTTTGATCATTTTGAGTCCATGTTGTTCTTTTGGCTCTAGGGACCCACTACATTAGAATCCATGAATTGCCTCAAAAGACATGCAATGATGATAACTTTGTGAGACTTCCATGTTGAGAACAAAAATGATAAATGCACCATGGTCAAAGGATGTCTAAAGATTTAATAGAAAATAGCCATGTGGGAAGACATAGGTGTGCATGACATGGATTGAACTATGCCCCACAAACTGCAATCACCCTATATAAGACTCATGGATCCACACAACTATGTGTCCCAATAGGTCCATCCCAAGGTCTCCAATCATATCCAGGACGAGAGACATTGAGATGGGGACTAAGGCGATTGATCATGGTCGGACCAATTTTGGGAGTCCATTTAAAAATCATCCACTATGGTTTACATGGATTTTTACTTGCATCCTTGGGCTTAAAATGGTGTAGCCAAGTGAAAATATAGGGTACCTCTTGGAGAGGTAACATCTATATCCAATTGTTGTACATGTGCTCTTCTCAAGAGGATGTGAGAACCCCATAATCTTTCACCTGTAAACCTGAAACAATATCACATATTTTTTATTAAACGCTAGGCAAGGGATTAGGACACAAGGTCTTATCCCTTCCTAGAAGACAAAAATAAAACCAAAACAAGCTACATCTAATATACGAAATGGAAATGCTAAAAGTAAATCACACCATCAAAACTTGAAAGGAAATAGCAACACAATGAAAAACATCTAAATTAAACTAATGCTCATAATAGAGAGATTATTTTTCCTACCTACTCTAAACAAGGAAATAAAACATGTTAAGTAAAATCATATAACCAATGCAACCAATAGATAAACTCGTCATTATGTTGGGTTTTACTTTTGTGTTTGGTTGTTAAGCATAAGAGTGAAATGTCAAACATGTACTAAGCATATGTTGGTAACTCTTTCATGATTCAGAAGGGTTGTACAATGAGATAAGGACCATCATGCAAAAGAATTGTACTGAAATGCCAAAAATCCCTTGTACTACTACATGCTTCTTCGATCCACAACTCAACAGGGTTGATGTACCACTTATCAACACTACTCATCGAGTTGTCAAGTAAATGAGACTTGGATGGTGATTCCAGATGGAACCTGCATGAAAATTGTTTTCCTTCATGGATGTATATAATGACATTCACAAACATATGATGAGATAATAAATAAGAACCAAAAACAAGAGGAAAATCACACCTTATGGTTGATTTTTGTGGCATAAAAAGAAGACAACTCATGACGTATGTCTGAATTTGAACATGCTTCAGTTTTCCCACCATTGTGGCCCTCAAACTCTCATTGTCAAATGGATATTTATCCACTTGAGAGTTATTGATTAAGTATATCCATGATTGAATTAATTTTTTTGGACGTTGAATCTGAAGCTCCCATTTTGTGCCTGTAAAGATACATGTTCTTGTAATATGGCCAAACTTGGTTACTCATATGGCCAAAATTATGCAATCTCATGCTCAAAATTATCTGTATCCATCATCAAAGTGATATTATCTTGCATCTCATTTGCATATGTCGACCTGAAGGAATGCATCAATACTTTCAATCTATGTACAATCATGCTCCCTTTCTAGTGAGTAACTTCCCACCAAGTTGTCCCCTTCCAAATAACTATAAGATGTATCCTGAAAATCAGATGATCGAAAAGGAACATAGGCTATCAAATATGTACTTTCACATGGAGGTGGGAGGGTGGGTTCCTAAATATCACTTTCATCAATGCTTTCCTCATCCTTGTGATCTTCAATTGTATCTTGATTTTCGATGGAAATATGAGAAGACTCTTCATCAGTACTCCCTACTATGGTATTTTCCTCCTCTTGATCCATGTGGATAGTAGGGACTTCTTTCATATCAACCACCTCTGTCATCCTCAATAAGGTGTGACCCATCACCGGTGTTTTCCTGTTGAGGTAATACATTAGAATCTATCATAGGGTCTTCCTCAAGACTTTTGAGGTAAAGTTGTCATTCCTTGTTCTCACATGGTTTTGGATGTAACTCAGTCAAACTTTTCCCACTGATATATTTATTTTGGAGACAAATGGTCTCTTAATTCTCTTCTTCAAAAAGATATTGCTTACCACTTGTGTTATCCATTTCTTCAAGGCTTTTCAAATAAGCCTCACATTCATTGTCCTTTTCTGAACTTGAGTGATCATGAGATGGAAGCTCATGGGAGGGAGGAGAAGTATGAGCCTCTTCATAAAGATCATCTCCAAGTCTCTACATACAAGGCACAACATATTACATTTTGATATAATCTGAAGAGAAATTGAGTGCATGCATTTTCTCTTTCACACAAACACCATGATCTTCGTTTTTATTGTTGATCTCAATATCTTCCATAGGATGATCAATACCATCCTCAATAAGTCTTTGTGCATAATATAATTCCTCTATTTCAGAGACTAGGGGCAACCAACATGTTGAAGCATAATCCCAACTTGCACAAAAGGCTTCCAAAAAACTATGCAAAAGATGAAAACATACCTTTGTCAAGGCTTTCATACCACATATGTGCAAACCTTTCAAACTCATGCTGAGAAATTTCATCATAACATCCTCATGAAGAAAGTCTTTTTTCTTGCAATATTCAATGAATGCAAACATGTGCTTTACTATTGAATCCCCATAAACATAGAAGAAAGGAAAATCCAAGTCGTAGTCCCCTTCAGTTTCAATTATATGATCAGGTAGAAATTCTTCATACCTAAAAAGTCAACCAAAGCATAACAATCTGTTAACATGGAGGGAGCTTCTCCATGTTTATTAGTAGGAGCTAGAAGTAAGGCTAAAATAAAAATTTGAGATGAAAAATATCTATGAGAATACCACAATGGAGTTGACAATACATACCTTACTTCTTGCCTTAGATATTGGCTTCTTATATGTACCTTGTTATGTCTGATGTGGTTCGGGTGGAGTCACCAGGTGAGCACCTGCAAGTTAGTGAAAAAAATAATAACTCATCAAAACATAAAACACAAGTTCTTACCAAATATCCGACAATGGAGTCACTGGATGAGACCCTGAAATGTTGGAAAGTAAAACAAAAATAATCTCATCAAAGTACAAAGTAATAAAGTTTACCGATATTTGTCGTTGAGGACCCTTTGTTTTGAAACCGTGTTCCCCGACAACGGCGCCAAAAAATGTTACCACCCAATGTAGCGGACCACCAAGGTTCGTATTCTTCTATGGAAGAAACGTAGGGGATAGGTTCCCAATGTCACCACAACACCTATCCTTCCATGTTTGAGACAAATTCTTATGCTAAAAGGCTTTGGGAGGCTTCCCACAAACTATCACTTCACCACAAATAATCTTAAGACCAATGACTAAACAGAGTACACCATGAGAAGGTAAGAGTTAATTGCTTTAAATTCTTGTTGAAATGAAAGATAACGCAGAAAATAAAGTGACAAACCAGCAAGCTAACTTACCCCAATCTTCAAAATAATGGCCAAGAAATGCACAAGAGAGAGGGGTGAATATTCTTAACACTTTTTGGATGATTTGTAATATGAATACCTTGTAATAAGTGGCTATAAATAAGATATTTCTTTGTTTTCCCATTATATCAGACCTGTAAAAACAGTATAATACGCAGAAAACCAACAAGATAATGGCATTTTGAGGCCTACCACAAGTGTAAAAATACACTAGATCAATAGATATGTGGGTTTATAGGATAGGGAAATAAAGTACAAGTGAATCTTATTCCCTAGATCCTTCATATCTTCTCCAAAATCAATTTCCAACTAGTTGAAAATCACTTTTATAAAATTGGGATTCAATTCCCCCTAGGGTCAAAACCCAAAATTTGCTACAGCCAATAAAATTGGGATTCAATTCCCCCTAGGGTCAAAACCCAAAATTTGCTACAGCCAATAAAATTGTTTGTTGGGTTGTAGTTTTACTCTATATTGACCATAAAATAAATATAAAACATATATATCATATTTGGAATGAATATATAAGGGTTTAGGAAATAGATACTTACAATATGCACCCTTTTATTTGTCCACAAGAGTGTAGATCTGAAAATTTTCTTGGTTGTAATAATTCATACATGCACACTATTTCCAAAGAAAACACTTGTAAAGATATTCAATGAAGCATAAAACTCAAGGGAATATGTATCTTGGGGTAGGGAAGTTCCCAAGCAACAAAAACCCAAATACCTACTAGCTTATAAAAGATAAAAATGAAGTGCTAAGTTAGGGTATGATTTTTGTATATTTTTGTAATAAAAGATTATTTAAAATATTTGAGATTAAATGGTTAAATAAATTGAGAGATTTTACCTTTACCTCTTTTACCTTTATATGTCTCTTATTTTGAGTGATTGTGACCCCGCAAGCTTAAGATTGACTTGGATGGATTTCTAGTCGATTGGGTTTGGAGTCAAACGATTATTGCCCCCAATGCTAGAAATTCAAAAAAGAGATGGATTCCTCCTTGGATTTGCTAGGAGATATCCTTGATCGATGGTCTCCAAGACAACCAATCAACTAGGGTCAAAGTGATAACAGACCACTTAGTTGAAGCTACTTCCAAATAAGTTGGTCCAACAACTTGGGTGTGTTTCACTAAGAGCCCACAAAGAAAGAAGGAGATGAAAGTCGATCTCCTTTCTTCCACGTGACTATGTAGCCCCTCAATGGATTGGTTGGTCACCACTTTGAAATTCTCCTAAAGAATCCATGTCAAAGAACAATTAAAATAGTCTTAGACCAAGAAAAGAAAACATTATAGTAGACAATCCACAATGACACAAGAGAATTGAGTTCCAAAATATAGCATTAAGATCTCACAAAGTTTCAACGACATCAAATGAGAGGAGGGGATAGACTTATGTAGTTTGTATTCTAACGGTTAGTTTCTACCTCCCTCATAAAATAATAATGTTCATGCTTTTCTCATCCACAATTGGTTGGAGGCTAAACCCATTAAATAATATTTTGTATTATATAGCTTCATGAGAAAATGGATCAAAATCCATTTTAGAATAATTTGACCATTGAAATTGTCCCCAAGAGAGGTTCGCTCCACCAAGAGAAAATCATATAACCTTGGAGAGAATGCAATTTGGTGGAGGATATAATTTTAGGGACATTTTTCCCTTGAGAAAAGAGCACAACAATTATATTTTGTCCACATTTAACCTTGTTTTACTCCAATGTCTAGTTTGACTATTCAAATCCATACCTGAGGAGCTATGGATTGTCCCATAGGGGATGATTTGGTCCTTTAGTGGGTTATTCAACCATTTTTCTTGGAAAGAGAGCATCTTTGACTTGACAAAAATTTTCCATTGGCTAGTAGACCACAACGTTCCTCTTCTTTGACCTTTAAACTTGGGAAATGTGCTCAATGTCTATCTTAGAAGAATGGGACAATTTTCCTTCTTGGGACCATATCTCCCTTAATATTTCATCAATCCAAAATGTGCAATATGGGTTTTGCTCCAAAAAAAAAATTGATCATTTTGATTCCATGTTGTATTTTTTCCTCTGGGACCCACTGCATTGGAATCCATGAACTACCTCAAAATACGTGTAATGATGATAAATTTTTGAGACTGCCATGTTGAGAAAAAAAATGATAAATGCACCATGGCCAAGGGATGCCTACAGACTCAATAGAAAATAACCATGTGGGAAGACATAGGTGTGCATGACATGGACCGGATTAGGCCCCACAAACTACAATCACCCCTACATAAGACTCATGGCTCCACACAACCATGTGTCCCAATAGAACCATGCCAAGGTATCCAATCCTCTCCAATATGAGACACATTGAGACGAGGACTAAGGGGACTGATCATGGTCAAACCAAGTCTGGGAGTCCATTACAAAATCATCCACTATGATTTACATGGATTTTGACTTGCATCCTTAGGCTTACGATGGTGTAGCCAAGTGAAAATATAGGGTAACTCATGGAGAGGTAACATGAAGTATTACTCAATCCTCCCAGCAACGGTGCCAAAATGTTATCACATGATTTGTACTTGTGCAAATCCCTCACAAGATACTGATCTTGTGGGGCGTTTTCACAAGTACAAATTCTGTGATAACAACTAACAATGGAGATTCATGCAACATCAAAAATTGAGCATAAACATGAGAATGAGAAATGAAAATGACATGAGAGAATGATCTCCAATCAGATAGGAGAATGAAGTAATCTTGACTCTTCCCCAAAATGATTGTACTTTTCCCATGTTTCCAAAACTACATAAGGTACACTTCCTCACCAACCTCTATATGCATTCATGATTGGCCTTTTTAAGTTAAAATATATGGATGAGCATTTAAGACACAAGATGGAAAAGATATGAGATCTTACACTAAGACTTGGCTATAGATGATTACTTTCCCATAGACCCCATGTCCTCTTCCCCTCTTATGGAATCATAATCCCTCTCGTGCTCTCTACAACCAACTTGGACCATTATATATTATATTCTAACATTAATACTTACATAGCTAGAGTGTATCATCGTAAGCCTACTACACACTCCATAGAAGTCTATTTACAATATTTACATGCCTAGACATTCATTAGTCAAGCCTTGGCCTTGAGATTT
>JZKD02S0298098.1:0-19990 GCA_000966675.3 Picea glauca | reverse complement strand
TGTTGGAAACTCTTTTCACAATCCAATGTCCACTAAAACTTCACACCCTTCTTTTGCAAGGAAGTGATTGGGTGTGAAATCTTTGAGAATCCTTCAATAAATATCCTATAGTATCCTGCAAGGCCCATGAATGATCTAACCTTTGTCACATTATTTGACACTAACCATTCTCTAATGGCTTCTATCTTCTCAGGATCCACTGCTATCCCATCCTCTGAAATAATATGCCCCAAATAATGAATTTGCTTCTGATAAAATGAGCACTTGCTGAATTTGGCATACAAATGATGCTCCTTTAATACTTGCGACACCATCCTCAAATGATTCTCATGCTCTTATTCTAACTTGGAATATACAAGGATGTCATCCAAAAAAACAATGACAAACTTGTCTAAATATTCTCGAAAAACACCATTCATTAAGAACATGAAAATAGCTGGTGAATTTGAAAACCCAAATGGCACCATTGTGAACTCATAATGACCATACCTTGTCTTGGAGGTGGTCTTTCTAATATCTTCCTCTTTAATCCTTACATGATGGTATCCTGACCTGAGATCTATCTTTGAAAATACCTTTTCATCCTTCAATCGATCAAAGAGGTCATCAATCCTTGGAAACATATACTTATTCTTCATAGTCACTTTATTCAACTGTCTAAAATCAATGCACAATCTTAATTTCACATATTTATTCTTCACAAACAAGATTGGGGCACCCCAAGGTGACACACTTGGTTGTATATACTGCTTCTTTATAAGTTATTCAATATGCATTTGCAACTCCTTCAGCTCTACTGTACTCATTATGTAAGGATTCTTTGACACTGGAGCTACTCTAGGAATTAAATTTATAGAGAAATCGATATCTCTCTTTGGGGGTAGTCCTGGTACCTCCTTGAACACATCTTCAAAATATTCTAGGACTGCATGATCTTCCAAATTTGGCACCTTATCTTTAGGTTCCTCTTCCATATGAGTTACAAATATTTGACACCCTTTTTTGTAACATTTCTTCAGTTGCAATGCTGAAATTTCTCTGATGGTTACTACCCTGGGAATTCCCTGCACTTTCCTTAGGTTCCCTTCCTCATCCAAGCAAGTAAATTCATTTTTATGATAGTCTAGGTTAGCATAATGTTGATCCAAACAATCCATCCCAATTATACAGTCATAGGAACCTAAAGGCAAGATGTTCAAATATACCTCGGTGTTCAGTCCATTCATGTCCATAAGACATGACTTAACCATATGATTAACTTTTCTTTTAGCTCCAGTAGCCAACTGCACCAACCAATATTTTCCATTCTTTCTTCTTGGAAAATGAAAACTTTTTTTCACCTTAGAATCTATATAAATATGACTAGCTCTTGAATCAATTAAAATAGCAATGGCTTGGTTGTTGATCATACCTTCCACTTCAATCATATGTGACTGATACTCATCTTGCTTGTTGTCCAGGGCTACATAGATCCTTGGTACATTTCTTCCCATGTCCTCCCCTATTTCATCTTGTTGTACATTGTGAACAATCCTCACTTTTTCACCTCTGTGAGGACAATCTCTGAACATATGATCTCCTTTACAACCCCAACATTGAATAGGGGGTTGCCTTGGCCCTTGACCCCCTATCTCAATCATTCTGGGTTCTCTAGAAGTTGGTTTTCCCTGAGGATTTTTTCTAAATAATGGTGGATTAGTTCCCTTCTTCCTATGATCCATCTTGAATTATTTTTTCCTTCCAAAGATTTTTGGAAAGTTGGCCTTTCTTTTTATTGATCATAGAGGCATTTAGATCACCTTATGGTATCCCGCAATGTATTGGGATCATCATAGTGTATTTTGTCACTGATGAATGATGGAAATCCACTCAAATACCTCTAAATCTTAATTGTTTCATCCTTGATGAAAGAAACATACTTCAACAGTTCTAAAAATATTCTCTCATATTCATCTATGGTCATACTCTCAAGCTTGAGTTCAAATAACTCTTTCATTTTCTTGGCATAGTATCTCTTAGTCAAGTATGTCTTTTCAAAATACTTCTTGAATTCCCTCCAAGTAACACTTTTCTCTTTAATGTGTTGCACCTGCACAAGTTGGTCCCACCACATGGATACCTTTCCCTTTAGTTGATAGATGGAAATTATTCCTTCTGTGTGAGATGAATAATTATGCAATTGAAAATACTTTCTCATGTCGAGCAACCATGTCTCTGCATCTTCATCCTTCTTGTTCTCACCATCAAATGTAGGAGGTTTGATTTTGTTCATTTCTCCTCGTAGCTCATCCAACCCAGACCTCTTATGCTTCCTAACAGAAGATGTACTTGAGTTGTTGTGTGCTATATTATTGGAATACCTTGGGGAGTGATGGTGATGTCTGCTAACACTTCTTGTTATTCTTTTCTCATCAGGAGACCTATGACTTCCTGATTTTCTTGATCCACTCTCCTTATCCAATTTCTTTTCTATCCTGTTCAAGCTCTGCATTAACTTCATATTGAAGTCCTCTTATTGATCCTTGTCTCTCATAAGCTTTTCATTACAAGATTTATGGATTTGGACATCCTTATGCAATTTTTTTATGGTCTCTACCATATTCATGTTTTCATCCCTTCCTTCTCCATGTCCATTGGAGTTGGTTCCTTCAATTCCCAAATGGACATCCATATCTATGATCTCATCTTCCTGGTTGTAAGTCCCCTGTGCATATTCTATTCCTCTACACTATGTGTTAGTCCCGATCTATTCTATTTGTTGTTAACTCTACAAAATGCACAACCAAAAAAACTTGGTCAGGCTAACTGATTCAACAATTTCATGAAAAAATATGAACCATTCTGGTTCAATAATATATCATAATTATTTCTTCTGATTTCCTGAAAAATTGAATGCTGGGATCAATTTTCTAGGTAAATTTTTATATTCTAATGTACAACACATTTCCAACGCCTACTTGCATGCTCAATTTTGAGTCTTGAGTAGAAAGTTATGGTTATTTGAAAATTTCCCATTAATCTTTCTATTCACACTTCAAGTTTGTGAAACTATGCGTTGTGATTATGCATTTTGGAACCTAATCCATTGTATTTTTCAGGATCTCAATTGGGTTTCTTCATATACATTTTTTGGAAAGTCTATCCAAGTTTCACCTCTTTCTGGGCTCTGAGCTACTAGCTAGGGCCTGTTGAAGATCTGGGCCAATTCATGTTTTTGGTCCGAAATGCTACAGGTACCTTCTTTTCCATATTAAACATTTTTAACATGCCCAAAAAATTAATTAAGATCTAGGAATGTCTTTTATGGTTCAATGGCTTCACATTGACTACTCATGCACCTCAATATGATTTCAGAGCAGAAAGTTACAGCTCTTCGAATTTAGTTGGGTCTTAAAATTTACCCTCCATTGTTTGTGCTGTAACTTTCTCATAAAACCTCCATTGACGAATGGTTTACACCATTAGAAATCTCTCTCCAGGATCTTTCATTTGAGTTGTAGAGACAATGTTTACCTTGATACACTCTGTTCTTGTGGTTTTTGAGTAGCTAAAAATGTTATTAAAGGACTCAAAAACACGCTGCAAAAAGATGACGTTCAAACGGTATAAAATGTCGCAAACATTTGTTGGTTTTTTGTTGTTATTCACCATCCAAAAGACTTCACATGCACAAATATCATTCTGTACACCCATATATAGCATGCACAACGACACCATAAAGTAATTCATGCTATGCACATCTATAACTACCATGCATCGCTTCTCTGTCGTGCTAATAACTGATACAGACTACTTTTGTGTTGCGCGCCAATATCCACTGTGCAAAATTTGGTTCTTTCACTAATACATGTTGCGCACAATTTGTTTGTGTCACGTGCCATTTTTGTGTCGTGCGCTAATATTTCACGTGCATTTTACTCTACGTGTTGCACCATGACAAATTTTAGTACACCCCCACCATGCACCAATACTCCGCACACACCATCAACTAAATTGTCGCATGACAACATATAACCACATTGTGCACACACCAAAAAAATTCCTTTGCACTGTGCCAAGACTGTGCACACCACGCGCACCATTATTATGCATGTGCACACTGCGTTCCAGTATTACACATGCTCACTCAATATTCACCATGCAATTCTAAATTTAGTGCACTCACCGACACACCAATATTTTTCCGTGCAGTGNTCTTTTCACAATCCAATGTCCACTAAAACTTCACACCCTTCTTTTGCAAGGAAGTGATTGGGTGTGAAATCTTTGAGAATCCTTCAATAAATATCCTATAGTATCCTGCAAGGCCCATGAATGATCTAACCTTTGTCACATTATTTGACACTAACCATTCTCTAATGGCTTCTATCTTCTCAGGATCCACTGCTATCCCATCCTCTGAAATAATATGCCCCAAATAATGAATTTGCTTCTGATAAAATGAGCACTTGCTGAATTTGGCATACAAATGATGCTCCTTTAATACTTGCGACACCATCCTCAAATGATTCTCATGCTCTTATTCTAACTTGGAATATACAAGGATGTCATCCAAAAAAACAATGACAAACTTGTCTAAATATTCTCGAAAAACACCATTCATTAAGAACATGAAAATAGCTGGTGAATTTGAAAACCCAAATGGCACCATTGTGAACTCATAATGACCATACCTTGTCTTGGAGGTGGTCTTTCTAATATCTTCCTCTTTAATCCTTACATGATGGTATCCTGACCTGAGATCTATCTTTGAAAATACCTTTTCATCCTTCAATCGATCAAAGAGGTCATCAATCCTTGGAAACATATACTTATTCTTCATAGTCACTTTATTCAACTGTCTAAAATCAATGCACAATCTTAATTTCACATATTTATTCTTCACAAACAAGATTGGGGCACCCCAAGGTGACACACTTGGTTGTATATACTGCTTCTTTATAAGTTATTCAATATGCATTTGCAACTCCTTCAGCTCTACTGTACTCATTATGTAAGGATTCTTTGACACTGGAGCTACTCTAGGAATTAAATTTATAGAGAAATCGATATCTCTCTTTGGGGGTAGTCCTGGTACCTCCTTGAACACATCTTCAAAATATTCTAGGACTGCATGATCTTCCAAATTTGGCACCTTATCTTTAGGTTCCTCTTCCATATGAGTTACAAATATTTGACACCCTTTTTTGTAACATTTCTTCAGTTGCAATGCTGAAATTTCTCTGATGGTTACTACCCTGGGAATTCCCTGCACTTTCCTTAGGTTCCCTTCCTCATCCAAGCAAGTAAATTCATTTTTATGATAGTCTAGGTTAGCATAATGTTGATCCAAACAATCCATCCCAATTATACAGTCATAGGAACCTAAAGGCAAGATGTTCAAATATACCTCGGTGTTCAGTCCATTCATGTCCATAAGACATGACTTAACCATATGATTAACTTTTCTTTTAGCTCCAGTAGCCAACTGCACCAACCAATATTTTCCATTCTTTCTTCTTGGAAAATGAAAACTTTTTTTCACCTTAGAATCTATATAAATATGACTAGCTCTTGAATCAATTAAAATAGCAATGGCTTGGTTGTTGATCATACCTTCCACTTCAATCATATGTGACTGATACTCATCTTGCTTGTTGTCCAGGGCTACATAGATCCTTGGTACATTTCTTCCCATGTCCTCCCCTATTTCATCTTGTTGTACATTGTGAACAATCCTCACTTTTTCACCTCTGTGAGGACAATCTCTGAACATATGATCTCCTTTACAACCCCAACATTGAATAGGGGGTTGCCTTGGCCCTTGACCCCCTATCTCAATCATTCTGGGTTCTCTAGAAGTTGGTTTTCCCTGAGGATTTTTTCTAAATAATGGTGGATTAGTTCCCTTCTTCCTATGATCCATCTTGAATTATTTTTTCCTTCCAAAGATTTTTGGAAAGTTGGCCTTTCTTTTTATTGATCATAGAGGCATTTAGATCACCTTATGGTATCCCGCAATGTATTGGGATCATCATAGTGTATTTTGTCACTGATGAATGATGGAAATCCACTCAAATACCTCTAAATCTTAATTGTTTCATCCTTGATGAAAGAAACATACTTCAACAGTTCTAAAAATATTCTCTCATATTCATCTATGGTCATACTCTCAAGCTTGAGTTCAAATAACTCTTTCATTTTCTTGGCATAGTATCTCTTAGTCAAGTATGTCTTTTCAAAATACTTCTTGAATTCCCTCCAAGTAACACTTTTCTCTTTAATGTGTTGCACCTGCACAAGTTGGTCCCACCACATGGATACCTTTCCCTTTAGTTGATAGATGGAAATTATTCCTTCTGTGTGAGATGAATAATTATGCAATTGAAAATACTTTCTCATGTCGAGCAACCATGTCTCTGCATCTTCATCCTTCTTGTTCTCACCATCAAATGTAGGAGGTTTGATTTTGTTCATTTCTCCTCGTAGCTCATCCAACCCAGACCTCTTATGCTTCCTAACAGAAGATGTACTTGAGTTGTTGTGTGCTATATTATTGGAATACCTTGGGGAGTGATGGTGATGTCTGCTAACACTTCTTGTTATTCTTTTCTCATCAGGAGACCTATGACTTCCTGATTTTCTTGATCCACTCTCCTTATCCAATTTCTTTTCTATCCTGTTCAAGCTCTGCATTAACTTCATATTGAAGTCCTCTTATTGATCCTTGTCTCTCATAAGCTTTTCATTACAAGATTTATGGATTTGGACATCCTTATGCAATTTTTTTATGGTCTCTACCATATTCATGTTTTCATCCCTTCCTTCTCCATGTCCATTGGAGTTGGTTCCTTCAATTCCCAAATGGACATCCATATCTATGATCTCATCTTCCTGGTTGTAAGTCCCCTGTGCATATTCTATTCCTCTACACTATGTGTTAGTCCCGATCTATTCTATTTGTTGTTAACTCTACAAAATGCACAACCAAAAAAACTTGGTCAGGCTAACTGATTCAACAATTTCATGAAAAAATATGAACCATTCTGGTTCAATAATATATCATAATTATTTCTTCTGATTTCCTGAAAAATTGAATGCTGGGATCAATTTTCTAGGTAAATTTTTATATTCTAATGTACAACACATTTCCAACGCCTACTTGCATGCTCAATTTTGAGTCTTGAGTAGAAAGTTATGGTTATTTGAAAATTTCCCATTAATCTTTCTATTCACACTTCAAGTTTGTGAAACTATGCGTTGTGATTATGCATTTTGGAACCTAATCCATTGTATTTTTCAGGATCTCAATTGGGTTTCTTCATATACATTTTTTGGAAAGTCTATCCAAGTTTCACCTCTTTCTGGGCTCTGAGCTACTAGCTAGGGCCTGTTGAAGATCTGGGCCAATTCATGTTTTTGGTCCGAAATGCTACAGGTACCTTCTTTTCCATATTAAACATTTTTAACATGCCCAAAAAATTAATTAAGATCTAGGAATGTCTTTTATGGTTCAATGGCTTCACATTGACTACTCATGCACCTCAATATGATTTCAGAGCAGAAAGTTACAGCTCTTCGAATTTAGTTGGGTCTTAAAATTTACCCTCCATTGTTTGTGCTGTAACTTTCTCATAAAACCTCCATTGACGAATGGTTTACACCATTAGAAATCTCTCTCCAGGATCTTTCATTTGAGTTGTAGAGACAATGTTTACCTTGATACACTCTGTTCTTGTGGTTTTTGAGTAGCTAAAAATGTTATTAAAGGACTCAAAAACACGCTGCAAAAAGATGACGTTCAAACGGTATAAAATGTCGCAAACATTTGTTGGTTTTTTGTTGTTATTCACCATCCAAAAGACTTCACATGCACAAATATCAGCATGTACACCCATATATAGCATGCACAGCGAAACCATAAAGTAATTCATGCTATGCACATCTATAACTACCATGCATCGCTTCTCTGTCGTGCCAATAACTGATACAAACTACTTTTGTGTTGCGCGCCAATATCCACTGTGCAAAATTTGGTTCTTTCACTAATACATGTTGCGCACAATTTCTTTTAGTGTCACGTGCCATTTTTGTGTCATGCGCTAATATTTCACGTGCATTTTACTCTACGCGTTGCACCATGAAAAATTTTAGTACACCCCCACCATGCACCAATACTCCGCACACACCATCAACTAAATTGTCGCATGACAACATATAACCACATTGTGCACACACCAACAAAATTCCTTTGCACTGTGTCAAGACTGTGCACACCACGCGCACCATTATTATGCATGTGCACACTGCGTTCCAGTATTACACATGCTCACTCAATATTCACCATGCAATTCTAAATTTAGCGCGCTCACCGACACACCAATATTTTTCCGTGCAGTGCCAAATTTTAGCGCGCGCACCCGCACACCAATATTTTTCCACGCGGCGCCAAATTTTAGCGTGCACACCTACACACCAATATTTTTCTGCGTGGCGCCAAATTTTAGCGTGCACACCAATATTTTTCCACATATCACAAGATTTTCATTGCGCATCATGCATTTTTAGTGCATCCACCTGCGCACATTCATTTTTATGCGCATCAATTCCTCATGAATTCCGCTGCAAAAATTGGGGCTTTTTCCTAAATTTTTCCCCATTTTTACCATAGACATCCTCCAATTATGAAATTTTTTCAATTTCACCTCAATAACACCAGTTCAACCTATGCAACAACAAATCGTTGTGGTTTGACATTTTTGGAACAAATTTTTCCCAAACTCAATTCACGAATTGAGAATTTTAATTACTAATATCGCTCCATCTGTCATGGCTTCAATGTAACTTCAAATTCGACCAATTCCAAGTATGAATTTGCTAGAAAAGATATTAAATCAAGAATATCTCACCACATGGCCAAATTTCTCAATTTTCCCATGGATTTGATAATAGAAATTGGGGATTTTTCCCAATTCCATGCAATTGTTGTTACTTTTTACCATGGACGCTGTGCAACTTGAAATTTGGCCACTTTGAAATTAATCCTCTATGAAATTTCGCTTCAACTCAAATTGCTCGGCCCATCCAGGATCAGTGTTGAAAACTGAAGCTCTGATACCATGTTGTAACATCCTCGACCACGTAGGCTGAGCCATGCTACTTTAGAAAAGACTTTCATTCTATGCTCAACAAACTATAACATACCCAACATTCGACAGAGCTATGCTACATAAATTTTTCGAACTGCATGCAATTAAAACATATAGACACAGAACTCTTGCAGAACTTTATATATAAAATGTAAAAAGACAAATACATTATGTAAATGCACAGATTCATACTTAAATAATAGTAAACATATACATGCAACATATATAGACAATACCCATAAATATAAAGGCAATTATAAACCAGACATGGAATAAACCCATAAAAATAAACACGTAAATAATAATGCAACATATAAATTATCACACAATTGACACATATATTGATAAGAATGTCACCAACTGGGTGAAAACCTTCCAAGAACCTTTGAGCCTTAGACCACACTGCTCATCACTCTCAGCAGTGGGTCACCCCCAAGCTGGGAATAAACTCCACCCGAGTAAAGGGATTCCTAACTAGGTTAATGGATCATAGACAATAGGAAATACTCTGTCACATGTGCCAACTCAAACTAACAACCTATAGTCTCTCATTACCCACATTCATGTCCCACCCCAGGAAGTGTTCCCCTTCTAATCTCAACAATCCTTCGTCTGCCCCACTTCCTTTTCGAGCTTTAGCAATAGGTCGGACAGGGAGTCTCAGAGACCTGTAGTTTTAGTTTATCACCTTCGAGAAATCAATTCCCAACAATTTTCTCTCCCAGAGAGATTTCTCACGGGCCTGAAAACTTTCCTCTTCAATATCCCACGGGCCTGACAACCCACTTCTTCAGTCAATCTCCCAAGATAACCATCTACACAAACATGTATGATTATGAATACAGGTTCAGGTACAATGACAGGAAGGTAAAGAGGATAACTGCCTGAGTGAGTGAATAATCTTCGAATGATTGAATGGATGCCAAGTCACACTAACAACCTACAACCTCTCATTCCCAACATTCCTATCCCACCCCAGGAAGTGTGCCCCTTCTCTGCTCAACAGTCCTTCAGTTGCCACACTTCCCTTATAGAGCTTCAACAACAGGTCAGACATGAAGTCTCTGAGCATTGTATATGTAGTTGGGCTTCCTTAGCGAATCACTTCCCCAACAATTCTCTCACCTGGAAAAAGTTTCTCATGGGCCTGAAAACCCTCCTCTTCAATCCACAAGCTTGAAAACCTACTTCTTCTATCGAGATCTTAAATCAACCAAGTATGGGTGATGGAAGAAACAAATTTCCGGTATGGAATAGGTAATGGAAACAACCATTCTCGGAAAAATAAATATGTTGGCAGAAACAACATTCAGGTAAGGTATAGTACAAGTTCAGGCAAGGTACAGGTGCATTATGAATAACAAGAAATGTATGGATCATTGTTGAATATGTGTGTAAGGCATGGAGAGATTCAATTGTTGGGATCAATGGATGTGTGAGTGAATTCATTGGTGAATTGGGAAGGATCCAAAAAATAGAATAATTTCCCTCACATATATTTGTGTGCACCCTTGATGACACATGGATCTCAAGGAGCTCATTTCTCTCCACTTGGGATTCATTCCCTTTCCCATAAGAACTTAGGATAAACTAATTATCCTCACCATAGCCTTTATGAAGAATATTATAATATTCCTTTGGAAATAAGTCCTCTATCTTAGCCCCTTTCCTAGGCTCTTAGCCCTCCCTTTTCCCTTCCTAGTGGAGTTTAGTCCCACTTACTCTTTCATCATGGTCGATATACATGCAACAATGTACTATATTAATTATATGAGTGTTTACATATACAAAAATATTTTCATTGGCCTTTAGCATCTAGGCTCTCCGGCCTAATTCAACACATAATCCTCCTAGCTTATAATAACTCGCTCACCATCCTATAAAACATATTAATATTTACAATTTTGGGCTTGGTCTTGGGGTATTACATATTCATTCAACTTTTTCCTAATAACCCACTTGGTGCCAATCACATTTTTATCTTTTGGTCTTGGAACAAGTTCCCATGTATCATTCTTCTCAATTTGATTCAACTCTTATTTCATGGAATTAATCCAATGATTGTCTACATTATCTTCTATAAAGTTCTTAGGCTCTATTTTATATAGAAAATAGGATTTTTCATGTTCCAATGCACTTTCTAGTCTTCTTCTAGTCTAAAATCCCATATCTTTATCACCAAGAATTAAATTTTGTTGAATGATTCTTTCAAATAAATCTATATGGTGTATTTGTATCTTGACATTCTAGAGTAATCATTAATGAGAAACATGAAGTAATTTTCACCTTGTAGACTTTGTTTTCTTGTAGGCCCAAAAATATCTGTATGAACGGATTCCAATGGCTTCATTGTTGAGTACTCCTTTGAATTGAACTTTTCTTTTGTCTTTTTCCCATGCCGACATTTCTTGCAAAGAGTGTTTCAAGTCTTAGCAATATTTGGCATATCTCTCACTACTTGTTTGGTGTTGATTTTTACTATATTACAAAAGTTGATATGGCCCATTATTTTATGCCATAACCAGCTCTCATCTATTTGTCCCAAATATAATTTTTCTCCCTTGATCTCATGGAGGATATATACATTATTTGAGGTTCTATATGAATTTTTCACTAATCTTCCCAATCCTTTCTTCCTTATCTCACAGTCTTGAGAATCAAATGTGAGAGTGTGTCATTGATGGCACATTTCACTAACACTAAGAAGTTTATGTTCCAAACCTTCAACATACAAGACATTCTCTATTTTAGTATTTCCATTATCAAGACTAAGAGTAACTTTTCCAGCTATCATTGTAGTATAATTATCTCCAAATGTTACAATACCTTTGTTTACTTCCTTAAAAGTTTGAAACATGATCTTGTCCCCTATCATGGGGCCTGAGAATCCATTGTCAATGTACCATCTGTTTCCTTTTTTCTTAGCATGAAGGGAAGTTTACACAAGCATACATTCCTTTGTTTTCTTTGATTTCTCCTGCTTCCTTTTACAAACTCCTATGGGTTCTTTCTTTTTCTTGGGAAGGGTATCTTCTTGGTTGTTTTTTCTAAAATTTTCCACTAGGCCTCTTCTACAAAAGCGTGCTATGTTCCCATAGTTGCTACATTTATAAAATACAACATTATAATCAAATGATGGAGACAATTAATTATAGTTTCTATTTGAGAACCTATAATTACTTTTGTTTTTTTCCATACATAATTATTTCTTACATATGATCGACAATCTATTTATTTGAGACCAAAGTGATTGAAAGAAAAACAGTAATCGAGGAAAGAGTTTTGTTATTGAGTTTTGCGAGTCCATCTTGGTTGGAAATATCTTACGAATTTGTCCTTGTTGTATTTGGGAGGAATGCCAATTTTTTGCAGAACATCATTTTCACTCTTCATGTTGTCTTCATCACTGATGGAGGTTTTGAGCACATCAACATAACTTTTATATTTTCCTTCATTTTCTTTCTTTGGTGTCTCTGTATCTTTTGAATATTCTTTGGTAGTCATCTAACTCTTATCATAACCAATACTATTTTTAATGAGTGGTGATATTTGGAATTTCATGATATCATCAAAGATTTTAGTGCTCTTTTCAAACTTCAAGCTTCTATTCAACTAAGCATTTTACTTCTCCAATTCCTTTCTTAAGGAAACAATTTCAACTTTCAATTTCTCACAATTTCCTTCCTTTTCCTTTAGATATATTCTCACCACTTATTGCATCCTTTTTTCATATTATAGTTGAATATTTAGGATGATAATAGTCTTCTCAATTTATTCAAGGTTTTTTGACATTTGTTCTTTTGCATCATGATCCTCCTCTTCATATTTTTGCAACTGCTCCTTTTGTTACATATTTTTTCCCTTGAGATTATTATTTCTCTTAAGGAACAAATGAGTTCTTCTTCAATATCTAATTCAACATCTATGTCAAAAAAAAATTCCTATACAAAATCCATCATTTCTTTCTATTTGTATTCATTTTTTGAATTATCAATTTCCATTTCCATGTGTGCTCCCAAAATCTTCATTTCTGATGCAGGGATTTTATGAGGGTCATAAATTTTGACTCGACTATCCATTTGGGATGAAATTTTATAGGGATTTGCGTCTCAAATATTTCACTGCTATGCCAATCTGATTCTTCAAATCTAACATCCTTTTCACACTTTTTTAGAGCCAAATTCCTTCATATAAGGCCTCAAATTGGGGTTTGAGTGTTTTTACATGAATTTTTAAGTTTTTAATTATCATTTATCTCTTAGTTTATCAAATTAATTAGAAAGTCAAGTTGAAAAATAATGTTTCTCTAGTTAGCTCTTAGTTATTGGTTAGTTTTAGAGTTATGTGGAAATTTCCTAAAATTAGTTGTTTTTCTAAAATCATCTTTTTTTCTAAAATTAGTTGTTTTCGAAAATATTAGATAACGGTTATAAGGGGTTGAACTTCCATTCTAATAGTTAGGATGGAGAAGGAACAAAAGAGATTTATTTTCTATTCTCATTTTTTTGCATGGCTTTTATATCTTGTGAATGAATCCAAGTTTATTGGTTACATCATATGTTATCAGAGCAGGAAGATGGATGGGAGAGGAAGATGAAGAGCAGGGTATCTAGCTCAGATGCGCAGAGATATGAAAAATCTCCAAAGGCAAGTAAAATATCTTACAAACATGTTGGATAGTCAGAGAATAATACAAAGAGAAGTGTCTGAAGAGGGGATAGTCCAAGTAGATGTAGATCATCATAAAGAACATGAAGAACATGAAGAAGAAAAATTAGAGCACATGGATTTTGAAGAAATGATGCTCAGGGCTATAGAAGGGAGAAATGGTAGAATCAAGATGGAAGCTTCTGAATATGTAGGGAATCTTAAACTAGAGGAGTTAATAGATTGGTTGAATTCCATAGAATTATTTTTTGAATGGACGCCTATGCCAGAGGAGAAGAAAGTGAAATTTTCATGCACCAAGCTAAAGGGTCATGCCATGATATGGTGGGATCATGTTTATAAAATACAGAGAAAAAAAAGGGAAAGACAAAAATAGGACCTCGAGCAAGATGAAAAAAATTGTGAGAATTTTTTTTCCTCTAAAATATGCCCAGAACCTTTTTCATAGATTTTAGAACTTGAAGCTCTTAGTTATTGGTTAGTTTTAGAGTCATGCGAGAATTTCCTAAAATTAGTTTTTTTTCTAGAATCATTTTTTTTTCAAAAATTAGTTGTTTTCAAAAATCTCAGATAGCGGTTATAAGGGATTGAACTTCCATTCTTATAGTTAGGATGGAGAAGTAAAAAAAGACAGTTATTTTCCATTTTCATGTTTNAGCCATGCTACTTTAGAAAAGACTTTCATTCTATGCTCAACAAACTATAACATACCCAACATTCGACAGAGCTATGCTACATAAATTTTTCGAACTGCATGCAATTAAAACATATAGACACAGAACTCTTGCAGAACTTTATATATAAAATGTAAAAAGACAAATACATTATGTAAATGCACAGATTCATACTTAAATAATAGTAAACATATACATGCAACATATATAGACAATACCCATAAATATAAAGGCAATTATAAACCAGACATGGAATAAACCCATAAAAATAAACACGTAAATAATAATGCAACATATAAATTATCACACAATTGACACATATATTGATAAGAATGTCACCAACTGGGTGAAAACCTTCCAAGAACCTTTGAGCCTTAGACCACACTGCTCATCACTCTCAGCAGTGGGTCACCCCCA
The DNA here is from genome assembly GCA_000966675.3 of Picea glauca. Taxonomy (NCBI): domain Eukaryota; kingdom Viridiplantae; phylum Streptophyta; class Pinopsida; order Pinales; family Pinaceae; genus Picea; species Picea glauca. Next base: position 5,103 of record JZKD02S0298098.1, on the reverse strand, counting down.
AGCTGGGAATAAACTCCACCCGAGTAAAGGGATTCCTAACTAGGTTAATGGATCATAGACAATAGGAAATACTCTGTCACATGTGCCAACTCAAACTAACAACCTATAGTCTCTCATTACCCACATTCATGTCCCACCCCAGGAAGTGTTCCCCTTCTAATCTCAACAATCCTTCGTCTGCCCCACTTCCTTTTCGAGCTTTAGCAATAGGTCGGACAGGGAGTCTCAGAGACCTGTAGTTTTAGTTTATCACCTTCGAGAAATCAATTCCCAACAATTTTCTCTCCCAGAGAGATTTCTCACGGGCCTGAAAACTTTCCTCTTCAATATCCCACGGGCCTGACAACCCACTTCTTCAGTCAATCTCCCAAGATAACCATCTACACAAACATGTATGATTATGAATACAGGTTCAGGTACAATGACAGGAAGGTAAAGAGGATAACTGCCTGAGTGAGTGAATAATCTTCGAATGATTGAATGGATGCCAAGTCACACTAACAACCTACAACCTCTCATTCCCAACATTCCTATCCCACCCCAGGAAGTGTGCCCCTTCTCTGCTCAACAGTCCTTCAGTTGCCACACTTCCCTTATAGAGCTTCAACAACAGGTCAGACATGAAGTCTCTGAGCATTGTATATGTAGTTGGGCTTCCTTAGCGAATCACTTCCCCAACAATTCTCTCACCTGGAAAAAGTTTCTCATGGGCCTGAAAACCCTCCTCTTCAATCCACAAGCTTGAAAACCTACTTCTTCTATCGAGATCTTAAATCAACCAAGTATGGGTGATGGAAGAAACAAATTTCCGGTATGGAATAGGTAATGGAAACAACCATTCTCGGAAAAATAAATATGTTGGCAGAAACAACATTCAGGTAAGGTATAGTACAAGTTCAGGCAAGGTACAGGTGCATTATGAATAACAAGAAATGTATGGATCATTGTTGAATATGTGTGTAAGGCATGGAGAGATTCAATTGTTGGGATCAATGGATGTGTGAGTGAATTCATTGGTGAATTGGGAAGGATCCAAAAAATAGAATAATTTCCCTCACATATATTTGTGTGCACCCTTGATGACACATGGATCTCAAGGAGCTCATTTCTCTCCACTTGGGATTCATTCCCTTTCCCATAAGAACTTAGGATAAACTAATTATCCTCACCATAGCCTTTATGAAGAATATTATAATATTCCTTTGGAAATAAGTCCTCTATCTTAGCCCCTTTCCTAGGCTCTTAGCCCTCCCTTTTCCCTTCCTAGTGGAGTTTAGTCCCACTTACTCTTTCATCATGGTCGATATACATGCAACAATGTACTATATTAATTATATGAGTGTTTACATATACAAAAATATTTTCATTGGCCTTTAGCATCTAGGCTCTCCGGCCTAATTCAACACATAATCCTCCTAGCTTATAATAACTCGCTCACCATCCTATAAAACATATTAATATTTACAATTTTGGGCTTGGTCTTGGGGTATTACATATTCATTCAACTTTTTCCTAATAACCCACTTGGTGCCAATCACATTTTTATCTTTTGGTCTTGGAACAAGTTCCCATGTATCATTCTTCTCAATTTGATTCAACTCTTATTTCATGGAATTAATCCAATGATTGTCTACATTATCTTCTATAAAGTTCTTAGGCTCTATTTTATATAGAAAATAGGATTTTTCATGTTCCAATGCACTTTCTAGTCTTCTTCTAGTCTAAAATCCCATATCTTTATCACCAAGAATTAAATTTTGTTGAATGATTCTTTCAAATAAATCTATATGGTGTATTTGTATCTTGACATTCTAGAGTAATCATTAATGAGAAACATGAAGTAATTTTCACCTTGTAGACTTTGTTTTCTTGTAGGCCCAAAAATATCTGTATGAACGGATTCCAATGGCTTCATTGTTGAGTACTCCTTTGAATTGAACTTTTCTTTTGTCTTTTTCCCATGCCGACATTTCTTGCAAAGAGTGTTTCAAGTCTTAGCAATATTTGGCATATCTCTCACTACTTGTTTGGTGTTGATTTTTACTATATTACAAAAGTTGATATGGCCCATTATTTTATGCCATAACCAGCTCTCATCTATTTGTCCCAAATATAATTTTTCTCCCTTGATCTCATGGAGGATATATACATTATTTGAGGTTCTATATGAATTTTTCACTAATCTTCCCAATCCTTTCTTCCTTATCTCACAGTCTTGAGAATCAAATGTGAGAGTGTGTCATTGATGGCACATTTCACTAACACTAAGAAGTTTATGTTCCAAACCTTCAACATACAAGACATTCTCTATTTTAGTATTTCCATTATCAAGACTAAGAGTAACTTTTCCAGCTATCATTGTAGTATAATTATCTCCAAATGTTACAATACCTTTGTTTACTTCCTTAAAAGTTTGAAACATGATCTTGTCCCCTATCATGGGGCCTGAGAATCCATTGTCAATGTACCATCTGTTTCCTTTTTTCTTAGCATGAAGGGAAGTTTACACAAGCATACATTCCTTTGTTTTCTTTGATTTCTCCTGCTTCCTTTTACAAACTCCTATGGGTTCTTTCTTTTTCTTGGGAAGGGTATCTTCTTGGTTGTTTTTTCTAAAATTTTCCACTAGGCCTCTTCTACAAAAGCGTGCTATGTTCCCATAGTTGCTACATTTATAAAATACAACATTATAATCAAATGATGGAGACAATTAATTATAGTTTCTATTTGAGAACCTATAATTACTTTTGTTTTTTTCCATACATAATTATTTCTTACATATGATCGACAATCTATTTATTTGAGACCAAAGTGATTGAAAGAAAAACAGTAATCGAGGAAAGAGTTTTGTTATTGAGTTTTGCGAGTCCATCTTGGTTGGAAATATCTTACGAATTTGTCCTTGTTGTATTTGGGAGGAATGCCAATTTTTTGCAGAACATCATTTTCACTCTTCATGTTGTCTTCATCACTGATGGAGGTTTTGAGCACATCAACATAACTTTTATATTTTCCTTCATTTTCTTTCTTTGGTGTCTCTGTATCTTTTGAATATTCTTTGGTAGTCATCTAACTCTTATCATAACCAATACTATTTTTAATGAGTGGTGATATTTGGAATTTCATGATATCATCAAAGATTTTAGTGCTCTTTTCAAACTTCAAGCTTCTATTCAACTAAGCATTTTACTTCTCCAATTCCTTTCTTAAGGAAACAATTTCAACTTTCAATTTCTCACAATTTCCTTCCTTTTCCTTTAGATATATTCTCACCACTTATTGCATCCTTTTTTCATATTATAGTTGAATATTTAGGATGATAATAGTCTTCTCAATTTATTCAAGGTTTTTTGACATTTGTTCTTTTGCATCATGATCCTCCTCTTCATATTTTTGCAACTGCTCCTTTTGTTACATATTTTTTCCCTTGAGATTATTATTTCTCTTAAGGAACAAATGAGTTCTTCTTCAATATCTAATTCAACATCTATGTCAAAAAAAAATTCCTATACAAAATCCATCATTTCTTTCTATTTGTATTCATTTTTTGAATTATCAATTTCCATTTCCATGTGTGCTCCCAAAATCTTCATTTCTGATGCAGGGATTTTATGAGGGTCATAAATTTTGACTCGACTATCCATTTGGGATGAAATTTTATAGGGATTTGCGTCTCAAATATTTCACTGCTATGCCAATCTGATTCTTCAAATCTAACATCCTTTTCACACTTTTTTAGAGCCAAATTCCTTCATATAAGGCCTCAAATTGGGGTTTGAGTGTTTTTACATGAATTTTTAAGTTTTTAATTATCATTTATCTCTTAGTTTATCAAATTAATTAGAAAGTCAAGTTGAAAAATAATGTTTCTCTAGTTAGCTCTTAGTTATTGGTTAGTTTTAGAGTTATGTGGAAATTTCCTAAAATTAGTTGTTTTTCTAAAATCATCTTTTTTTCTAAAATTAGTTGTTTTCGAAAATATTAGATAACGGTTATAAGGGGTTGAACTTCCATTCTAATAGTTAGGATGGAGAAGGAACAAAAGAGATTTATTTTCTATTCTCATTTTTTTGCATGGCTTTTATATCTTGTGAATGAATCCAAGTTTATTGGTTACATCATATGTTATCAGAGCAGGAAGATGGATGGGAGAGGAAGATGAAGAGCAGGGTATCTAGCTCAGATGCGCAGAGATATGAAAAATCTCCAAAGGCAAGTAAAATATCTTACAAACATGTTGGATAGTCAGAGAATAATACAAAGAGAAGTGTCTGAAGAGGGGATAGTCCAAGTAGATGTAGATCATCATAAAGAACATGAAGAACATGAAGAAGAACAATTAAAGCACGTGGATTTTGAAGAAATGATGCTCAGGGCTATAGAAGAGAGAAATGGTAGAATCAAGATGGAAGCTTCTGAATATGTAGGGAATCTTAAACTACAGGAGTTAATAGATTGGTTGAATTCCATAGAATTATTTTTTGAATGGACGCCTATGCCAGAGGAGAAGAAAGTGAGATTTTCATGCACCAAGATAAAGGGTCATGCCATGATATGGTGGGATCATGTTCATAAAATACAGAGAAAAAAAAGGGAAAGACAAAAATAGGACCTCGAGCAAGATGAAAAAAATTGTGAGAATTTTTTTTCCTCTAAAATATGCCCGGAACCTTTTTCATAGATTTCAGAACTTGAAGCTCTTAGTTATTGGTTAGTTTTAGAGTCATGCGAGAATTTCCTAAAATTAGTTTTTTTTCTAGAATCATTTTTTTTTCGAAAATTAGTTGTTTTCGAAAATCTCAGATAGCGGTTACAAGGGATTGAACTTCCATTCTTATAGTTAGGATGGAGAAGTAAAAAAAGACAGTTATTTTCCATTCTCATGTTTTTCCATGGATTTTATCTCTTGTGAATGAATCCAAGTTTATTGGTTACATCATATGTTATCAGAGCAGGAAGATGGCTGGGAGAGGAAGAGGAAGAGCAGGGTATCTAGATCAGATGCCCAGAGATATGAAAAAACTCCAAAGGCAATTAAAAGATCTTACAAACGTGTTGGCTAGTAAGAGAATAATACAAAGAGAAGTGTCTAATGAGGGGACA
>JZKD02S0298087.1:0-19990 GCA_000966675.3 Picea glauca | reverse complement strand
TGTAGACCTAATTAAACGAGAAAGGGAACCTTGCGGCCTTTATATTTCACAAAGGTTGAAGTATGGCTACATGGTAGAGTCTGATAGGCTTGCGGGAGTTCGTGTTCGAGATGATCTTACTCGAGAGGCGAACTCCGATGGAGGGAGTCCAATAGTGGTGAGGGCTTCAAACTTTAGGAAAGTCAATAATCTTGTAGAATGGTTGTTTCGATGGAGATTATCCGAAAGGAGAACTATGATGAGATTGCACGATCTGAAGGCCCGAAGGCCTGTGTTTGATGGTTTAGCAACATGACACATCTACCATCAGGGGTGGGATAGGTCCAAGTGGATGCTAGTGGACTGGTGATGTCAGCGAGCATATGTGAAGTGGGTCCATGTGGATATGATGATATCATTATGGAGGTTATAGTTTTTGTTTTATGGTTATTTGGTTGATTTTGAGCTTAGAATTGAAGATCAATGTTGTTCCTTTGAAGGGTGAAGTTAGAGGAAGGAGAAGAATTATGTACGCCCCACCAACCTAATGAGGATTAGGGGATTGGGAGTGTTACATGGTTGATCTTAATTTTCTGAGAGGAATGTCGGACTTTTACATATCCCATGATGATATTACTTAGCTCATGTTCCCATCACTATGTGAAAATATTTCCCCCATCCTTCTGTGTGCATTGAATGATTGGTCGATAAATCAAAGAAAGGTGGCCTTCTTCTTTAAGGCACATCCTAAAAAAAATCTAATATTGACACTTGGAAATAAAATATTTATTTTCCCATATGCTTCACTTTTCTCTTCCTCTCTAATGATTCATAACCTCTCTCATGCTCTTCACAACCATTTTAAACCATTATATATTATATTCGAACTTTAATATTTACATAACTTGAATTCTTCATAATAAATTTACCACATAGTCCATATACATATATTTACATCATACATATCTAACCATCATATTTAAGGTTACGACTAAGCCGCATCAAATTGGTGTATGAGATTCCCTTGTTTGGGGGGACTCGTAAAGTCTATTGAAGTATACATATTTGAACTTGTGACCTCTTAATAGGAAACACGTGTTCTTAACCATTAGGCTCACTCACACTATATGTGAGTGTATGTTAAAAACTAGCTTAAATTCATCTTAACTCTTGATCTATCATACACTCACAAGAATCAAATCCCTTAAAGTTAAAACTTTTTTAAATTAAAAAAACTTGAAAAAAAATTTACACCTTTGATATTTGATCCATCTTCCCATATTTGATCCATCTTCACATGATAGATCCATAATGCCCGTTGAAAACAACACCACTTATTTGTTGCTTCCTATAATGCACGTTGAAAACAACACCACGTCTTTCTTGTTTGATGTTATATGTCTATTCCCAATTTACATTCCCATTTGCTCATTTTGTGCACATGCTAATTTAAGAAATGATTCTACAAAAAGCAAGGGTTTAACCACCACACCCAAGCCTTCCTTTAAAGAAGATTAGTCTAATGATGCCCTTGGGTGTGGTTACCGTCATCCTCGAAGATTTGTCTTGTTTTGAAATTAAAAACAAGATTATATTTAGTAAGAAATTAAACTATGTTGTTTTTTTGACCGGCTCCACCCGGTTACCACGCACGAGTCTCCCGTTATGTTGAGATAAAATTTTGTGAAAACTTATCTAAAGATAAATGACAGCAGTGTGAAACGGGGAGAACAAACATATTGTTCTGTAGTAATTAAATGTGTTGTTGTCACGGGAAGCGAGAAGCGCTGTTGAGCTACGTAACCCTCGACTGTAAGTACCGAATCCTGGATTTTTTTACATCCACATTTTATGTGGCAAAAACTGCAGAAACCGCGGCAAAATCGAATTCATGAGCTAAAATTGTGTTGTTTAAGCTCAAGATCTTGCAAAACGCCCCGAATACGTTCAAAATTGTGTTGTTTAAGCTCAAGATCCTGCAAAACTCCCCGAATATGTTCAAAATTGTGTTGTTTAAGCTCAAGATTCTGCAAAACGCCCCGAATACGTTCAAAATTGTGTTGTTTAAGCTCAAGATCCTGCAAAATGGCCCGAATACGTTCAAAATTGTGTTGTTTAAGCTCAAGATCTTGCAAAACGCCCCGAATACGTTCAAAATTGTGTTCTGTAAGCTCAAGATCCTGCAAAACGCCCCGAATTCGTTCAAAATTGTGTTGTTTAAGCTCAAGATCCTGCAAAACGCCCCGAATACGTTCAAAATTGTGTTGTTTAAGCTCAAGATCCTTCAAAACGCCCCAAATACGTTCAAAATTGTGTTGTTTAAACTCAAGATCCTGCAAAACGCCCCGAATACGTTCAAAACGACAGCCGATTCATAGCAATCAAAGTCTCGCGGCGAAAAACGGTGTATTTTGTGTGTTGTTTGGTCCCTGGCCACGCAATCAACAGAAAGAACGAGAACGCTAAGTACGGTGTATTTTGTGTGTTTTTCGAGAACGCTAAGTACAGGTTTTTGAGTAATTTAGCTGCGAAAAACTTTTCAACGAGGTAAAACAATTTCAAATACTCCACATAATTTTGATCCAGAAACTTTACAGTGTTATGAATAACTTTTGATCCAGAAACTTTACAGTGTTATGAATAACTGTGGAAACCTGCATCCTGTATATTCAGATTCTTTATTTTATGAAGAATAACTGTGACATCCTGTATATTCAGATTATTTATTTTATGAAGAATAACTGTGAAAATATGCATCTTGCATACTCAGAATTTTTTTTAATGAAGATTGCTTTTATTTTTTCTTCATTAAGCTTAAAGGACAGTTCGTAACGGGCTTCGAACCTCGGCGGCGGGCTGTTTATGCCCATACACTTATGATATTTGCTTGTATAAATCTGTAAGTAGTTCTATGGATTTAGCCAAATCTGTAAATAGTTCTATGGATTTAGCCTATCGGCCTGGGCGTTTTATTGTGGAGAAAGTGATGGAAATTCTAAATCTCTCCTTTGATGATGACGGTGACGCTGGTTTGAATCTCAATTTTGTTTACAAATAACATGGACTTAGTTGCATGTTTAAAGGATTAGGATTAAAGTTTCCGAACCTCCATTTGCTGGACTGGATTTATGATACTTGGGAGCCGTACGGAATTTTTTTTGGTTGTAGAATGAGATAGATCGGATTCTCCGTCAAGTTCTTAGTTTATCGATAGAAATGTGTATAATATTGAATGTATATATGTTTATATGATACTAAATACAGAATATAGAATAGTTATTATTATTTTTTAATTATTAGTAAATACAAAACCATGTAATTCATTTTATTTAGAATTAATTTTACATTTTTAAAGTAAAAAAGATTTAAATATTCCTCACATTATTTTCTAATTTGGATATATGGATAAAGTTGTGTATAACACTGAATGTCAATTTTTTTTAAGTAATATATGTTTATATGATCATTAAATACAGAATAGACAATTTTTATTATTATTTTTTAATTATTAGTAAATACAAAACCATGTCATTGATGTCATTTAAAATTAATTTTACATTTTTAAAGTAGGAAAGACTTAAATATTCCTCACATTATTTTTTAATTAGTGGACAAACATTAATCTAGTATAGGTATATAATACAAACACATTGATATTTGCACAAGCCCAATTGTATCATCTAATTAAACATTTCATGTATAGAATTATGTTCAAACATAGAAGAACCTACAACTTTCTAACCTCCCCTATGACATAAGAGAATCTCATGGGTAGAGTAGTGATTAAGGATGCAAATTTCCATTGTGCAAGTGACAAAGAATATTGGTGTGCTCTTTTTTCTTTTTTTTGAATGAGACATAGGTAGTATCTTTCATTTTTGCATAGCATTCATAGGAAACTATTGGTGCAATACGCATTCCTTCTATAGTTGTGGTGTGTGACATTGCAGTGAAGACATGCTGTTTGGATGTTGAAGCATGCGATATGTATCTTACTACATTCTGCGTCAATAACATCAAAACTAAAGACATGACAAGATCCCTTGGCATTGATAATCAGTTGAAGAAGATGATAAGGAGATTGATAATGGATCTATTCCTAACTAATGATGTGAATTGTCTATTGACTATGTGCATATTCTTATAGGAGTTGGATTTTCTGCTTGATAGCTTCGAAAACATGGTCACGTCCACCACTGAGAAATGCATGGTAGCCAACACTAACAAAGGTTGTACTTCTATTCATATTTCTTAGGGTGCTAGAAGCTTTCGTCCTTTGTCAAGGATATATTGAAATCCACCGGTTGTCATCCTTTGCTATGAGTGCACTCTACTAAATCTAATCATCCACATGTCCCATCTCCCATGTATATCGTCTCTAATCCACTTACAACCTTCTCCATCCTTCGTACCCTCTTCAAATTGCTTACAAACAAACTTTTATTTTGAAGGCTTGATGTGCTTCATGTTGGGGCCACTTGTCGCTACCTGAGAAGATTGAGATAGGGAGGACGATGAAGATGGCAAGGTCTTGATGAATGTTTGTCATTACTTGCTCAAGATAAGGAGGTATGATTTTTCTCTCTCCACTCTACACCACCAATGAGATCGCCTCTGCTCTGCGTAGATGTAAACTCAATCAAGTCCCTTAACATTCGATGGCCCCAAGACTTTCATGTTTAGCACTCATGGTCTACACGAGGGTTTGAATATGAGCTTGCAATGATAGAGTGTGGATGGTCCTCGGGACTTCCCCCAGGATTACGCTATGCATGCACCTTCCAAGAGTTGAGGGGTTGAGCCTTGATTGGGCTCTTGCGTGATGTCCATCCACTCACCTAGTAGAGACTTTGACTCTTCCATGAGATCTATTTTTTTTTTCCTATGGTAACTAATTGCTATTCTTTGTTTGCTATTCAACACAAGAAAAGTTATACTTATTTCTAGTGATTTTTTACTATGTACAAATTAAACCTTCCACATACACTATTATTTTAGAACATCACAAGAGAACTCTTGAAAATGAACTTATTTGTTTAATGATTTTCAATGCAAATGATTGTTACGCGAAATATTATAACTAATTGCATTCTGATCTTAATGTATTATTGTAGGTTATTGTGGTTCATTGCATTCACTTTTGTTGATTCTTTATTCAACAAGATATGTAAAAATGATAGGTGATTAAAAGGCAGTATAAATTTGGGTTTTTTTCTTCCAGTTAAATGGAGGATTAATATGATTTGTAAATTAAGGTATTTGAAAATGGTGAATCTATGACAACGTCTAGTCGTGATTGGGTGGGATACACTAGCGTCTCTAAGAGAGTTGGTGTTTGTGGCCTCACTTGTCGATTCTAGTATGGATTTAGCTAGAATCATAGAGTGCATTCATCTTTGGTCTTGTGCATCATGTTGTCATGGATTAGCAACACTTGGGAAACACTTTGTAGTTGCATCACAAATTTAGAAAATCGGTGTTTGTGAGAGTTAATATAGAAACAAAGTCAATGAAACCAAGGACCCTTGTTGACTTATGTACATAGTGCATCATCTTACAATGGCCATCACAATAGTAGAAGTAGTCCTCACATTACTATAAGCCATCAATACAATAGTATAAGTCGTAGGAATAACAATAGAGTCATTTTTGGTTTCATATATAACCTAAGCATTATAAATAAAGAACTTTGCAATCCTTTAACAGTGTAGCCTTATGGATTTGTATAGCAGTTCCTTTTCTATGCTCTGTTTGTGTATATTTTGCTCTAATATAGTATCATATATAATATGGGCTTGACTCCCTCGTGAGAGAGACTAGGAAGATGAGAATTGATGTTGTGAGATTATGATCTATACAGCTGAGGATAGAGTAGGCAGTGTAAGAAAAACATAGAGAGTTTGAGTGTGTTGTGTTTGATTTTCTATAGGGTGTGTCATGTGCATGCTTAAATAAGGTTCTACATTAGTGTCTGCATAGACCAGAGTGCTCAAAGTATAATCAATAAAACATTGTGATGTTTTAGTTTAGTTTCTATGTGAATAATGGATATGATATCACGACTACTATAGATTAGTGACAAAGTAGTTCAATCAAGCCTAAAAGAGGTTGATGTTGTGGGCTAAGGGGTTGATCCAATGTGCATTTTCTATTGTAGAACAATAATTTAAGATTGTTGTGTAATGACGAGCTCTCGATCAGAGTCCAAAGTCTATGATCGTGAGTTATTTGTTCATCAATGAACCATCTATTGTTGTCTTCACATTAGTCCAAAGCAAAGGTGAGAGATCAACATGACATTCAAGAGTTTCACTATTGGATCAAGGGTGGATCTGACTGCCTCCAAAGACCTCTCTAAAGAAGAAATTATTTACTATACTCAATGTGGGTGTGTTGCTAGATATGGTGTATCTATGCAACAATGGACCTATTGTTCAAGGATATTGAGATCTCTATGAATAAGAGCATAGCTGAGGAGAAGAATCTGCAATGCAATGAGTTACACACTCACCGGATGCTTGAAGTCCATTACTAGTGTTATCTTCCATGCAAGGCTGCCCTCAAAGTTCAATCAAAATTAAATTCACATGCGCATTCTACTTAAACGTTTGAATGCAGAGATCCAAATCTTCATGAGAAGTTAGCATATATTGTCCACCATCTGGAATAACAAAAGTTCTAATCTAATTCCAAACTAGGCACACAATGTTGTTGGATGACATTAAAGTGATCTTTCCTACTTGATATTTTTTCGTCTCTATCTAAGCTTTGCAAGCTGGATGGAAATTGCTCTGAATATATCGGTTTCGAGTACTTCATAAAAAAACAAATCCACTAACCTATGTCCCAACTAATTGGAAAAACACCAACCAATACATACACACTCAATAGAGCTTTTGTAAAGGATATTCTCTTCATCTAAATAGTTTTGCCATCATCGAATGGGTGGTGGATACTTTCAATAGCAATGTTGCATAACTTCCAACTCAAAGGTATGAATAATTTTTCGTTAACTTCCAATGCCACATTTACTATACCTTGACGCTACCATGCTAAATATATAAGATAAGGTCTCGAAGCTGGGGAAATATTAATTTTTATGCTTACCTAAGGTGGATTAAATAAATAACCTAGTGGATCCCACAAAAATAAGAGACATTAAAGATAACATTAAATGATAATTTATGTAAAAAAGACATTAAATATAATATTAAATGAGAATTTAGAAAACATCTACTTGTGCATGTGTTAAGGTCATTGGAGACTTGGGACACTCTTAAGTTCCCTTGGTCTTGGAGAGCACTATCTCCACATAGTCGTCATTTTTTGTGGTGATATAATTTGAGGCATGTTTTTCATGTAATTTTTGTGGGTCTTAAGACTTTTAAAAAAGGTATTTAATAGAACAAAGACATGTTTGAAATCCTGTTAAGATATTGAATAAAAGTAAAAGTGTTTTTTTAGTTAACATTGATTCGTTAATTTTGGAATGTATTTAAAGATTTATTTATGATGTTTTTTTATTGGAAGAAGGTCAAATATTTTATTTTATTTTTTGACTTTTTTTAATTTGTCATCACTGAAATTTGATTAGACAATTTTTACCAAAATTACAAATTTGGATTTATAAAATTTGTATTTATAATGTAAAAATGGATTTAACCCCTTTAAATATCTTTATTGCAATTAGATTGTGCAATGCTAACATTTAATATTTACAATTTCACTAATCCAAAATAATTCTCACTGGATTTCAAGGCAAAACTACTCTTTATTTTGAATCACGAGAAAATGATCAATTTCTAGCACATTTAAACTACGGCCTTTGTGTTTAGGCTTATTCTAACAATACCTAGGGATTGGTGGTGAGATCAGAAATGGAAAAAATCACAACCCTTACAAAGGAAACCTTTCCTTGTGGTTTTGTTCCAAACATATCTTAATGCATAGATTCAATGAATTTTGGTCCTTGAAATCCAAATAGAGAACATGATTATTCTGGCAAATGTAGGCTCAACTAGTATATGGAAAAAGGGGCGGAAAATGCTTAGTCAGTAGAACTAGAAGGGGAATATGCAGAGCTATGGAGAACACATGTGAATAGTCTACAAAGGAGTCACATTAGGCTCAAGGAAGAGGATTATTCACTACCATGGTCTAAGAACAAAACTTTGGGAGAATATATAATATGCTTGGCATACAAAGCAAGGTTTTCTTCTGAAGAACAAGAAGTGGAGAGGTGGTGGGAAAATATATGGAAGTTAAAAGCTCCAAACAAGACCAAAATAATGATTCGTGCGGTTTATTGTAACGAATAAGGCCTCGACATGGGAAGCCCTACCAAAGAGAAAAAAAAGCATGGTTTAGGGATATGTGTGTTGTGTAGAGGGGATGATGAAACAATAGGTCACTTGGTTATAAAATTTTAGTTTGATCAACAAGTATGGATAGAAGAAAAACAACTAATATGCTTTCAAAATGTATGGATGGGTGACTTTGTGGAAAATCATATCATTACTTACATTAATAATTTAGATTTTTCTCTATATCATGGGGGGCATCAAATTCTTACTCATATCTTGGATAAAGCTTTTCAGGAAAATTGTACTGTTGAAAATCTATTAGCACTTGCAAAATCAATGTCAGTAAATGCTTTAAAACATTAATCTAGTAATGTTGTTATTGAAATTCATCTAGGAAAAACTTTAAATATTAATTCTTAGCTTGAAGAATTTCAAAAACAACAATTAATTAAAATATTGAAGCAACAAGATGGTGCATTTGCACGGGAGTACACTTATATGAGAGGAATTCAACCAAATACTTGTATTCATCATATTTATTTAGAGGAGAATTCCAGACCTATTAGGCAACCCCATAGACGAATGAATCCGCTTTTAAAGGAAATTGTGAAAGATGAACTGCATAAATTATTGAATGCCAATTTTATATATCCAATTTATGATAGTCAATGGGTATCACTTTTGGTAATTGTTCCAAAGAAAAATAGAAAATTGTGTGTGTGTGTGTGTGTGTGGATTACAGGAAATTGAATAAACAAACCTTGAAAGATCATTTTGCATTACCTTTCATAGATCATGTACTAGATACATTAGCAGGGAAAAAAAAACTTTTCCTTTCTGGATGGGTTTAGCAATTACAACCAAATTCATATTTCTCTAGAAGATTAGGATAAGACCACATTCACTTGTCCTTGGGGTACGTATGCATATCAGGTACTACCTTTTGGATTATGTAATGCACTTGGAACTTTCCAACGTGTTGTATTGGGTATATTTTCTAACCTGATTCATGATTGTGTAGAGGTTTATATGGATGATTTTACTGTTTATGGAAATACTTTTGAGGAAGCATTATAAAATCTAGAAAAAGTGTTAATCAGATGTCAAGAAACAAATTTAGCACTAAGTCATGAAAACTGTTTTATCTTACAAACTGAAGGAATTGTTTTGGGTCATTGTGTGTCTTCTGCGGGAATAAAGGTGGATCCAAAGAAAATAGAAGTCGTTTCCAAGCTTCCAATGATAAAGAATCAAAAGGATGTCAGAATTTTCTTAGGACATGTTAGTTACTTCAGGCGTTTTATTGAAGATTTCACACAAATAACATCTCCATTGTTTAAACTTCTTACAAAAGATAATGATTTTTTTTCGAATATACCATGCCAAACTGCATTTGAAATTTTAAAAGAAAAACTTTATGTAGCTCTTGTTTTAAGAGGACTAGATTGGTCTCTTCCATTTCATATATCTACAGACGCTTCCGATACAACCTTAGATGTAGTTTTGGGACAAAATGAAAAACAAGTTTTATATGCCATTCGCTTTGTTAGCAAGAATTTGACACCTCGTGAATTAAATTATACAATCACAGAAAAAAAGAATTTGTTGTAGTAGTGCATGCCATCAATAAATTTAGGCACTATATCACAGGATATGAAGTTTATTTCCACACAGACCATTCAACCATTAGATATTTAATGAACAAACCAATTTCTAATGGTAGAATTACTAGGTGGATTATTTTTCTTCGGGAGTTTGATATCACCATATTAGATAGACCTAGGAAAGAAAATGTAGTTGTAGATTTTCTTTCTAGGATTCAAAATGAAGGTGAACTAATTCCCGTCAATGATGAATTTCCAGATGAGCATTTATTTGCAATAGCTAACAAATCTCCTTGGTTTGCAGATATTTCCAATTATTTGGAAACTGGAAAATTACATCAACATCTGTCACAAAAAGAGAAACATAAAATTATTAGAAGTAGTGCTTTATATTCATGGATTGATGGAGAACTCTTTCAGAAAGGACCTGATTTGATCATTCGAAGGTGTGTTAGAGAAGATGAGATATATGACATATTGAAAGCATGCCATGATGAACCATGTGGAGGACATTTTGCTAATCAAAGAACTACTTATAAAATCCTCTGATTAGGGTATTATTGGCCCTCTCTTTTCAAAGATACTAAGCAATATGTGAAAAGATGTGATAGTTTTCAAAGAATGGGAAGGCCAACACAAGCAGATGAAATGCCTCTGCAACCACAAGTACTCATTGAACCTTTTCAAAGATGGGATCTAGATTTTTTGGGACCAATTTCTCCAACATCAAGGGATAAAATGTATTTTTTAGTATGTACTAATTATGTAACAAAATGGGTAGAGGATAAACCACTTACTTTTGCTACTGAAAAAGCTATTGTTGATTTTTTATTTGAGGACATATTGACTCGTTTTGGTGTCCCAAGGGAAGTTGTTACAGATCAGGGCACTCAATTCACATCAAAGCTTGTTCAGAAGATCATGGAGCAGTACAAGATCAAGCATCAAAAATCTTCTCCATACCATCCACAATCCAATGGGAAAGTGGAATCAACTAATAAAGTTCTTGAAGATTTTCTAACCAAGACAATTTAGATGCATCATAAGGATTGGATATATCGGCTTCTAGAATCTTTGTGGGCTTACCATACTACATGGAGAAGTACTACTGGGCATACACCATATGAGCTTGTATATGGAAAAAAAGTCTTGTTTCCTATTGAGTTCCAGATCAAGACTTTTAGGATCACAACCAAACTTGGAATGGACCTATCAGAAGCACAAAAACAAAGGTTAGCTCAACTCAATGAGTTGGATGAAATTAGATAGGAGGAAATTCACCAGACAACTCTCATTCAACAACAAAGATCCAGATGGCATGATAAATTCATAAAGAAAAAGACCTTCAAACCAGGTGATTGAGCCCTTCTATTTGACTCTAGATATAAAAAATTTAAGGGAAAGTTTAGTACCCAATGGTTGGATCCATATGAAGTAGAGGAATTTTATGATAATGGAGCAACAACAATTAGAACAATAGATGCATAAGGTATTTCTTTCTTAGTCAATGGTCATAGATTGAGAGCATAGAACAAACCATTGAACCAGGAAGAATTTGTTACTCATTTGCTCCAACGGTCATACATGAAAACAATGAATAGAGGGGATTCTTCTATCCTTGTTCATAATTAGTTCTCTTAAAAAATTATAGAATAATAAAAAAAATGAAATAAAAAAAAAATGAGATAAAAAAAAATTTGGCACTGTCTGTGAAAACTAAAAATGTCACAGTTGTGGATGGATCCTGTTTGAAAACTAGAAATGGCAGACAAGTTTCAAGAAAATAAGGCTTTGTTTGAACAACAAAAATGGCAGGCAGGTTCAGACAAACAGAAGGAAGATTTTGATAAAAAAATTCTCAATTTCAGAAAATAATTTTAATTGTAGACATACAAGTGTTTGTTTGTTTTTTAAATCTGTTTTCCATCTTTTTTCAGTAATAAAGTTAACAACAATTTCTACAGTTAGTATTCACATTTCACATCTTTTTACAGTCACAAAATTTCTGCAGCCACTGAAATATTTTGTGATTAATTTTAGAATTGTTGAATACTAACCTCCAACATATTGTATTTTGAATTTCATGCAAAAGTCATGAAATTCAAGGTATCCTCAAAAAGTTTCATCAATAAATCCACCATTTCTTCATCAATAAATTTTGAAGGTATCTACATCAACATTCTTCATAGTCTATGGATGTCTTCATCATCATTCTCAGAAGTTTGTAGTAGCAGTTTTTATTAGAAATATTCAACAACACTTTATCATCAACACTTTCAACAACTTATCAACAACCTAACAGTCTTCATATCAGTAGATATCTTCAAAGAAGCAACACTTATGAAGGTCAAGTGGCAAGGTTACAGGTAAACACACAAAAAAGGGGTAACAAATTATTAAACTATAATGCGTTTTAAAGTACCAAATTTGTGAAAAGATGAATACTTTTACTTAATGGTTGTTAATCTAGTTAAAACCTGTGATTCTATATCTACAAACTATTGACTGAATCCATATCCTATCCTACGTCATATCCTATATTCCTGCACCAATTCATGTTTGCACATACATTAAAAACTTCCATACAACATCATAAAACATATGCATGGCAATTTTTTTTTTGGCATGCATATTTCAAAAATTGAATCATTGCATTCAATATGATTCGGAGCCACGATTTCATTGGAATCATAACAACATGTCGCCTTTTCGTACCAATTATTTCTCTCTACAATTTGAAATTATGACATGAACGTTAGCATGGTTTCCATGATTTATCATTATCATCCATCATATCCACATTACCCTGCATCCAACTACCATTTCATCCATTTCACATATCACCCAAAAGACAAAGAGCTGAGTTATGAAAAACTTTGAAACTAGAATTTGAAGCCAGAGTTTGAAGTAAGAGGAACGAATTTTTTTTATGCTGAAAGAATGGGATTGATTCGAAGATATGAATCGAGTGGACTGGAAATACTTGAGGGATATCTTGAATTTCAAAAGGTGTTTCAGAGAGCAGGGTGGCTCCCATTCTTCCAAAATTTTCAAGGGTACAATGAACAAGTCACCAAAGAGTTCGCACTCAATTTTGACAGGAAGAGGGATTGTATAGGTGAAATGGAGATTGAAATTATAGAGGAATTCGTTGTTCAACTTATAGAATTGCCTTAGCAGGGGAAGAAGTGATTCAAAAATTAGAAGTTAACAACTAAAGAATGGAAGAAATTCTTGATTAAGCCAGATCAAGCGATACATTGGAATAAGGGCATACCCATTACTGCTATTAAATCGAAGTCGAAGACTATGTTGTTTGTGTTGCAGAAATTTGTTACCTGTGAAGGAAGATATGGCTTAGTTTTCTATTACCATTTGAGGTTGTTGTTACATTTTGTTAAGGGACATGAACTTAATATGCCATTTTTCTTACACAGTAGCCTTAAGAAAATGAAATTTACAATCCAAAAGAGCTCACGCAAATTGGAATTGAGTTTATATCATTATGGATTGGTTAAAATGTTCATCGTGGCTAGATTGTAGCAAATGGGTGACACTTGGGACAATTTCTTGCAAAGAAATCGATTCTCTGTTAAAGACACAGATAATAATGAAGAGGAAATCCAAACAAGTGGAGATGAAGGAAACAACATACATATGTCGATGGTTTATGAAGAGAAAATCACAAGCACAAAAAAGGAAAAGGTACTATTTTAGGGTTTCACAGAGCTGCAAGTCCAGGGTTCAATTCCAGAGTAGGTCATGGAATCAGCATCGGTTAAAACAACAATTTGTGGATTAGTTCCTGGGAAGGAACATATTCATGATTCAAATCCAGAGCATAGCAGAGGTAGTATAGAGATCCTTACCTTGATTATTCATAGAATACGACAATAAATTAAAGGTAAGGATTTGATACCTGGTGAAACAGGGGAAGAAAGTTCATACCCTCACAAAAAAATCTCGGGAAAGGAAAAGGGAAAGCGTGGAAGACCTCCTAAATCCACCACTGAGGAATTGAAGGTAGAAGCACCAATAGAGATGAAGAATATTTTGTCTCCAATATCAAAAGATGATGCAAGGGAAACAATTGTTCTGAGTAAAAAGAAGAAGTTAGAAACATAGCAGAAGAATCGAAAAACAACAAGCAAAATAAGAAAGTTGGAAATAAAAGTTGAAGGCAACAAGACTTCAATTCCAATCATTGATTTGGAGATATATGAAGAGGAAAAGAAAATTCTAGATATGCAAGAAAAATTTCCACGACATAGGACTCGATATTCCACTAAGGCCCTTCAAACAAGTATACATTCACCACTAGAATTTGATTTTCCTGCATTTGATACAAAACGAATTCAGAATGTCCCAGAAAACGTTAGTAAAGAGCAAAAAATTGCAGGCATTCCTTCTCAATCACAGAGTGACAAGGAAAAGATCAGTTAATTGCAGAGAACTATTTATGAGATGGAAATATTGGAGTGACACATCAAAGGAGAAAATACAAGTCTGAAAAAGACTATAGCTAAACTTGACAAGAAAACAAAAGGATTAGAAGATGAGAAAAAATGTTTGATTAAATAAGTTGAGAAGTGGTATAGTAAAACTCAGGAGGCAAGAGTCCATATTCAGAAGTTGAAAAATAAGATCAAGGAGTTAAAGGAGAAAACTCAAGGCTCTTCATCAGGACTACATGCATTGTTGGCAACAACAAAGCAAGTATAATCAACACAACATCATACAAATTTTGAAAATTTGAAGGGGCAATCAAAATTTTGTTGTGTGAGGACACACAACATCTCCAGTGTGGGGGAAATGTTGGGCTTCATAAATTCACTCTTTTTTCACCATCTTTTCATTATTGATAACTATTTTTCATATGCCAAAGTCCTCCTTTTTTCCATAATAAACCCTTATTTTATCGCAGCCTTGATACCAAATAGCATCAGAGCTAAAAGTCTAAATCTTTAACTTATTTTGGTTATTTTGATGCAATATAGTTTAATTCATTGTTATTTTAAGTAAGTTGGGGAATCTTCTGATTCTGCAACTATTGAATTCTTGTAAGCACTAATGACTTTCTACAGCTGATTTATTCAAACTCAAGGTTCGATCTTCTTCCATAATGAATCCAAAGTTATACTAAGTGCCAAATGTACAACTCCAACTTACCCATCTGTCAAATCAGTGCAAGAACCCTTCATGATGTCAAGAAGAAAAAGTCAAAGTTGTGATCAACCTGCTTATGTGGCAACGATGTGGCACAAGTGCACAACTCAAAAATCCATCAAGATATCAATCTAAAGAATGGAATCACATGGAGAAATTCATGCAACTTGTCATGAATTTCTCCATGACATTTGTTGATATTTGATATTTTCCATATCATTGTAAATCTTAAATGCATATAAAATTGCAATTTAATTGATCACGTTCCTATGAAATCAGATCTTGAACGATCTCAATTTATTTTGTATAAATTCAGACTTAGAACGCTACAGAGGGCATTATGGAAATTATAAAATAGTGTACTCTTGATTTTGATCTAATACAAGTGTTATTGGTTTTCATTGCGCCAATTATATGTTTGAGTAAACTCATAGTTCATATATGCATAAGACTCTACCAATAACATACAAGCACACATGAGGGCCCCATGTGACTAAGTTTGTTACTTTATTTCTTTGTTACTCTATTTTCAAATTCCAAGATTCGATTTTTAGTTGTCCTTTTATTTTCTGCAATTGAATCTTGTTTATAAATTTCATTTCTAATTTCGATACAACAGTTATTGAGTACCTTTGACTTTGGTGAATAGAGATAATTAGCAATATCTGTAGTTTGTGGAGTCAATTGACAAGATCCATAAAGATTATGATCAAAGAATTAAATGAACTCTTGAGTACTATTGTAATTGAAAAACACTAGCATCATATTTTAATTTATTAAGTTTAGTTCTTTTTAAATTTTCAAAGTCAATTTAACTTTTCATTATTTTATAGAACCATCTGGGAATTTTTAGTAGTTCATGAAATCATGTTGATTACATTCATGAAGCGAGGAACTAAGGATTAAGTGATTGTTGGCTTTTGAAGTTGTTTTCATTCATACTTTGTTTTAAATTCTGCACTTTGTTTTCGTACATAATATCACTCTACTTTCTTGTTCACGGAAGATTTAGAACAAGTTAGGAATTAACCTTCATTGCATTCATAATAACAAAAATTGGAAACCAAACTTATGCACATACAATGTTGCATATTTCATAAGATTACAAACCTGAGTTGACAATTAAATGAATAAAATTCGCAGAATTGAATTTGACTAACAGAGGTGGTACTCCTATTTGGTTGAAATGTTGAAAGATTCTTTATAGGATTTCTTCAATAAATGCAAGGGGTGAATGCTAAAAAGAAAACCCCAAAATATCTCCCAACAAAACTTTGTATATACAAATGTACAACCCTTATGTACAACTATATAAATATACATCATACCATTTAAAGAAAGAAAAGATAAATGTGTTAGCAAAGAGTTATGTCAACAAGGTTTCAAAGACTCCTTTCAACAAACATTATGCCTTTCTTATAAAATAAAATGAACCTGGAATCTGCTATGACTTTTGGAAGATGAAGTAAAAATGGGCAGGTCTTCAAAGAACTTTAAACAAGTATTTCTTTGGAACTCAAAAAATATTTTAATGGACAATACATTTGAAATCACATTCTTTCAACTCAAAGTCTGATAAATCACTAACGTAGTTCCCCCAAGTAGTTTTTTGCAGAAGAAATTTATAACAATATCCCAAATATGACAATTTTAATAATATCAGAAACAAGAGGGTTGAAACAATGTCTGCAAAGTCTCAATGACAACTAATAAACTGAATGAAATAGCAATTTCCTTTTTACAAGGAGGGATCTTGCTCCTCTGGCCCTAAAATATTACAAGATGACTGAAGAACTTAGAGAAAGAACTGCTCAGACCCAAATCTTCATGTTTGTCAAAAAATACATGAAAGATTTAATGGAAGGAAACGAAGAAGAAGAAAATGTAAGGAGAGAAAAGTTTTAAGTAGGCCAATTCATAGAATCTTGGAGTAATAGATATTTTCTTCCTGCAGACTCTTCACCACTACATAAATCTATGACCACCAACCTCTTCATGTTGTCTTTTCTTTCCTTTTTAAAATCTTCTCTCGAAACTTCCTGAATTAGTTAGTGGAAACTTCTTGAAGTAATTTCCACACGCTTCCTTCTTAGAGTAACCACTTTAATTAATGCTTTATTGAACTCTCGTTAATGAACTTAAGTCATTGGAATTTGTGCTTTGAAGTGGGGCCCATTTCATCTTTAATAAAAGTTATTATATAAAAAATTATTTTGAATTTTTTTATTTGACTGCCTTTTTGAAAGTGGGTTGTGTTTTAATTTTCTTAGCATAATATTTGACCTTTCAGCCATGGAAACCATTATATATGCAATATTCATCATCCTAGTTTTCTAATGAGTCCTCCTAGGCGATATTTGGAGTTCTGTATCTCAAGATATAAGCTCGGGATGTTGAGGTTCCAAGCAGATTTATCAGGAAACCATGAAAACATATATGACCGTTATTTCAATTTCTAAGATAATTATGGTAAATTTCATCCCTTAAAACCTATTCCATATTCTTTCTTGTCGAATTATCTTTCCAACGAGGTATAGTTTTCCCCAAACGAACACCTGAATCTTGAGTTATGACTTCCAGAAGTTCGTTGCTTAGTATTCGTCCATTTAATTCGTGGATAAATCTTAGCCCTTTATTTTATTCTTCCACTTTTAAACCCACATGCATTGTGGTGAGTGAAATGTTGGTGTTTATAGTGAAAAATCTTCCATACTTTTCACGTGGAACAAAGAATATTATGGATACCTTGGTGTAACTCTTTGTGCCTTAGAAAAATACATATCTCAGTAATATTTTGACTACCTAGTCACTAGCCATTCATCACCCAATCAATGAATGTTTGGTACACCACGTCCAATCACCACCCATTCACCTACCATGTGTCACTTGGAGATGTTCCCAGCAAACTTAGGACAAGAAAAATAATATTAAAATAATATGAGAAGTATTGATCATACTCTAAGAAGAGTGGTAAAAATTCTAAGTGTGGTAAAAATTCTAAGTGTTAATAATAAAAATAAAAATAGTCGTGAAAATGTCTATATTATAGAGTATAAGAATGGATTGGTTGGACGGATCGGGAAGGTTAGACAGATCAATAACACTTAGTAAGAAGAGTGGTAAAAATTATAAATGTTGAGAATAAAAATAGTCGTGAAAATGTCTAAGTATAAAGACTATAGTATATACTATAAAAGTGGATAATATCACCGACATTATGGTGCATTTATTAGGTTGTGGAAATATGGTATAGTCATAATAAATATCACCTACCCATGGTAAGGAATGAAAGAGGGGAAAATGACTAAGTGTGGAATATAGAGTATGGAGAGTAGAGTGGAAGAGAGAAAAATGGTTAAGTATGGAGAGGAGAGTAAGAGAGAGAGGAGAGTAAGGAATGAAAAGTAAAAAAATGGCTAAGTATAAGAAGAGTATGGAGAGGAGATGGAAAGAGAAATGAGTGAAAAAAATTCTAAGTGTGGGAGAGTGGAGTGAGGGGAGAAGTGAAAAGAGGGGGAATGTGTATGAGAGATATGTAGAAAAAACTATGGGAGATATGGAGAAAAAACTATGGGAAGGGACGAGAGACTTAGAATCAAGACTATGAGAGGAAATTGACTCAAGAATGAGAAATAAAGTATCCCAAGACTTTGAAAATGTAAGTATTCCCAATACTTTGAAAGGAAATTAGCTATGTTGCACATGGAAGAAGTGCTCTTTGGCTGGTTAGACAAAAACCTAGATATCTTGAGCATATGGACTCGAATTTTGAATCCACAAAATGTGTGATGAAAACGAGGCTGAGGGATACGCCATGAGCTTATGATATTTCAAAATTTCCTCTTCTAATACCATTTTTTATTATTATTCCAAGAGCGGGAAATCGAGGTGACTGGATTTTTTTATCAACAGAGGCATAACTGTCACCTCTACAATAAACTATGTTTTTGCTAGTGTTTTCGCTACTTGTGGAACTAGCCTATGGTCTAAGAACTGTGACCCAGGGGCATATAAGCCATCAAAATCACCCAGGAATCGCACTCAGACTGGGCTACACCAACCCTTAACGTGGAATTGTGAATTGTTAATAACTTCTTAATTTCAACCCACCAAAATGTATATCTAAAATACTTAAATACTTAAAGTCCATTTAATCTTTGCAAATTCATTTTTTAAGATGTTTGAAATGATTTATTTACCTTACAAACATGACAAGTTACATCATGGAAAATTTAGTGACATTGATATGTTTGAGGTTATAAAAAATCACATAATGAAATTAAAAATTGAAAAAACTTTTCTTTTTTTTTAATTTAATTCAAAATAATAATAAATTTTAATAAAATATTGGGAAAACAATTTTTTTCATGAAAAAGTGATCATACTAATAGAAATTTGTGCTACTTTGGCTTCACAACATAATTTAACTATTTCCTCATAATTTAATTTAATTTAGCACTCATGGTCTACATGAGGGTTTGAATATGAGCATGCAATGATAGAGTGTGGATGGTCCTTATGACTTACCCGAGGGATTACGCTTTCCACACACCTTCTAGGTGTTGAGGGGTCAAGCCTCAATTGGGCTTTTGGGTGATGTCAATCCACCCATCTTGCACACCTAGTAGAGACTCCTACTCTTCAATGATATCTATTTTTTTTATAGCTAATAATGTAACTAATTATTAGCTAATTACTACTCTTTGTTTTTTATTTCAACACAAGAAAACCTATACTTATTTATAGTGATTTTCTACTATATACAAATTAAACCTTCTACATACACTACTATTTTAGAATATCACACTAGAACTCTTGAAAATGAACCTACTTGTTTACTGATTTTCAATGCAAATGATTTTTATGTTTGAAAGATTATAACTCATTACATTATGATCTTAATGTATTATCACGGCTTATTGTGGTTCATTGTGTATC
>JZKD02S0298042.1:7284-19992 GCA_000966675.3 Picea glauca | reverse complement strand
TAATACACATAGTGGTTCGATTTGAATCTCAAAAATCCTAATTCCAACACAAAAGGATCAAACTTTTTGTTCAACATTCTAGGAGACTATATGAGAGCATATACAGACTTTTTTAATTTGAAAACTAATGAATATTTACCTTTTTCAACATAGTTTTGTGGCTATTTCACATAGTTCTCCTCCTTTAGGTCACCATATGGGATTTTTGTTTTCACATCCATCTATTCTATTTCTAAATGAAAGGATATTGTTATAGATATTATAGGAACATATTAGAAGTTAAATTAGCAAATGGGGGAAATTCTCACAAAATTTTATCCCCTCATCTTGGGAATATCATTTTAAATGAACCTTTCCTTGTGTTTTTCAACATTTTCATCTAAATTAGTCCTCTTTTTGAACACCCATTTACATCCAATAGGTTTATGTCCATCAGTAAATGAGACTCAACAAAATCCTTTTATTCAGTCTATCTCTCATTATTTCCATTGCTAATATATATTTTGCATCCCCCAAGTCCTTCATATAAAATTGTGCTAAAAAATGAGACTTCAAATAACAAATCACATCCTTATTGTTAGAAAATAATAACATATCATCTTCATATGAATAGACCATGTCCCATGTAACATTTTTTCTAAGCGCATCTATTTCCTCATCCATGGATAATATCTAGGACTCTGTATCTTCCATATCCATGGCCTCTTTCATGGTTCTAGGCTCATCAATGTAGCTAGATAAATAAAATATACATCTTAAATCATCTTAACTATAATTATACCTGTATAGTTGCCTTATTTTCCAAGTGTACCTCCTTAAATTTTGAGGTGGATTTTCTTCCTCCTCTTCCAAACTCTATGAATGTTCTTCCTCATTAGGTCCATCATAAACTTCATGTTCATTTTTTGGTTAAAATTTCTCGAAATTGGGTGATATTTGAACCACTAACTTCATTGCATCCTATTGTTCCTATGACACACTGATATAAGACTTAACTTCAACTACAAAAATAGCATTCATACTATACAAAACATTTTCATCCATTTTATACCAAATCTTGTACCCTTTCATACCAACACCATAACCAATGAAGATATATTTCACTACCTTATTATCTAACTTTGATTGATTCTCCTTAAGCATATAAGCATATACATCACAACAAAAAGAATGAAGATGTAGAAGTGAAGACTTATTTCCCATGCAAAACTTCATAGGGGACTTATCCTCTAGAGATAATATGGGATCCTTGTTAATCAAGTAACATGTAGCAGCAACTAGTTATATCCATAAATTCTTCTCTAAGATGATTCCACTAGACACACTCCTATCTCTCTCCATAAATGTTATATTCATCTAATTTGCAACTCCATTTTGTTGAGGAGTATAGAATTTTTTCTTATGTCTTTCAGTGCCATTCATATCCAAATTGGATCTTGGCAAATGTTTGTAAATGTTTTATATAAGCATGCTTTTTTTCTATTTCATATTATTTGGTTTTATATCACAATGGTAAGGTGAAACAAATATCTTTGTATGATGGCCTTCCAAAATCATCCCATTAAAAATAATGAGAATTGCAGTGAAGATATCTTATGGGTGGTCACATGCCTTTTCACTCATTTGACTCAACTTGGCTCTTCTGACCTAACTTGCGAATAATCGACTTTCCCTTCTCCCAGTCAAATTGTTTTTCATTTTGTTGGCCTGACTATTGGGTGGTCAACTGGTCCATCTTCAGTCGATGTGTTTATTTATCTACATATTGTAGGGCTTACAACCAGTCAAAGAAGATCAAGATAAAAAGAATAATTTTATTCCACAGTAGAATCTTCGTTGGTGAGATACCCATGGATTAGATAAAATCTACATGGTAAATACCTGCATCCAGTACTAAAATAATGGACAAGCATTGTTTTTAGGCCTACACATAAGTAGAGCACCACGAATGGCAAGGCATCATCATGAATAAGATGACAAGAAAGACATAGAAGTCATATTGGCCTAGCTAGAGCAAAGCATTCATACATTGACAAAGTTGGTTACACAACTACTAGTAATGAAGGGTAAGGAAGCACACTCAGTAAACACTGAGCATGAAGAACACTAAAGTATCTTGGAAGGTTCCAAAGGTGAGACACTTGTAAATTGCGGTAATGAAAACAATTTTTCTTCATATTTCAATGTTACTTTCAAAGTTGAAGTGAAGCTTGAAATACCCATGTTTAATGGACAAACTAATGATGAAGTCTTGGATAGTTAGTTGAAACAATTGGAATTTTACTTTGGTATTTATCAAATCCAAGAAACACAGTGGATGTCCTTTTATTATTTGAAGATGACTAGACATCCTATACTATGGTGGGAGAGTTATGTGGATGCACTGAGGATAGGAAAGAAGCCCATGGTGATGAAATTGGAGGACTTAAAGGAATTACTCAAGTCACAATTCTATCCCATAGGCTATGAAGAGGAAAAACTCATGAAGTGGTAGTACCTTTAGCAATAACAAGGACAAGGAATGAAATCATACACTTCTGAGTTCAAGAGGAAGGCCATTAGGTTGGGTATTTAATGCAAAGAACCAGGGGTGGTGATGAAGTACCTTGAAGAAATTTCCATCCATATTCGAAGATAGTTGCAATGTCATGGTGTGAAAATCATAGATGAGGCATGAAAGAAGGCTCTCTAAATTGAGTTGGACTCTAGGAACAACCAACAACACATTGGCCAAGAATAAACCAATGGGAAAAGAGACAAGAAGATAGCAACCATAGCCGAGAAAAAGAGGGATCCTAATAGGCATTTCAAACATTGTGATGTATATGGAAACATGGAAGAGAAGTGTTGGAAACGTCCTCCAAAATTGTGTCCAAAGTGGATAAATTCCAAGTGGAATGAAAAGGTAGATACTGAGACAAAATAAAAAGAAATAGAAAGCACCTCTTATATGGAAAACTGTGTAGTTTGCACCACATTACAACAACCAAGGGAAAGTGGAGATAAACATGCACTATTTTGAATAAAAGTTAAAGTAAAGAATGAGAATTTAAATTCCTTGTTCGATAGTGGTTCTCAATGTAATCTAGTTTTTGAAACACTAGTTGATGATCCTGGCCTAGAAACCTACAATATAGTGCAACCAAGTTCACTAGTATGGTTGCAAGGGAAAACTATTAAGAGAATAACTCCAAGATGTAAATTCAAGTTTTTCATTAGTTTCATCTATGTTGATGAGGTACAATGTGAATTTTCACCATTGGATTCCTATTGAGTGATGTTCTGTATCCCCTACTTGTGGGAAAAGGATGCTACCTTCTATAGGAGAGAAAACCTGTACCTCTTCATCAAGGGTGGTAGGGAATACCTTGTCAAAGAACATTAGGAGAGAGAGATAACACAACTCCTCTAGCAGTGGAACAAGGGAAGATAAGAAGGAAATAAGCTACCTTTGTCAGTAATGGAATGGTGGATATGCAAAAGCAAATGGAGGCCTTTGGCTTCTGTCTCCTTAGTGGTCCATCTCTTAGGGACCAAAATCCTTCAAATGTGGAGGTGTGATTTGAATTGGATATTGGAAAATGTTTGTAAATGTTGTAAATAAATATGTTTTGTTTTATTTCATATTATTTGGTTTTCTGTCACAATGTGAAGGTGAAACAAACAACTGTAACGATTGGCCTTTCGAAAGCATCTCATTAAAAATAATGAGAGCTGAAGTGAATAGGGAAACAAAGGGAGATGTAAGGAGAAATAGGGAAGGATAGTAACATAAATTATATCTCTAGTAGGATATCCTTCTTGAAGTTAAGTGGATAAAGGAGTTAAATTTTATGTTCAATCTAAGAGAAGGTGTCTCAGAGCCTTGGCCTCTGCAATTTAGTATTGTCAGTGAATAACAATACATAAATTCTATGTATATCTCTCCCCTTTGTAATTTTCTCCCAGGCATAATAACATAATATCATTTAAATGTTGACATATGTTAGTTAATGAATTTTGTTCTTTCAGTACTTTTGTTACAAGTTGTAGTTCTCTATGCATACATTTTGGAAGAAAATTTCATCCCGTGGCACCCACACACATAATTTTTTATTGTTGGGCATTTTTATATTTTCCAATAGCTGCATAGAGAATCATTTCATTTCTTGGGATAATTTAAACTTATTTGGGAGAATTTAAACTTATGTGACCAAATTTTTAAACTCCTAGATTTTTTTCACTTGTTGTGGGATACAAAAATCACACCTGTGCATTTTGTTTTATTGTGAGGTTCCAAAATCCCCCCGAAACATTTTAAAAATGTCATGGAGTATTAAATTCTCCCCAATAAGTGTATCGGCTATCGAAGAGTAAATTCTCCCTCTAGATAGTCATTTGGACTGTTTGGTCGACTTGGTCTGTCAGGTTACTCTTCCCCACATATTTCTGGTCATTTTCATCATATGTATTAAGTGGACAATGATGCATATTTAAATAGATCCTCCTTCCTTTAATCCAGGGTTTTCAATGGCTAAATCTAACTCCTTTGGTCAACCAATTAGTGGTTGACCCAACTAGAAATGGAACTAATCGACCCTTCATTACTCAACTCATATTCCAGGTGGTTGGATTCCCTTTCACTCGTTTGAATTGACTTGCATATTTTGACCCCAATTGCAAATAGTCAACTTTCCCTTATTTTAGCTAACTTGTTTTTGGTTTCATCAGGCCCAATATTGAGTGGTCAATTGGTCAATCCTTTGGTCGACGCGGCTATTTAGAAGCATATTGTAGATCTTACAATCAGTTGAAGATGATCAATATGTTGGACACAATGGTAAAATATTGTCATTGATGTCAACAGGGTGCAGACGAATCCAGTATAAACCCAAAGATTAGAAGGAAGGACGTTGATCAAATATCAGAAGATATGGTGCATTTGAAATAACACAGGAGACAGAGTTATGCGAGTGAATAAATCCTTTTATAAATGATTTATTTACATGAGTCATTCATTCTTAGTTCGAGACAATCCATGATCATTAGATTGCGTTGAAGCCAGACTTTGGGAAGGATTAAATCTCGACCATTAGATCATACTAAATGAAATAAGGTGGTTAACTCCAATGCTGACCACTATGCCTATAATGAGTCTAAAATATGTAAGTGTACCCAAAGGCCGAAGCCTTGAATTCACGAACTCCCGTCGATCGTCAGATCAAAGGAAGAACATGAAATCCCATCAACCGTTGATCTAGATTGAAAATATTGAAATAGTCAAAGGGCCCTAAGGAAGAAGGTGATCAACCCTCAACTTGAACTACTCCAATGATAAGAAGCTCAGATAAACCAAGATCTCCTGAACCCTGAAGTTTCAGAATAACAAAAGGTCATAGGATCAAGACAATTGAAAATCTATGGTGGTATATCTATTCGACACTTTGAAAATGATCAAAGGATGTTTTAAAAGTGCCAACACTCACAAATCCACAAAGTGAGATAAGTTCCAGAAGACAAATATGACACATGGCCAAATAGTCTACTAACAAGTGTCAAGGTTTATTTCGCACATTAGGTATACGAAAGTCACAAATCAAGGTGACAAGTGGAAGCCACTCAGCCAGTGACACATCAATAGTGATGTCATCAAGCTATGTCACTCTAGGACTACATCCTCTAGGAATATCTATCTTCTCCTACCAATAAAACTACCCAAAGTGTTGAAGGTCAAAGTCATGAATATATGAATACGCAGAGAGCGGGAGATCCTTTGTGCCTAAGTCTATAATCCTATCTCCTAGACATGTGAAGGCTATCAAGCAGGGAGTTTTGATACACCCTTTGGAAAAATTTTCTCTGGAAGAGTTGGAAGACTGCATATCCCTGAGTCCCGAAACGTCGATGTCCCGAAGTGAATGAGAATCGTCCATCTCAAACCTGAAAATGAAACACATTCGTCAATCTTGATAACTGATTAAGAATTTGTTTGTCTTAGCACTTAGTCATCGCCTATGGTCATATGTAATAAAGTTATTGAAAGTGCATCTATGCGAATTTTAACATACAAAGGAAGATTTTTTCCTCTTTCAAGAAGAAACTTTTAACCAAACAAGATCCAGATTTTGTCCTAATCAATATTAAGTGATCAAATACATCCAATGCATTGGAAATATAATCAAAAATCTAATCAAAAACCTCAAATATGATATGTTGGAGAAATGGGGACACAATAATGTTGGATTTAATTCACACACACCTAGGATTTATTTTTCCTAAGTTTATTCCTTGTTTATTAGTCATAATTAGTCATTATCCAATCTCCTATATTTTAGGGGAGAATATTCCACCTAGAGAATATTTTCTTTCATTTGACACTTTAGTTTGACTAGTTGAGTTGAGTTTAAATGTTGCATTGGTTTTGTCACCATGCAACATTGGGATCATCACCAATTCACTACTCTTTGTTCAATCAACTAACTGAAGACTAGTTGACTAGTTAACTCAACTAGGTGGCAGTTCAGTCCCGTAATTGCCTGAGAGACTAGACTAGGTGGCAGTTTACTCTTGTAACTATTGGTGTGTGTACAGATCAATATAGACAACCACTATGGCTCATTAGTTACTCATTTATCCTATATATATTGTAAATTATTCACTCTTTGAGTGTGAAATACAATTAATAAGAATTCTTTCATTATTTTCTCTCCTTCTTCTTCTTTCTCAAATTCTCTCTGCAAATGTGTGTATTATTGTTTAGATAGATCTATTTTGTGCAGGTTAAACACATTTATATGGTATCAAAGCCGACAAACTGCTAAGAAAAATCTATACCAAATTACTTTTGCGGGTACTGAAGATTGAAGAACGCAACAAAAAGATGGATTATTCGCCAGAAATACTTCTCATGCCTCATAACTATTTGGAATGGAAGCCAAAAATTATTCTTATGCTCGAATGGATAGGTTTCTACCAAATAACAATGGAAATGGAAGTAGAGCCTGATTTTGTCGATGAGAAAAATGACTTTCTCAATAGACAAGATATGGCCATAAGATGTATCCTCTATTTTGTTTGTCCAAAAATCCTCCATCAAGTATATGATGACTCACAAGAATTCACTTCAAATGATTTATGGAGCCTATTGGAGTTTTTATTTGGGAATAAGGAAGAATGCATGAAAAATGTTGACAACATAGAGAATGTAGAAAAGCCACTAGAAGATAAATCATCTCAGTTTGAAGAGCCTTCTACACAAGTATTTAAAAAAAATTATATTTCATTAATTCAAGATGATGTCTACTCCATTTCAGATTTGTTTTATGAAATTCATGTGGAATATATATGGCATGCATCTCAGGAGTCACATGCAAACACTTTTCCATGTGCATTGCATGCATCTCAGGAGACAAAAAGGGAGTCGCGCACATCAGACTTCATTATGATATTTTTTGAGCAAAATTTGCAAAAAAAAATTGGATATTTGAATTCCTCTCGGGAAAATATCCAATTTCAAAAATAAAATCATCTGAAATGGAGTTCGGAAAGTGAAGTTATGATCATTTTAAAAGCAACAAAATTTCATCATTTTTCCGGAAATGACCGCATGGTTTTCAAAATTTCATCCAAAATTTATTTGGATATTATTCAATACAAGAAGAAAAAGTGGATATGTGTGGAAATATCAATGACACATATACTTCATTAGATCCTTGCAGAGATCTACATCTTCAACAAAATCTTCAAAGAGCACAAACTTGGACAGTTGTGAGGTCTTCTTGGAGTAAAGGACATGGTTTCTTAGCAACTGTCTTTTGTTCCTTATCATTTTTTATTTTATTCATTGTAATTTGAGGGCGGGGGTCTGTTCCCATGAGGTTGTCCCTCTTTCCTCATTTATTTCAGTGTATCTTTTGTATTTGGGTACCTAACATGGCCTCGTAGCCGGGACCCATTCTTTATTTTCACCATACTGATGTTTAGGGGGTGTTGGAGTTAATTCACACACACCTAAAATTTATTTTTCCTAATTTTATTCCTTTTTTATTAGTCATAATTAGTCATTATCCAGTCTCCTATATTTTAGGGCAGAATATTCCACCTGGAGAATATTCTCTTTCAGTTGACACTTCAGTTTGACTAGTTGAGTTGAGTTTAGATGTTGCATTGGTTTTGTCACCATGCAACATTGGGATCATCACCAACTCATTAATATTTGTTCAATCAGTTAATTGAAGACTAGTTGACTAGTTAACTCGGCTAGGTGGCAGTTCACTCACGTAACTACTTGAGAGACTAGACTAGGTGGAAGTTTACTCTTGTAACTATTGGTGTGTGTCCAGAACAATATAGACCACCACTATGGATCATTAGTTACTCATTTATCCTATATATATTGTAAATTATTCACTCTTTGAGTGTGGAGTATAGTTAATGAGAATTCTTTCATTATTTTCTCTCCTTCTTCTTCTTTCTCCAATTCTCTCTGCAAATGTGTGTATTATTGTTTAGCTAGATCTATTTTGTGTAGGTTCAACACATTTACAAATAAAAGCATAAGAATGAAATAAGTAAGCATGGGATCAAGTTAAAAGAAATAGATACATACCTGTGATCGATTTATGAAAATCTCTCTAACTAAATTGAAAAGATTTCACATTAATGTGTGAATAATAATAGAGGAAGATATTAATTCTAGATTAAAATAAAAATGTTATTACTGTTAAATTAAATGAAGAGGTGAAATTTTATAAACAAAGGGACACAATGCTTCAATTCTCACACTAGTTGGAAGACTATATAAGCAATAAAGAACATTGAGGAAGAAGTGTCTCTGTAGTCCAGATCAAAATATCAAAATCAGAAGTAGAGTCAAAGAAGAAGAACTGATGACACTTATTTAGTGAGTGTGGAAGGGAGGAGTAAGGAAGGATTCATATCATTTACTAAGTAAAGTTTGAAAACAAGGGAATTGGTGCTTCCTAGGGTTGGTGTGCTGAAGAAAAGGGAGTTCGTGCTTCCTATGGTTGGTTCCCTAAAAGACAAGGGAGTTAGTGCTTCCTAGGGTTGGTTCCCTAAAACAAGGTAGTTGGTGCTTCCTAGGATTGGTGTGCTAAAGAAGGGTATTTGTGTCTCCAACAGTTGGTGTTCTAAAAAGGATTGGTTTCCTTCACTATCTCAGATTATTCTTTACAAAACCTTGTAATTATTATTAATTATATTTATATAATTGTTTTTAAATACAAGTCGATTTTTGATCTATTGTGGTGATTAATAAAATAACAAAGTAATTTCTAATTTTTAAAAAAGGTAATATTGATTCACACCCCCTCTCATTATTTCCAACAATTGGTATCCGAGTGAGTTCCTTCACCACAGTCTAATAAATGGAAGGTAGATTATGTACGAGATGGATCAACACAAGGGAATGTCTTCCAACAAAGAAACATTGTTTAACGGAGGTGGTTATACTCTCTGGAAAATATGAATGAAAATCTACCTATTGGCTCTTGGTTTTGATGTTTGGCAATCTGTTGTAGATGGTTACACTGCACCAGCTACTCCACCCAGAGATACTGCTGGAAATAATATTTTCAATGACAACTCAATATTAGTTAATGTCATTCTAGGAGGATTGAAAAATTTTATACGTGTGAAGGTAATGCATTGTGAGTTAGCTAAGTAGATCTGGGACAAATTGGAGGTTGTATATGAAGGAGATAGAAAATTCAAGGAAGCCAAACTACAAACCTATAAAGATCAGTTTGAAAATTTGAAGATGAAATAAGAAGAGAACATTGTTGAATAATTTCATAGGGTAGATGAGGTAGTTAACTCAATCAAAGTAGTAGGAGAAGAACTTACCGATAAACCTATTGTAAAAAATATATTAAGGTCATTAGCTATGGGATATGATGCAAACATTTCCTCAATTGAACATAGACCAGAACTTGAAAAACTCACAGTAGATCAACTTCATGGATTTTTTAGAGCATATGAGATGAGAACATGGCAAGAAAAATGATCAAAAGGACAAACAACCTTTAAGGCATTTAAAGAAAAGAATAAACAAGAACGTATATGTCTAATCAATATCAGTCATACATATCATATGTAAAAGAGTCCAACTTTATAAGGAAACTCCATAAAGGATTTGGAAAATATAAATGAAAGTTACCCTTCAAATGTTTCAATTGTGGCATAATCAGACACTTTGCTAACAAATGTCCCTATCCCAAGTAGGAGGATAATGGTGATGAAGAATACCACAACCAGAAAAACCAATACAAGAAGAAATTTTATAAGAAAAATAAAAACTTCTACTCCAAAGAAGATATCAACTCTTCA
Source organism: Picea glauca (assembly GCA_000966675.3). NCBI lineage: Eukaryota > Viridiplantae > Streptophyta > Pinopsida > Pinales > Pinaceae > Picea > Picea glauca. The sequence continues at coordinate 9,666 of JZKD02S0298042.1, read as the reverse complement.
AACATAAGTGAAGATGAAAATTTAGAGCTTCTATTTATGGGAATAAACACTGGAAATAATAATATAGATAATGAATAAAACTTTGAAAGTGAAGGTGAATTATATCTAGAAGCTGAACTGATTAGTTCTCTGGAGAAACTAAGAAAGTATAAAGATAAGAACAAGCTACTTAGGGAACAAATTCAAGAATTTGAAGAATCATATCAATCAAGAGAAATAGATGCATCAAGAACGATCAAAGAATCAGAGAACATCATCAATGATTTGAAGTCCCATCTCCTGGAAGATAAAATAATTGAAGAATTCATTTTAAAACAACGCAATGATAGAAAACAAGTATCTGAGAAGCTAGAAGCTCATATTGACTTGCTAAAAGGTGAACCTGAAAAAGAAAAGAAGGGATCAAAATTTGAAAATAGTTCAAAGATCTTGGATGTAATTATCAGTAGTCAGACTTCACCAAATAATAGGATTGGTTTGGGATACACCCAAGACTCAACGTCTACATAATAAGGATTTGTCAAAATACCAATCAGTTATGAAGATGCTCTTAATATCCCCTTAATAAGAGAAGATAATAAATAAATGATGATTCCATTGGAGATCATCCCAAATAAATAGAAATCAACATCCCCTACTAAAGAAAAATATGAAAGGAAGAATACAATCACCAGAAGAAATCCCTCTAACATATATCAATATATATTCCTTGCATATTTCTATTTATTCACTAATTTGTAGTACATTGTAAATCCTATAGAAGGCACAATCCAAAAAATGTGCAAAGAAGCCAGAAGTTCAATGCAGATAAAAGAAACTATAATTTGTTCTCTACATTAGAAGATTACAATATGGAATGCCTCAAATGTAATAACTATGGAAATGAATACACTAAATGTATATTTTCAAAGTATGTCAAAGAGATAAATATTCCCAACAATAAAAAAGTATGGAAGAAAAAGAAAGTAGAGAAAACAAAATGTAAAGTAGCCCTGTATGCCAAAAACAAAGGATTTCACTGGTATATAGATAGTGGATTTTATAAACACATGACTAGAGATCAAATCAAATATCTCAAGTTAACGAGAAAGAAAAAGGAAAAGTCACCATTGGAGATAATGTGTTAGCCAAGATACTTGGAAAAGACATTGTTAGCCTAAGGAATAACAAGGCCAAAAAATAAAATGTACTTTTAGTAGAAAATATTAAGCCTAATCTCCTAAGTGTAAGTCAAACATGTGATGAAGGTCACATACTTACCTTTGATTCTCATAAATGTGAGATAAGAAGAGAATATACAGGGAATCTAGTGGCAGTTGCACCAAGAACATCCAATAATGTGTACATCCTTGACATGGAAGGAGAATAGAAATGTTGTTTAGGTCAAGAAAGTGAAATTTGGCTATGACATAGAAGGTTGGGAAATATAATCTTTGAAAACTTGATCAAAACTAATAAGAATGATGAAGTAAGGGATGTGCCAAAGATCATAAATCCTTCAAATTCTATTTGTAAACATTGTCAAATAGGGAAGAAAACAAGACTTAGGTTCAAAACAAAAGAGCATTCCACAAAAAAACCATTAGAACATATTCACATAGATCTATATGGACCTACCAAAATTAAAAGTACTTATGGTGAACATTATTTTATGTCGATCATTGATGATTACACAAGATTGACCTGGGTATACTTTCTAAAAGCAAAATCAGAAGCCTTTAAGATGTTTGAAACATACAAAGCCCTTATAGAGAATGAAACAAGTCTCAAAATTAAATGTCTGAGATCAGACAATGGAGAAGAATTCACCTCTAAAGAGTTCATTCAATTATGTGAAAATCATGGTATCAAAAAACAATTTTCATCTCCCAGGACTCCTCAACAAAATGGAGTGGTAGAGATAAAAAATAGAACAATTCAAGAAGTTGCAAGAACCATGCTAAATGAAGCCAAGCTTCTAAACAAATTCTATAGAGATGAAATCTACACAAAAATCCCCAAACTTAAACAAGCTCAGTTGAGACCCAACCGTGACAAAACTCTTTATGAACTATGATTTGGAAGGCCAACATCTGTAAAACACTTTAGAATTTTTGGAAGTAAATGTTACATTAAGAATGATGAAGACAATTTAAGAAAGTTTGATCCAAGATTTGATGAAGACATATTTTCAGGGTATTCACCTAATAAGAAAGAATATTGATTTTATAATCTTAGACCACTAAAGATAGTGGAAAGTTAAAATGTAAAGATAGATGATCTAAAACTAAAGAAGAGCATATCCCAAGGCATATAAAAAATTGATAAAACATATCAGCAAGAAGATGATGATGTAGAATCTCAAGAAAGATATCATGATAATGAAACATAGGAAAATGAATT
>JZKD02S0298020.1:0-19993 GCA_000966675.3 Picea glauca | reverse complement strand
TAAAAATATAACTTTTAACTTCTTGACTTTCCCCCCTTCAGTGTGAGACTATGACCCAGTGGGGGTGCCCAGGCCACTGAGTCTCCTCATCACCTCTCTAAGAGGTGGGGGACATGACAAATCCTCCATCACCTCAGGAATCCATAGATCAGAGAGATTACATCTAGATGAGAAAAACAAATAATGTATGATGAACCATGAAATATGGGCATGATGACAATAGATCCTCCATCGCCTCGGGAATCCATAAATCAGAGAGATTACATCCAGACAAGAAGAAATACAGAAAATATCTGATGAACCATGAAATATGTACATGATGACAAAAGATCCTCCATCGCCTTAGGAATCCATAAATCAGAGAGAACACATTTAGACAAGAAGAAACAAAACATCGTGGAAACTAAGAATACAGTTTGATAAAACAATTCATAGGAATATTCAATAACATAATATTTACAATCCAAGCCCTTGGATTTACAAACTAAAAATAAAGATCCTTGCTCATAAAACTCTTTCAGCTCTCGGGCCTCTAAAAAACCCCCCCTCCTTTTACAAAATATAAACTGATCTATTTATAGTTGATCATTCCACAACTACCAAGAGTGCGATTTGGCCATCCCAGTCAAGGATTTACATCTGTGTTGCCTTCTGCCAGACTGTCTGTGTATTCTTCTATTAGACACAAGCTCAGATCAGAATGGGCCTGCATGAAAAATCATCCATCACAGTACCTTGGGATGACAACTCTATATCCTTAGCCATAATTCTATGCTTTCCATTTATGGACTGAGCTGAGGTTTCAGCTACCAGTCCCTTCTCATTGACTAAATCCTCCTTGATATTGGAGCACAGTTGGACGACTAGTGGGCGACCACCTATCGCATCCAGACACAATATTATATGTGCATGTGATTTCAGGGCCGCGGGAAGATGTTTAGGCCCACACCACTTTCAGGCCCGAAATGCATCCTTTTCTACCACATAGCCTCCCCACAAAATCTTGGGTAGGATTCCAGCCCGCCTTTGGATTTTAACATCCGCGCATCTTGTGGCACCAAAATGATCGACAACTGCTGATCTGATCATGACCTGAGATATGGGTAGTCCTGCTATCTTAACACAACTACTAAAGTGTTACCTTCCCTCCAACCTTATAAACTTTTTAATTATGCTTGGGGGAGGTGCCAATTTAGGTTCTAGGGAACTTTGATGCTAAACAAGACTATTTTCCTGAGAACGACTTCCCGAAGCTAATGTGGATCAAACGTATAACAGTAGGAAGTTTAAAGTTGAGAATCCACCAAAGAGGATATGAAATAGTGTATCAGATACACTATTTTTTGTAATATATATTGGGAGGTTTGGGAATTTAAACTGTGTGGAAACATATCCTATATGGGCATGATTGGTCATCATGGAACTAGAGTCTCTGATATCCCTATCCGTGTGAAGATATGATCTTATTTGAGAGGGAGTAATGATGTTTTTAAGGGAGATAATATTATAGGGTGCACCAGTTGAATTTTTAGGACCCTACTAGCAGTGGATAGGAGATCCTAGATGGAGGTTATCACTAGAATCACTGAAAGAAGTAGTGGCATCAAATAATTCTTCGTCTTTTGGGAAGAACGTAGTTGAGAGTTCATGGTTTATTTTTGGTTTTGGGGAAGAATCATGCATGGATGCTCCCAAGGATGAATGAATCCACCCATCCTCCAAGCCCAAGTGATGAGGAGGTGGATCTAGAGGCATAGGCTCATTTTTAAGGGGAGTGATTGTTGCATGACTAGTGGAAGTGGAAACATAGTGCATGGACTCAATGTGAGCAACATGATGTGAGCTTATATCATGATAATCCTGGGGAGGGGGATCAGTGTAGGAGAGTTGATTAGTGGTGATGATGCGTCCCTCATGTGGGAATATGATGACTCAAAAGAGTGAAGAAACCACAACACTCATGGAATAGATGAAATCATGACCCAAGATAATATTGTAATCTACTGGACCAGTCATGACTGCAACATTGATCAAAATTGTCTTACCACCTAACTCAATTGGGATATTAGGTAATATACCTAAGGGGGAACAAAGTATACCATCAAAGGCTCTTAACTCAGTCATGGAATGGAAAAGAGTAGGGGAGACTAGTTGTTTCCAATCTAATGAGGACATAATACATGAGGATGCCCCATCATCTATAATACACAGATAAACTTTAAAGTTTTTAACAATGACCTGTAATTGAAATGGGGTAGAATACAGAATTCATTATTGGATAGTTTGATCCCAATCAAGGGTCATGGCCCATGATGGGTGTGGGTATACACTTACATTTTCCTTACAAGGATAATGTCTATTAGACATTGTGGTACTAGAGGTGGAAGGGGTGTCCCCAAGTCTACATGACTGAGCCTTAGTCGTGAGGTAGATTGGGTTTTGAGGGTGGGTTACCCATGTGAGGGGTAAAAAATGATGTCGAGGTGCATGGAACCTCACCTGATGGAGTAATGGGTGCATGTTGGGGGAGGGGGCACATCAAAGTAGTGTAAGGAGAACTACTAAGTTTATTGTGCTCCATGTGCTCAAATGAATTGCTTGGAATATCTCTGGAATGAGTTCAGGGCACTGATGGGATGGGTGTCCATAGAGCTCATATAATGTTAAAGGGTGATTATTCCATGTAGGGGTGGTATATCTATGCTTAGTTTGATTGTATTCTGGTGGGAACTATGATTTCCCCTCTCTGTACAAGAATTTCCCCCATGCCATGGGCGTTGATAGTGGGTGTTTCTCTTCTTACTCCTTGTGAGTGGTGGATGACCAATATAACTAGGAGAGGGGGCCCAAGTTTTTCTGAAATGGGAAGAAGAGGATGGGATCATATATGGTAGGATTTTTGGTCCTTCCATGGTGGTTGATGGTTGGAGAGCCAATTCATGAAGAGAAAGGGATACTGGATGGGTGGATTTTTCTAGATAATGGTGCCTAAGGAGGTGGAACCAATAAAAGTTAATCCTAAAACAATGGTACTCACTGGTGTGTGTGTTGGTTGTATTGATGTGTCAACCAAATTGGGAACACCTCCCAAGATTGGGGGGACTTTTTTCAAACTTCTAGAATAATGGGGATATTGTGGTTCCCCTATTATTCTAGACTATATGTGAATCTATGCAAGTGGTAGTGAAAAGAATAAATGAACAAGTTCTTTGGTATATGTGTATTATCTCAACAATGTTTTGAAATATATATGTAATCGATCATTCATAATCATGCTTAAAAAAGAAACAATGTAAGATGGTTTGGGATTTTATCCACGTGGGGGAGTAAAATAAATGCATGTGTACTAATAGACTTATCATCCTTCCTCTCAAAAAGAACTGAGATTTCCAAAAACACTCAATAGTGGGGCATGAATCCACCGAAAGAGGACCTAGTGAAGGTATGAATATTCAATTATAATGAAGGATGAAGGGTGCATATCCCAAAAGGACTAGCAATATTTCCCAATATTCATTCAAAATTTGATTAAGGTGTGATTGCAACCCACAACAACCACCTAGGTATATAAAACCTATACTTTTTTCCACTAAGTCACTATTATCAAGCACGACATTTAGATTTTCGGCCTCAGAAATTGGTCACAGGATGGATTATTTCCAAGGGTTGGGTGACCCAAGGAGGAACACACAAAACAAATGGATCTCGACCTTCGACTTTTCATGGGTGTCTCCCTACCTTATGGTGTAGGAATTCTTTATTGGGAGGACTTTGGTATCCTAATTTACAACTTTCTAAGTTTCAAATGAAAAAATGATGATGGGGAGTTATTTGGATGCCTATCCCTAAAATCGTAACTTAGACTACCAAATTATTTTGTGTACCTCCTATGGAGGTTTAGAAGTGGGTTGATTATGGTTTCTTTCATAATTTGAAAGTGGGTTTTGAAGTTGGGGTCATGGGCCAACTTCATTGATTAAGAGTGGTGTGAGAAAAATATTTCTATTAAACAAGTGAATCCCTTTTGATTCTCCCATATCTCTTATGGGCATGAGGAGAAGAGCATACTACAGTTTCAAGTATCCGACAAACACCTCTTGAATATGTGATGATGTGTGCAAGAAGTGATAGTGAGTGATGAATTTTTAATAATTTAAGTGAGAAAATTTGGCATGTCAATATTTCTTGGTCCTTTACAATGGTTTCTTACTTCTAACTTACTAGATTTCACAAACAATCCTTGCTGAAATTGAAAAATCCATAAGTAACTAGCATGGTGGACATGTGGGTCCTTACTTTTGAGCTTTAATCTCCCTAGAATCTTTTTTTAATCTAAGAAAACATGAAAACTATTCCTAGATTGTGAACATGTGGGGATGTATGGGCCCTTACAATGGTTTAAAATTCCTAAGTGAGTTACTCTATAAATTTGATACTATCCTAAGATTTTGCACATGTGGGCATGTGTGGGTCTTTACAATTCTTTAAGATTCAGTTTCAAAAAAAAAGGCTAAGAGGTATTGGCCTCTCCTAGAGATTGATTTTATCAAGGGGGATTAAGACTTCTCTAGGAAATATATTTTTATGATTTCCAAGATCACACTATTGTGCAAGGAAAGAGCATACTCCAAGATCCCCTAAATAAGTTTCTAGTCTTGAATTAATGTGATGATTTTGTAAAAGAAAAGCAACTACTGAAATTTGCATGCTAAACTTTAAACCATCCATGTGACAAATAAGGAAGTAAAAGATGCAAAGGTTATTTTTAGCCTCCCTAAATGCCTATGTGTGGTCTAATTTATCTATGCAATAGTGAATCTCAAGCCTACTATTGATGGATTTTACAACAATGCATAAATCAAACCTAATCTACTTGGTGGAAATGGGCTTCTCAAGCCTTACAATTTTGCAAAAAAGAGAACAGTGTGCATCTAAAAAGAGAAAAATCCCACACAAAGCACCGAGTGCATGTTGAAAGATTTACGATAGAGCATAGAACTGCGTGGAACACGCATTTATTCGACCCAAACCCAAGCCCACACAAGAAAATGGCAGGATGAAAATTTTGATTGTCTTCCCTCAAACAAAAGTTGAATTCTCTTGTATGAGGGTGTGGCTAGGCCGGTTCTTGGTCCTGCAAAAAACATAATGTGAGAGGAATAACTCTAGAATCCTACTTGAGGAGGAATTGTGATTCAAGTCCCAAGTATGACTTCCAAATGGTTTGGGTTCTTTTGTCACAAGAGTGAAAAAAAGAGAGTCGCTTAACTACCCTGGTAAGATAACAAGGAATAACATAAATATGGTTAACAAGTAAATGGACCTGCAAGTTAGAAAATAAAATACAAAGAAAGAAAATAGCAACTAAGAATAAGAAACAAACTAAACTAACATAAACAAGTGATGCATGGAATTGGACACGTGAAATGGTTACCTAATAGAGCTAAATATTTGAATTGAGTGCACCAAAAGGAGAAATATGGGACAATGAATCCCCTATTCCTCCTAAGGGAGGGTCCTTTGATCCCTAAAAAACTAGAGCTATCACTCTCCAATGGTGAAAAATACCCAAGGCTTATCTTCACAAAAGGTGTAAATCTAGTTCAATGCTACACTTGCTCAAATCTTATGTCTAAAGGGAAAGATGGATTTCTACAAGAGAACTCTGAAAAACATAACAATGTTATGGATTCTTCTTCTTCTTTGAATACAATGATCCTCTATTTATAGGAAGATGACAAGATATTTTTCAACTAGTTACAAGTGTGAATGGGAGTCCTTTGGAGGTACCTCCCACCCATTTTAGTGATCCCAAGGCAGAATTTGGGCGCGATTTTGGGTATGGGGGAGATCCACTCCATCCCATAAGTGGTTGAGGCCTGACCAAAATAATGAATGCGTCATTTCTGCATCCATGCGGGTTTGCCAACTATTAGTCATGCACTTTGGACACTATGTGTGTTGTATGTCTTGACAGCCCATGTGGATGTGCACGCACTAGTTTTGTTGAATACGTGTGGAAATTCATAACCATTTTTTATAGTTTTGTGGGTATCTTGCCAAATTGAATGTGATCCTTCGATAATTATTGGTAGTATTCCGTGTTGGGTTTTTCATCCATTGCCTATATTTTTCTTAGAATTTTTTTTATGATAACACCAAGGAAGACCCATCAAATCACTCTATGACTTATCATTTATGGTGTTCTTCAAATTACCTGAATGATGATTCTATATATTTACGTATTTTATAGCACACTCTTATGGGAAGTGTTGCTAAATGGTACATAGAGTTACAACACATAATGTTTCAAGACTTTAATTCATTGGCCATAACATTTTTAACTCACTTCCAACTACTAATTCGTTATGAAACTGACATCGAACTTTTAACCGCATTACGGAAGTCGACATTGACTCGTATTTCTGACCATATCCATGAATGGAGATGATGCTATCGATTGATTAAAGTCAATATCCAAGACCAATTGTTGGCGTATTGGTTTACTAAGTCGTTATTACCTCCTATTTCTCGTGATGTCACCATGGGCGACGTTGTAACCGATGAGCAAGATATTTCTCATGCCAAGTATTTGGACCTTTTCTATTCATAATATGACACATTATATGACTTGATTTTGCAAGCTCCTCATCCATCGACTAATCCATATTGTCCACCTTCTACAAAATCTCACGTTGTTGACGATGTGGTTGGTTTTGTTACCCAAGAATCTGTGAGTAAACCTTTTGGTCAATATAAACCTAAGGATACTCCTACTACTAATTCTTAAAACACTAACCCTCCTGCTACTATTCCTGAAAAAACTTCCAAGGTTAATGCAGTCCAGTCCACCATCACCATGATCGATAAATCTCAAAAACCTAGAGGTAAAGAAAAGAGAAAATGAAAAGCTAAGAAAAATGCCCTGCAACATGAGAAAATAAAAATTCAACCTGCCAAGGATACACAAAAGATAAATCCTAAATATCCTTGCCTCATTTGCGAGGAGGAACATTATACTAAGGATTTTCCATGTCATGTTGAAGTTACTCATTTCATTAAGGGATCTTTAACCACTCCTATTGTTTTGACCAATCCTTTTTGACCTCAGCAGACTCAAATGGTTTCCCAAGATCAACCTTCTACCTCAGAAATATCTTATGTACTTATGTGTCAAGGAAACACTAAGAAAGTTTTTGTAACATCATGAACCAACAACTATTCTTCTCATGATGGAAGTGCTACTGATCAGCCTTCTACCACTACTTCTACCTCTACATCGACTCCACCTACTACTAGTCCTATTCAGATTGAGAAACCCAGTTATGACACAATAATATGACCACCTCCCAAAGGTGTTGTTTGTAGGTCATCTTTTAATCTGCATGCACAAGCTCCTCAAAACTACAATATTGTAGAATATTTAGCTCAAGCACTCTTTGTGATGTCAGCCCTTGAAGTCCTTCAAACTTGTCCTCCACAATGAAGGGAATTGTTTTCAGCTATTGGTGTAATTGATCTGAGTGATCCAAATATGATAACCTTTGATTTGGAAACTCATATTCCAAGACTTCCCCACCAACTTGATTTCCAAATTCAAGTTATTATGCAGGCGAAAACTATTTTTTGTATTGTTATTGATGAAGGAGCTTCCACCTACGTAACATCTCTAAACTATTGGAAAGATGTTGTCTCTCCTTCAATCAATCAATCACCCAATACGTTGAAAGATTTTGATGGTAGAATTTTTAAACTCTATGGAGTGTTAAATGCATTTCCAGTTGAATTAGAAGGTAAGAAAATCACTATTAAAGTAGAATTCATCGATGCACCCCTCGATTATAATATTCTACTAGGTCGTAGTTGTACTTATGCCATGTTTGTCGTATTTTCTACCTTGTTTCATGTACTACATTTCCCTCATCAAGGAAAAATATTCACGATAAACCAACTCACCTACTTTAATTATGATTCACACATCGGTAATGTTCCTCTCATTGAGAAATCTCCATCTACTTATGACAATGTTGGAGTGGGTCTTTTAAAAAATTCATCCTTAATGGGAACTTTTCCATTCCCACCACCTGACATTCCACCGCTCCCACCACCCAACACTCCTCCGATTTTCACTCAAATTAACATGATTTCGACTGGTGCTAGTGGTTCCTTGGAATCATATGATCCTTGGGTAGTACCGAGTCCTTCAGAATATGAACACTACAACAACCAGATGTCGCTTAGTATGGTTGAGTTGACTTATCAAGCCATCCAATCTACTTCTGTGGGTTTTTTTTTATACTGATGATCAATGAACTCTGATTTTAGATGAAAACTCTCACTTCTCTTGGATTATTTCTCTAGAATCTCCTAATCCTTTTGATGATACTTTTCCTACTGATGAAAGTATCATGGTAATCATGTATTTGGAAGAAAATCCTTGGGATGATAGTCATCATCGTTCCTCTTTCTTCCCTAAGCTCGAGAATATCGAGATTCATTTTGACCCACCTGATATGATTAACAATTCTCAAACTCCTACCTTTAACTATGATGTTTTATCCAAGGGGAATTTGGGAAATGTATCAGCTATGATACCAATTGATATCTGAGTAAAACTTGGAATTGTGGAAAACATTCAAATAGGTGCTTCTTGTTCTCCTAATGGAATTCAAACTTATACGACCCTATTTAAATAATTCCACAATGTATTTTCTTGGTATTATGAAGAAATTTCTGGAATTGACCTGAATATCGTTATTCATGAAATTAAGACAAATCTTGAAGCCAAGCATGTTCAAAAAAAGCTTCACCTAGTTCATCCACGAAATGCTGCTACTATTAGAATGGAAGTTGAAAAACTTCTTAAAGCGAGATTTATTTATCCTGTACCTCTGACTAATTGGGTTTCCAATATTGTTCCCATCACAAATAAATAAGGTATGATCCACATATGTATTGATTATAGGGATATCAATAGGGTTTGTCCCAAAGATAATTACCCAACCCCTTTCATCAACTAGATAGTCGATAAATGTGCCAGTAGTGAAATGTTCTTGTTTATGGACGGTCTTTTCGGCTATAATCAAATTAACATATTACCATTGGATCAACACAAAATTGCTTTCATTTTTCCTTGGGTACCTTTGCCTATAAAAAACTCCCTTTTGGACTCAAAAATCTCGATGCTACTTTTCAACGAGCTATGTCTTACAAATTTCAGGATATTAATCATATTGTGTAACCATAACTTGATGACTTACCTGCACATTCTATGCGGCATCAAGATCATCCGACACATGTCCGATCTATATTTCTTAGATGTTGCATTTACAATATTTTCCTAAATCCACATAAATGTGTATTTTGTGTGGAATCAAGAAGTCTCCTAGGTTTCATCGTTTCCAAGCACAGGATCCATGTTGATCGCTTGAAGATTGAGGCCATTTTAAACTTACCTTCTCCTTCAACACTGCACCAAATCCAAAGTTTGCAAGGGAAGGAAATTTTTTTACGTCGTTTTGTTCCCAATTATGCAGAACTTAACAATGGTTTTATTCAGCTTCTTAAGAAAGGGGTTCTCTTTGTTTTTTATGACATATCTCAAAAGGAATTTGATTCTTTGAAGCACACGTTGAATCATATGCCATTGTTACATCCCCCAGATTATAGTCAATATTACATCTTATACCTTGTCGCTTCTTACAGTACCATTGGTATGGTGTCGATTCAAGAGGATGAATCACACGATGAACATGTGATTTAATATTTGAGTAGGAGTCTTTCCCCTACCGAAATTAAATATTCACATGTGGAGAAATTGGCTTTGGATGTTGTTCAAGCTGTCCAACGTTTCCATCACTACATTTTACTGTCCAAAACCACTATTATTTCTGATTGCAACCCCATGCAACATATTCTAACTAGATAGGTGATGGGGGGAAAACACTCTAAATGGATTGTCATCCTACAAGAGTTTTATTTGGAATTACAAAAATCCAAATCTAAGAAATATTTGGTTTTTGTTGAGTTGATCTATGATCTTCCCTCTACTGAAACAAAAATTTTGACCAAAGACATGATTCCCGATGAATCCCTTTTTCTGGTCAGTTCCTCTAATCTGTGGTATGGAGATATCATAATCTATCTCCAAACCTAGATCTTTCGACCTGATTTAGATAGTATTGAAAGTCGTCACATTCGATACCAAGCTCGAAAATATATAATTGTTGGTGATACTCTTTATCGTCATAGTGTTGATTCCATTTTTTGATGATGTTTAACACATGAAGAAGCCGATAGAGCGCTTAATTATTTCCATACTAGAGCATGTCATGGTCATATGTCTGGGTCTTCCATTGCCAAAAAATTTCCAAGGGATGGATATTTGTGTCCTTCATTTTTTAAAGATTGCATCCTTGGAGTCCAAAAATGTCATGCATTCAAAATTTACAACCGTAAGCTTCATGCACCTCCTTCTCCTCTTCACCTGTAGTTTTCACTGGTCCATTTTTCAAATGGGGAATTGATTTCATGACATGTAACCCTCACTTGGTCAGGAGCATGGGTATATTTTTTTCACCATGGATTATTTCACTAAGTGGGTCAAGGTGATTCTTGCATAACAATACTGGGAAAATTGCAACCCTTTTCTTTTTTAATCACATTATTGCTTGATTTGGTGTGCCCCAAGCCATTGTCACCGATCATGGCACTCATTTTCATAACTATATGATGTCGAAATTGACCGCCAAGTTGGTTTTACGGCATGAAAACTAAATTCCCTATTATCCACATGACAATGGCCAAGTCGAAGCAGTAAATAAAGTTTTGACAACAATGCTTCATAGGATGATAGGGATTCAAAAATCAAAATAGCATATGATGTTTTTTTCAGCATTATGGGCATATTGAACCTTGGTCAAAACAACCATGGGTTTTATTCCATTCCAGATGGTATATGGTCTAGAGGTCGTGCTTCCAATTGAATGTGAGATACCATCCTTAAAACTAGTCGTTGAACTACTCTCTGATACCACCACCGAGGAAGAACGTCTTTTGTACTTGACATGATTAGATGAAACTCATCGTGACACCGCTCTAGCTAATGAAACTCATAAGAAATGTGTCAAATCTCAATATGATAAAACTGTTAGACCTTGATTGTTTTCTGAAGGTGAATTGGTCCTGCTATATGATCAAGATTGTGAAATATTTGGGGTAGGTAAATTCAAGCCCATGTGGCATGACCCTTATATCATTAAACAAGTATTAGAAAAAGGTTTCTATGTGTTAGTGAATTATGATGGGATCCCTTTGACTGAGCCTTGGAATGGGATTTACCTGAAAAAGTACTATGCTTAGAATTATTCTACATAAGTTCTTTGTATATATTGTACCATGTTTTGGTGTTCTTTTATCACTTTTTTCAATGATTTTTGCCTACTGCTTATCTTGCATTGTGCTTGGCTTGCAGATGTCGACATCCCCTTTAACTTATGTTGGTTTTGTTGATGGTACTAGTCATAGTACTCAGAAGCTTGCATATGCTGCTTAGGCGATCTACATGCCTACCGATGAGTTGATTAGTCTACGTGGTATATGCCTTGGTCGTGCAACTAACAATATAGCAGAATATAGTGTAGTCATTGAACTATTGACTGAAACCATTTCACATGACATTCACCGCTTGGTTGTTCGAATTGACTCTCAATTTGTAATACTGTAATTAAGTAACACTTATTCTATCAAAATCCCTACTCTATTGCACGTTTATCTAAGGGTTTGTCTCTTGGAAAGAGAGTTTGACTATTTTGAGTATCAACACATTCCAAGAAATCTAAATACATTAATATATGATTTGGCTAATTATGTATTAGATAGAAATTTGAAACATTTGTAAAAATTACATACACACTTCACACTTTGCACCCAATAGAACAGAAATAGAAATTGTTTTGTATTAAAGTTTATAAAATTTTACAAAATGTGTTAAGACAACACCAAGCCTATGGATTTCATATCAAAATACATGTTGATTCTAAAAATGAATAAGGAGGTCATATTCATGGTGGTCATGGTAGTATACTATTTCCTTAGCTACTCATAGGAGCAGACAATCTATACATCCACAAACCCCTGCAGTGTGTCGTTGGTACTAACACGGAAGGTCATCAATCTGAGTGTCTGAAATTCCCATAGTCAGTCCCTCGAGGCTATGCTCTATCTCCTTGATCTCCTCTACTACCTCTTGGTTATGTGCAACTATAAGACTTATCTCGCCCCTCCTCTGGACTAGCGAGGTTCCATGCGATCTAGACAATCCAATATATGCATGATGAAAGCCAAATTAATCTCAATACAACCCAAAATAAATTAAAAAAAGTAAAAAAAATATAAAAATGGTTTCCTTTTTACCTGCATCATTCCATTGATACCCCGCTGGAAGAAATAGATCTCGATCTCCTCAAAAATCCATCCCTAGGTAAGCATACTCCTCCACCATGATGATTTTATTATTTACCCATCTAAAGAACTACTCGTCAAAGGAGACTATAGGGCTTCCACTATGGCGCATCATCAGGTCTAACCACCTCTTCATTTGAGGCTCTTGTGGATCGATATCTTCATCTAAAACCATGCTCTGTAAATTTCGTAGTGGAACCCTCTCCAGGAATAAGGATACCAAAATAGAACCGTAACTGAATTGCTTCAAACGACCAATTTTTCACTTGGTCAACATATCTTTCATTATCTCCAGCAGCCCTTCACACAAGTTAAACATTGTCAATGCCATACAATCTACTACATAATGCATTTGTGAGTTGGTGGCTAAGTGAGGAGATTCACTTCCGACAACTCGAGTGATGGTGAAAATAACGATCCTCAAGGAAAGGTCTCTCATATTTTCTTATTGGAATTTTCCCACTACTCTTCCTTGTTTCGGCAATGCAATATTGTGAGATGTAATTCTTGGTCTTTTCACTGCCTCCCCTTAATCTAGACAAAGAAACTCGCTCTCCTCTCCTTGAGAGCCCAGTCAAAAATTAAATGTCCTCAATTTTTAAGGTCAAGTCATGAGCTCTGACCTTGAATACCAACTCATCGGGTTTGCACATTTTTACCAGGAACTCCAACAGTCGAACTTGGGCCCTCATTCCATGGATCTAGAAAGAATTTTCCAAACCACACCTCCATAGGGCCAACATGGTGTTTGTATCATTTCCTACAATTTGATCTTCCATTTCATGCTCCCTTTCCCTCCATTCCAACATTTTGATCAACAAAAAGTATGCAAACAAAAAATGAAGAAATTATTTTTTAGACAAGATCCAAAATTTTCAAGCTTCACAAGATAAAATGAGAAATGTCTTGAGATTTATGGGTGTGGCACCCTATTTTTTAACCCACAGAGAAACAATGTCACACTTCTCTATTAAGCGAGACTGTGACACTCTTAAGTGTCACGGTCTTCGATAGGGGTAGCCTGGGACACCTTGGAGGTGCGTTTTAGGGCTTGGCAAGCCCAAAAACATCTAAAAACAACTTGAAATGAAAAAAATGACCATCAAATGAAAGAAGAGGGGGAGATCTATTACCTAGAGAAAATGAGAGTCGATTTCATCCACAAATATGCTCACAATAGTCACATGAAGAAACAACCAAATGGGGGGTTTTTTCTCACTAATGGAATGGTAAAAACACACAATGGTAAAAAATAATTACTTTTGCCTATTTTTAACCAAGTACATAATATTCCCTTTAATATTCTATTTTATTTTTACCATTTTTACATAATTCCTCATTGGTTGACATAATTGTTGAGTATGAATGATGTTTTTATATAGCTTGTGTAGGTTACAGATCAATGTTTTAAATATAAAGCTACAGTTGAGTATGTTTTTTATAGTTTTTTACAAAAACTTAAAAAATTACAAAAACATGATAG
This sequence comes from Picea glauca, assembly GCA_000966675.3. Taxonomy (NCBI): domain Eukaryota; kingdom Viridiplantae; phylum Streptophyta; class Pinopsida; order Pinales; family Pinaceae; genus Picea; species Picea glauca. Next base: position 6,048 of record JZKD02S0298020.1, on the reverse strand, counting down.
GGTTTTCTTTAAGCTATTTTCAAAACCCTATAAATATGAAAATATTTCCAAGTGAACTTGCTTCATTTCACACTCGTTAAAGAATTTGAAAGAACATCTATTAAGCATTAGTTTACCCTTTTCGGGCTAAGTATGATTAATTACGAAAAATGAATACTCTAGTCAAACATGACTAGAAGAGTTCTCCTAGGTGTTATTTTGCACTTTTTCGGGCTTGGGAGACTAAATTTACCAAAAAAGTCAATCCTCGAGTTTTCTTTAAGTGTTTTTTAAACTCCCTAAACATGAAAAACCACCAAGTTTACTTTCTCTGGACTCGTAAAACATACATCAAAAGACCCATATGGGACCAAACCACTCCTTCCTAGGGTTCATTAAAAATACTCTGAAGGACTCATCCAAAGGATGATCGTATAACACAAGCATATGTTATCCTCCTCAATCTTGTGTAAAAATAAAGAGGTACTCACCAAAAATGGTGGGGGGAAATTGTGAAGGGAACTTGTATTAAATCTGTATAAATTATTGGCAGCAAGTCACTCTTGAACATGCCACTCAGTCACTCCTCATGTCATATTGGGAAATCCACTTGTCTCTTGCTGGTCACACTTTTATCCAAAGTTATATTTTGGTCTGTGATCCTCAGTTTAAGTCAGCACTGCCAAGATAGTTGTCATGTCATCAATATTTTCAAGAGAATTCCAATCAAAATATTTCTATCTCATCATCCTTTTACAATGTCGGTCATCCCTGAGTCAATCCTAAATCCATATATACTATGATCTACTCCAAATCCTTGTACCTGTTTCATGTCGTTGACAGGGGATACATCAAGGCCCTCTTGCGATGGATCACTTCTATCGACATTAACACATTATCTAGGGAATTGGTTTAGAAACTTTACAGTACCTTGGAACTTGCATGCCTCAATGGCAAGCTTCCTCGCATTCGACGACATGTTTTAATCAATGGCCTTCGATCGAATAATTCTATGGGTGTTTGACTTCAAATCATATATTCACACTCAATAGAATGTACTTATGTACCTTGAGGGCCATCATCATCATTGGTGGTTCCTTTCACATCTATTAACAATTTTCATCATTGAATGGTAATTAGAGGGTTTCTACCATGTTCGACTTCAACACCTATATTCACATGGTTATATTCATACTATGGAATAATGGAAATGAAGATCCTGGATCCTTACTGATATATCCAGGTTGCAATGGAGTATTCTAATAATGTACTAGATCCATAATGTATGTCTCGTGGCTATGTTCAAATTTGAGTCATTATGACATGGATCCACAGTGTATTTTTGGTGGCTATGTTCATATTTGATATATTGTGGCATGGATCCACAGTGTAATTCAAAGGCCATGACCTATCTTAATTGACATGTATCTTTGTATGTAACCTCTTATGCTTTGAGTTATTTGTATTATGAGTATGGGAATGCCTACATCAATAATGATACTGTAATTCCTTGTTTGTTGTTGACATGTCTCCAACCGATGAGTTCTTTGTTTCAATACCCACATGACAAAGTATTTCAGGTCTCACCTCTTTCTAGCTTCATACTTTGGGGGGCATTCTATTACACAATATTTTTTCGAAATCGATGATGTTCACTTATCCTCTATCATCCAGAGCATAAAAGTCTTGATTGTTGAAGAAGAATCTTCCTTTGGAAGAAGGAAAAAGGGTCACTAAATCCCTATTTAAAGAGAGTGTCACATGTTGCACCATTGCAACATGTGACACCCTTAATTGTCTCATGTTGCACCACTGTAGGGTGTGACAATTTCTTAGTTTTCTCCACTGCAGGGTGTGACACAGTCTAAAAACAGAGAAAAATATGAAATTCACGAAGTTTCTAGAAGAGAAGCTTCAGAAATGAGGTGTCCTCCGATTAGTTTGGATCTCACATGTACTCTTGATTTTGGGAGATCCTAACCTCCTTTTCAATCTATAAAAGGGACCTTCTCTCCTAAGGAAAGGCTAATAGTTAATGGAGAATAATGGTTGATATCATTTTGCTTCTGTCTTGTTATTAGAAGATTGTCAACATTTCTTTGGCTTTGATAGATTCAATCTAAGCTAAAGTAGTCAGTTGATGGTGATGGATATCATGGATGCATTGTGGGTATTGGAGCAATGAACTTGTTGGAAGGAGCTTCAGAACACCGAGGAATTGGTTGTAACTCTTCCACTATTTATCAATACAATAACATATTCTCTTTCACATAAAGGTTGTTGATTATCTTTATTACATTTCTCCTTGGTCATTTGTATAGATTTGTCAAAATATTTTTGTTTCTTTTTTTGGTTAGCTTGTGTCCTTATGGATGTTTCCATCTCAAGGATTTGGATCAAGCTGGAAGCTACAATTAGCAAGGACAACCTTCGGTCAAAAGGTGAGAGTCTAGTCTTTACCAGTTAATATTTTGATTGTATGAATATAAGGAAAGAAACATGTTATGTGTTGTTTTGTTATAGTTTTGGGTTCCCAAACTAGGGAGATTGGTTTGTGTCTGCATAAATGAATTTGTCCATAAACAATAGCCTCTGAAATACTTTAGTGTGCCTCAACTTAAAACCCCCTATGTGGCAGAAATGAAATTGTCACACACCTTTTTCAATAACTTTTTAAAAACATCTTGGGAATGGGTTTTTAGATTTTGTAATAAGCTTCTTCCTTCTCCAATCTCTTGTAAGGAAACCATTTTACAAGACAACCTTACTTGGGTTGTTGAGTTCAATGTAGCAAGATAATTTATTAGAGTTGATATCCTCTATCATATTTGGAAAAGAATGGATGAATGCTTGTTTAAAAATGTGCAACATTGCAATTGGTTTACTCAACATTATGATTCCCTAACTTGTTGCCAACTACACTTATAGTTCTAGGTTGAAGTAGCTAAGGTGGAAGTTGAATAAGTACCTTTACATTCAGTATTAAGCTTCTTTACATTCAGTATTAAGCTTCTAAAATGGAGCTCCTTGTACCATGAGTAAGTGCACCCCCTCCTATAGAGTCCTATTCATTCTCTAACATACTCGACTTAGTCCTTAATATCAACAGATGGACATGCTCAACATAAAGCAAGTTTTTATGTTTACAAGTGTTAAGCACAATTCAATAATTGACCATTTCTCAATGCTCCCAATGTTAATGTTCCTTGGTTGAATAAGTTCCCCATTAATGATCTAGCCATTTATGAACTGAAGTAACTTACAAAGCATGAGGAGAATGACAATAAATAAAAGCCTATTCAAAATTATTTGGAGAATGATAGATGAGGCCAACCCTTAATGATAGAAAGCCTTCTCTATATGTGAGCACTATTCTAATTATTGTTTTATATTATGTGTCGTATTGATAAACTATCCTAATACTTTGTGTGATTGTATTTTAGATATATAATTTAATATTATGATAGCAAATTCTTATTATTTGACTTTATATGATATATTTTGAATAGCTAATTTAAACACTTAATGATTGATTATAGACTTCAAAACATTACAATCTTACTTTTTATTATAAAATGTATATATTTATTTGTAAAAGAAAAATATTTTATTAAAAAAATCCTTAAATTATCTTAATGTTCGATAAATTAAAAAAAAAACTACACATAAAATTCGTAATTTGTATTAAAACAACATTTACAAATGCCCTGTAAACATTAAACCCTTAACCTTTTCAACCTACCCTAGACCTCATCCTGAGGTCCATCGGATTCCACCTTATCCTTATTCCAACACAAGTGTGAGTACAAATCTTTAGTTAGTTCTAGAAGATTGACAAAGATATTTACATTGCTAAATTTATAAAGATTAACTTATTGCTATATGACATAAGAGTAGTCAAGGGGGATCCACTAACTAAAACCCTTTCTGATGTTGGCCTTTTAGCATTCAACAACAAGAGTGTGATTGAAAGGACCAAATACAATAAAAGATTATTGATAGCTTTGGCCACGTGGAGGTTGGAGTACAAACCATGCTTTACAGGAAGTGGGAAGGGGTGTTTTCAGTGAATAGAAATCTAAGCAATCCCATGTGTCTTGTCAATGAAGAAAGAAGTGGATTATGCAACACACATTGTAATCAAATAGGAAGTTAGGTGGCCATTCACGTGAATGTATTTAACATAAATCAAATCATGTGTCTTTTAGGTCCTCACCCACACGACAATTTTACATTGAGCATTTACTTCTTGTCTTTATTATCAAAATAAAATGCAACGCGTTTATGTAGGGATCACATATAAGATAGTATGACCTTCAAAAGGTAAACATTGTTGCCATGTTTAACTCTCTCTTAAGCCTGTGCTTATTCGAAAGAGACATAAAATGTTTGTTACATGTATTGACTACATATTTGATCGAAAAGTTTATAATTTTTTATTGATTTTTTCTTCTGTATCTATCAAAACTATTTCTTTAGCATGTGACTTGAAATGTTCAGAATGTTTCAAATCATTTAGATAGATTATTTTTCAAAATATATTACTATTATGATTGAAATTTTTTTTAGATGTGATTTGATTTGAGAGCACATATTGGTTATTGTTAATAGTTACAAGAATGTAAACCATTTTTAATGATAATTTTTTTTCAAAGAAGTTTTTGCAGAGAAATTTAATGGATGTTTTTCCATATTTGTGAATGGTATTCTTAATAAATTCATCTGTATAAATTAATGTATTTCACTTAGGGGGATTCAAATCAAATAGCTACCGACATGAAACTAGCCAATTGCCCAACAATATCGACGATAATAAATTGAGATAAACACTCGGGCTTGTTGCCAAACACTATTATGGAAGACCAATTGTTTCTGTAATCGAATCTGTACACTTTTATGTAAATATTGTAGCATATGTTTTTTTAATTCTCTTAATTCTTTTATTCTGATAATCATTTAGTGAGCATGGATCTGATGCATAGTGTTTCTTGAAGCTATGCCATACACAATTTCTCGATCTCTTTATCCTTGTGGTTGTACTATCATTTGTTTCCCCCATTTCGATAATTAATAATAGAGACTCAACATCATATCTATTTTAATTTTGAAAATGTAATATGTAATTAGAAAATATGACTATATTTTTACATGTTTATTGTTATTTTTATAACTCTACATTTTCTTGAATTTAAAATTTTCATCTTACATCTTAAGGCCTTGGTACAACATTAGTAACGATAGATTGAGATAACCCCTTGGACTTGTAACTAAAGACTATATAATCAAATATTTACACATTTATATAAATATTGTAATAATAGATTGAGATAACCTCTTGGACTTGTCACCAAAGACTATATAATCGAGTCTTTGTACATTTATATAAATATTATAGTATATGTTTTGTTAGCTCTCTTAGATTTTTTTTATTTTCATAATCATTTCGTAAACATTAATCTACTTCATAATGTTTCTAAAATATTTGACATACACAATTTCTCAATCTCTTTATCTTTATGGTTTCCTATTTTAATAATTAACAACAAAAAAATCAATATTATATCTATTTATATAATACATAATTAAATAACATAACTAATTTTTTAAATGTTTATTATTATTTTTATAACTCTAAATTTTATTGGATTTAAAATTATCTTCTATATTCATATACCTTAAAATCTTGATAAGTATTATCCATAATAATTATATTATAAATTTATTAATATTATTTATAATTATATATTAATGATTAAATGTACATGATAAATAATTTCATATACATAAGTGATTTATAAAATACTCATATCATTCTTACTTCAATATTAACATTATTGAAAACGGTGTCCACATAAGTTGTACTTTATAATGAAAATAGTAACTTGGCTTTGTATGAAAAAATGTTTTTTTAGCAATATCATTCTTATCTAAATATTAACATTATTTACCATTTTATAATATATAATTTAATATTATAACACTTCTATCTTATATAAATTAGACTCTATAATAGAAATAACATTTTGTAATATATAATTTAATATTATAACACTTCTACTATAAGTTGTA
>JZKD02S0298019.1:262318-331912 GCA_000966675.3 Picea glauca | reverse complement strand
ATTCATACGCTAGAAAACAATTCAGGAGAAATCCTAACATAAATCCTCAGATACAAGAAAGGAAAATAAAAAATGAGGAACAAAAGATTCAAGCTCCTTTTAAAACAAAGAATCTCATACAAGGAGATGAGGTGCAAGATTATGACGAATTAGATGAGTATATAAACAACCTCAGTGATGATGATCTCGAGCTTCACCTAACCAAGCAGGATTATGAGAAATCTTTGGATTTGGAATCTCTATTTAATGATGATGAAAATATCAACAATTTGGGAGACTCTACATACAAAGGTCTCGCTGACTCAATAATGGTCGAGCTTCAACATAAATATAATTTGAGGCCAAGAGAAAAAAGTGCTATAAATACTCCACCAATTTTTTTTTTACCACGAAACAAAGAAAATGAGGCAGCATTTACAAAACCATCAACTGAAACACGAGCTACCCAAATAAAGCAAGTTGAAACAAAAGCAACACATACTAACAAGCCAGAAAATAAAGAAGTCAAAGTTCAGTTCAGGGAAATTGAAAAATCCATTGGGACTTTCAATCTAGAAAACAAACTGAATAAAATTAAAATTCCAATGCCTTTAGTTGAAATTGCAAGAATCCAATCTATAAAAAGAAAATCACAAAAACACTAAATTTTTTTGATGTTGAATGTCAAGCCGATGTTATCAATTTGCAGGATGAGAAACCTAAAATCATGTTTGGACCACACATTGAAAATAGTAAGGATTATGTTGCTCCTTTCTATATTACATTGACTGTGCACGATCATTTACTTCACAATTGCATGCTAGACTCGGGAGCAACACATAATTTGATGCCTAATATTATCATGGAAAAATTGGGCCTTGAAATTACCAGACCTTATCAAGATTTATACTCATTCGATTCTAGAAATGTTAAGTGTCTGGGTATGATTAAATATTTAGTTGTAAATATTGCTTAGGTTCCTATGAAAAGTATGTTGTTCACGTTCCTGCCAAGTATGGCATGCTTCTATCTAGATCTTGGGGTGCCAAGCTAGGAGGATCGGTCCAATTAGACATGATGTATGCTACAATTCCAATTTTTGGTGGACAGTTTACTCGATTGTACAGAGAAACTAGACTAGCTTATATTGTAAGTGGCCCTCAAAAACCTAATAACTATCCAGTCTATGTTGTTGATCAAGATCTAGACAATTGTATATTATCCATAGATGATGATTTTAAAGAATGTATAAAAGAAGAAAATAAAAATATAGAATTTTCAAAGAAAAATATAAATTTTAGGGACGAGATGTAGAAAATGTTCTTTGATGGTGCTTCATCTTGCGAAGGAGCAGGAGTTGGAGTTTTATTTGTGGCACTAGGTGATGAGTATTACATTCATTTTTCTTATATATTACAATGGGATATTGATTATACCAATAATGTGTGTGAATATGAAGATTTAGTTTTAGGATTAGAGGCTACAAGAAAACTAAAAATCAAATATTTGATAGTCTATGGTGATGCTGAGATAATTGTAAAACAAATAAAACAACAATGCCAAGCTGAGAATCCGAGATTAAGGTCATATAGAAATTGTGCCTGGGATATCATAGAGAATTTCTTCTGGTCTTTTAACATCCACTCTATTCCCAGAATGCAAAATCAACAAGCCGACTCCTTAGCCAAAGTTGTTGCAACTTTCGTACCACCTATTGTTTTGAAGTTGAAGTATCATATTGAGATGAGACATAGACCTTTGATTCCAAACAATGTTCAACACTGGAAAGTATTTGAATATGATGAACTAATCAAGCAGTTTATGGAAATGCTAGATGAGTTTTATGAGACCCGCATTGATCAAGAAAATCAGAATGATCCTACCTGGATTATGCAGGAAGGATAAAACCAAGAAAAGTTCCAGGACAAAATTGCAAATCAATGAATGCTCTTACTTAAAAAAAATCAAATTCCTAGAGGTCTTATCCGTCTAGAAAGGTTATTTGACCAAGACGATATACCTTTAAAATCTACTTTGTGACCTCAACTCGAAGAGGTTGAATATTGTACCGTTGATAGACCCCTCATTCCCCACTAGCTTTAGGACCCATCGTTCCCATATAGACTAATTAGATTTCTTACTCAATTGCAGCTTTAGGACCCATCATTACCCATATCACAGCTTTGCATTCTCATGCATCCCCACATTACCCCATTCTGTTCAATCTCCATCAGCTATATTCGGCAGGGGCTCTACTATGAACACAACAGACAACGATACTAGGGTGTGGGCCGCTTCGCAAGATAGTCACTAATTAGATCGATTCATTTGAGAAAACACAACATCTTATGGGGTAGGCAACTTCGCAAGCTAGTCATTGATGCTTTATAACGTAGGAACAAATGAAAATCCCAAGATGGTCAAAATTTCTAAATATCTTCTGACTCAAATAAAGAGTAAATACGTTGAGTTACTTAAACAATATAAAGATGTTTTTGCATGGTCTTACGAAGATTTAAAAACCTATGATACTTTTGTTATTGAGAACAAGATTCCCTTAAACACATGGTAATAAGCCTTTCAAGAAAAATCTTAGACATATAAACCCAATTCTTCTGCTAGTAATAGAAAAGGAGGTTAAAAAACTCCTTGATGCAAAAATCATTGTTCCCCTCAGATACTCTAAATGGGTTGCTAATTTGGTCCATGTTAGGAAGAAAAATAGAGAAATAAGACTCTTTGTTGATTTTAGGATCCTGAATCGGTCTTCTCTTAAAGATAACTACCCCCTCCCAAAAATGGATCGTGTTTTAGAGAAGGTGGTAAGGGATAACAAAATATCTATGATTGATGGTTTCTCAGGATACAATCAGATTGTTGTACATGAAGATGATAGAGAAAACACTACATTTACTACTCCATGGAGAAATTTTATGTATGATAAAATTCCTTTTGGTTTAATGAATGCATGAACAACTTTCCAAAGAGCAACAGATGTCACATTCGTTGGTGAGAGAGATAAGTTTGTTGTTATTTATCTGGATGATCTGACAGTTTTTTCAAATTCTGATGCAGAACATTTGGTGCACCTCAGACAAATTTTTGACAAATGCAGAAAATTTGGTTTGTCTCTAAACCCAAAAAAATCACACTTTGCCATGTAGGAAGGTAAACTTTTAGGGCATATAGTTTCGAATGATGGAATTAAATTTGATCCTAAACGAGTTGAATCTATTGGTCTAATTAATATTCCTAGAAATAGAAAGAGATTCAATCTTTTTTAGGAAAAATCAAATTTCTAAGGATTTATTCCTAACTTTGTTGAAACAATTAAATTGATTACATATATGCTAAAAAAGGACAGCGAAGTAAAATGGACTGCAGAAGAAAAATCATCCTTCGAACATGTTAAGAAAGCCATAGGAGAAGCACCAATATTGGTAAGTCCTAACTATACAAAAGAATTTTTAATCTTCTCCTTTGCATTTGAACATATTGTTGCAGCAGTGCTCCTTCAGAAAAACAAAGAAGGATTCGAAAAGACAATAGCCTTTTTTAGCAAAATCCTCAGAGATGCAAAGCTAAGATATGTCATTCTTGAAAAACGCGATGGTGAAGGCTCTCAAAGATTTACGAATGTATGTCTTGCACTCAAAAATAATTTCTTATGTACCAAAAAACCCAATTAAAGATATATTGGTTCAACTGGACAATGATGGAAGAAGAGGAAAATGGTTGGCTAAAATTCAAGAGTTTGATTTAGAAGTTAAACCAACCAAACTAGTAAAAGGTCAAGGTCTGGCGAGGCTGTTAGCCGAATCAAATTTCAGAGCTCTTTGAATAAATAACTTCGAGTCTCATGATTCACTTCTAGATATAGAGGAGATTGATGATCAAGCACCTATTATTCAGATCGAAGATAAGTTTTCCTCCTCATCTTGGTACAATGACATTGTTTCATATCTCCTTACTCTTCAATGTCCAAATGACATGACTCCTTCTAAATCAAGAACTTTAAAGATATATGCAATTAAGTATTGCATTATTGATGGAAAATTATACTGGAAAGACCCTTTGGGTTTCCTGTTATGTTGCCTTATAGAATCTAAAACAGAAGGTTTCATTGATGAGTTTCATGAAGGCATATGCAAAGGACATCATGCCTGGACAGAAACAATTTACAAAATTTTAAGGGCAGGATATTATTGGCCAAAATTATTCATCGATGTAAATGCAAGGGTCAGAGCTTGTAATTCATGCCAGTTGTTTGTTGGTAAGCAAAATCTTCCTGCCTTACCTTTAATTCTAGTAAAAGATGAATCTCCTTTCCAACAATGGGGTTTAGATTTCGTTGGAGAAATTCATCCACAATTGAATGCTCAACACAGATGGATTCTTACCGCTATTGATTATTTTACAAAATGGGTTGAAGCCATTCCAACTTGGAATGCTACAGATTCAATAGTGATAAACTTTTTGGAAGAAAACATCCTAGCAAGATTTGGTTATCCTAGGAAAATAGTTATTGATAATGCTCAAGCTTTTAAATCTATTGCAATGATCAATTTTTGTCAAAAATACAATATTATTTTAGGTCATTCTACAACCTATTATCCTTAGGGAAATGGGTTGGTTGAATCATCTAATAAGAGTTTGATGACTATAATCAAGAAGGTTTTGACAAAAAATAAAAAATCTTGGCATATACACTTAAAATAAGCCTTATGGGCAAACCGAACTGGCACCAAAAAATCTATAGGTATCTCTCAATTCCAATTAGTTTATGGTACTAATGTTATTCTTTCTATTAATCTTTCCCTTCCTATGATGAAACTCTGGCAGGATGTGAATGAAGAGTTGAATGATATTACGAGAAGAATAAATCAAATCATCGAAGTACAACAAAACAGAGTAGAAGTGGATGATAAGCTCCAAAAATACCAGGATAACATGAAATCCCTTTTTGATAAGAAAGCTAAAGACAAGGAGTTTCTTTCTAGCAATTTAGTTTTGAAATGGGAAGCTAGAAAGGAAGATGCAGGGAAACATGGGAAATTCGATCATCTCTAGTTCAGACCCTTCAAAATCGTAGCTACCGAGGGAAAAAATTCATTCTCACTCAAAAATATTAATGGAGAGATTCTTGACGCCCCTATCAATGGGAGTTATCTAAAACATTATATGCAGTAGTTACTTTTTAGATTTTTATTGTATATACCCGATTGGATTGACATTGGCAATTTTTATTTTTCTCACTTTTCTTTTCTTTTTGTAAATTATCTAAGTCATTTGATCACTTTCTATAAATATTTTCAATAAAATTATGATTGCTTGACTTCATTTTAAAAATAAATTTAGAAAAAAGAAAAATACATTGCACTATATCATCTCAATTCTATGGGATTATCTAATATTTTGTATTTAAATCCCATTGCAGAATAGATCTTGTTGAACAAAAGATGAGGCTCAAGGAAAACTCGACATTTGTCTTTTCATCGTTCTAATTTCTCTAAAAACAAGTGATAAATAAATAATCTGCCTTGCTGAAAATTCAAAAGAAAAATAAGGTACAAGTTTTTACTCTTCTTATAGTTCGGATAAAATTTAAAAAATTATTAAAATAAATACGAAGGAAGTTTTTCTCATGATGATGTTATCACCTGATCTAAAAATTGGAGATGTAGAAAATATAACTTGGAGTGCCATGTTGATAAATTCTAAAGCCATCTCTGATATAAAAAATAAAAATAATAATAAATAAACTCGAAAGAAGTATGAAATTAATACACAAACTTGTGTGGGATTAGGATGTGTTTGATTCAGATCCTTTGAATCCTTGATTTGGTTATTTTCGCCTCTCCCCAGGTTCTTTCCACTTCAGATTTTCTTTCTCTTTTCTCATCCTCTTAGTTTTCATAGGAATAAAGAGACTTACCTTGACTCTAAAAACTCAAAAGCATATTTTCAAAACAAGATTAGGCGAAAATCTTGATGTTCCTTTGATTTTAATTGAAAAAATATGTCTAGGCTAATCCTGATAATTTTACCTTTGATATCAGATTTTAAACTGACAAACTTGCTCAAAGTTTATCCTTGAAATGATTAAAATTCCCAAAATGTTCTCCTATAAGCGAAGGTGTACTGAAAATTGGAAGAAAATTAGTTTCAGAGTATTCTTAAAATAATTGACAGACCTTATTTTCATTTTAAATATTTTAAATAGATATCATCCCTTGTATGTTACATACAAATTGATTTCCCCCACTTCAAAATTTTAAAATACCAGGCAAATGGTGAAAGGAAATTCATAATTTGATTGCCCCCATCTTGTCCAAAAGAGATGATGAAAGGAAATTCATATATCGATTGCCCTCATCTCAGGGAAATGCAAAGTTGTTAATTGAAGTGGTGAAATGAAATTCAATGGGAGAAGTAGATAACTTCACCGGGGTACTGAATAGGCTCACTGGTAGTGAAGCAATATCTATGATATCTATAAGGTCGTCATACATATCTAATACCATACCATGTTATCTAGTTCTCTTTTCGGTGATATTTACATCTTGAACCAACTAGGGATTCCCTAAATAAATATGTTACATATGCTTAACCTTGAAGCGAACAAAGTCAGTTGGAGCCTTATTTAGTTAAAATTGTTTTGATTATCTTAAACAATTATGAAATCAATTTTAAGAGAAGGAAATTTTTAGTAGCCTAACTTGAGATCAATCATTAAGTATGTTTTAAAGATTTTGGGATTTAGATAAGTTCATTTTTCTATGTATGATTAATTATAAAATAAAACCAAAAAACGTTTTTCAAAAAAGAAATAATGACTCCATTTACTCAATAAAGGCACTTGGTCTATTGTTCTTTCATGCCTCATAGGGAGCCATAATCCCCAAATGGAGCCTATGTTAGAACACTTATAATTTTCAACTTTGATTCTTTTGTTTTTACCTCTTAAAAATAAATTTTACTAAAAAACAAAAACTTGGGAAATTGTCTTTTTAAAAATAAATTCATTGGTTGTTATATATTAATAAATCATTTACAATAACAACCATCAATGAATTGTACTATTTGATCAAACGGTTTTTGTGATCTCTGAAATATAAAATCTTCCTGAGTTTTAAAGAAAATATTGAATGGTCGCTTCAGAGCTTTGCGCTTCGGGTATTCCAAGAAATCTAAACAATAAAAACCCCAAAGCTCCAAAGTTCCGAAGACAGTTCCTCGTGATAATTTCCAAAGGACTTATGAACGAGTCATAGGACACGCATCATTTAAAATCTTTTCTTAGGCTGAGATGTGACACTTATTTTTAACATTTTCGTCAGATGATTCACACGATTTCAAGTGACACGTGTCACCTCTACTTTCTTGACACGTCATCAAGAATGACATCATCTCTGCAACGTCACTCTGGGTGATTTCCCTTCATGAGTTTTAAACGAAGATTGAGTTCACAATCACTGAAGTATCAAAGCGTTGAAGCATTGGATATTAAAAAAAGGTGTTTCAAAGAGTTAATAAAACAGTTAACAACTTTAATTAATCATGATTAAGTATTAATTAATGACTTCGTGAATTAGGCCTTCGGAGTATTTCTATCATCCTTCATCCAAAACCCCCGAATACCAAACTTCTGAATTACTTAAGGCTAATAAAATGTTTAAAACATGATTAATTAAAACATAAAAGCAATTACTTAGAGATTAACTTCTCCACGAATTTGACCTTCGGGAAATTTCTACCCTGTCAAAATCAAAACTTATGAACACTGAACCATCGAAGTATTAATGACATTTATGATTGACTAAGGTTAATGATTTGAATAAATATTGTGAATCACCAAGTATTAAATTCCATTGAATTTTTAATAAATTCTCTGTCAGTAAATCAATACAAAGATCGATAGACTTTATGAATAAAACACTTCAAATTTCAAATTCATTTAACCATTTGCTATTAGAATTTTGGCATTTAGTGAAGAGCTTACAGACTTTTCTTGTTACAGACATGCTAATTTTATTTCCATGAGGATTATGGCGCCACGCAAATCTGTGAGGAAGCAAGATGCATTAGCAGATGATTCCAATCCAAATACAGACGTTCTATCAGACACCACTCCGCGAGTTACAGATGCCATTAAGTCTTGGAAGCAGGTTTACAATATCTTTGAACATGAGATTATTAACTATCTAGACGATTCTACCGAGGAAGACGATGAGTCCTTTTCATCCAAGCTTAGATTGGTAGCACCGTTAGAATTGCACAAGGTTGTTGCACAACCTAGGATTATACCCTATAATGATATAATAAATTGGGCTTTGGAATACGTCGACATTCAAACCAGAAGCATCATCAGCCACCAGCAGAACTCTGTTGGCTCTTTTCGACCAAATAACCTACAAGTAATGTATAAGATTTCTTCTACACCCAAATATACTTACAATGCAACATTTCTCCTGGATTTTGAGAGAAAATAATGAACTCAATACGGTAGAAATGGCCATGATATAATCAAGTCTTGTTGGGGACATCTAGATAAATTTAGAACCGACGCTCATGGTATGTATTCCATGACATCCTTAGATGCTCATATATTATATATAGCCATGATGCTCTGTCGTCTATTTGGGAAAAGAACCCTTTGCATTTCTCAGTTGAGTGGGTAGCCATAATGAATGAAGTAGATGAGGGATATACCTTCAATTGGGTTAAAATGTTGTCTAATAACCTGGCTAAGGAAATTGTTGAGTACCAATCATTGAAATCAAAAGGAAAAATTGCTCCTTTTTACATGTATGCATATATCATGGACACCATTTGTTTCATGACCCCATTCCCCCTGATGAACCGGAGTTGGACCTCGGCTAGTTCTGAGCCAATACATTTATACCACTCCAAATTATGGGAAGAAAATGCCAAAGATTTATTTTACGAAATCTGTCACAACGTAGTGATACCTATTCATACAACTATCTATGGCCACCCGCCGCCCAGTATTTCAGACAAGATTATGGGAAACTTAGGCACATTTGCAGACTGGTATATTGAGGAAAAATTCTCCTACATTAGGGTGTTCGGTTGTTTCATTCCCTTCCACGATTTTTACCTGACAAGATGGTGTGCAGAGAAGTGGCATACCAAATAGTAGCAGGAGGTATCACCAAGGAATTTAAAGCGTCTCAGAAAAAGGTATGGCCAACTTTTCCCATTCAGGTTGGTATGTTTACATTGTTAGATTTTGGTCATTCCAAAGTCGAGGCTACAGCCCTGGAAGATGTCAAATTAGTTGACATCGAATTCAAGAGACATGATCCACATAAAGTTGTAGAGAATTATTTGGCTCAATACAACATGGAAAAATACATCCACGAGGAGTCTCCTTATGATGAGATTTTCAGGGGAGTTAGATCCTATGAAGAAGTTCAAAGTAAATTCCAGACTCTGCGTCCTGACCAATAGGATGGTTTCCTCAGCTTCCAAAAGCATAGAGGAAACAATTTTCCTAAGATATTACAAGGAGAGTCAAATCCCATGCCATCTTCATGGGAAGCTAAACCCACAAACTATGAGCCAAGTTTCTCCACTAAAAACAAAGTTGAAGAAGTTTTGAAGAGTTCAAAAGGGTTATTTAAAGAGATAAAATCATCATTGATAGGTCTTAATGATCAACAAATATTAGCCCAGTTTGAATCTTTCATGAATCAAGGACAAGTTGTTCCTCATTCAACACCAACTACTCATGTTGTCACCCCAAATACAACAAGTCCAGAAAACTCCACAACAATTATCTCTCATATTCCCTCGTTAACCTCTTTACATACTAGTTTTGGAACTCCTAGTTTAGAGCTCATTCATGTAGATGATCTTACTCCTATTTTTCCTGAAGAAATGTATTCCTCAAGTTTCTTTTTCAACAAGAAACGCAAAGCTATTGTAAAGAGAGAATCTCAGAAAAAAGATGGAGTAGTCACTAAAAGGAAAAAATTAGTGTATGATGGGAAATACCACGATGATCAAAAGTTTGCAAAGGAGGTTGCAGATTCACTAGGGGATTTTTCCACTATTAACCAATGGTCATTGGATAATCTGACCAAACAACTACAACAAAAATGTATCTTGGTAGAACAATTACATAATGAAATAAACAACACATAATAGATTGTCAGGAGTAGAATGAATCAAAACATAGAGAAAATCGGGGTTAATAATCAACATCGGATGAAGCAGTTACAAGATAAACTCGAGATGATTTACTAGAGTTCACAAACCAGTAAAGGTTTGATCACTCAACGAGACAATTTGATAGAACAATTGCAGGAAAAATTGGAACTAACTAAGAACACAACAATAAACATCACTTCTTTCAAAACACAAGCATTAGAAATCAAAGAGAAGCTGGAAGTTGTCCAGCAGGAGCTATATCAGAAGGTGGATACTTTTCAGAAATGCTATCAGGAAACAAATATTTCTTTGAAAAGTATTTATGTCAAAGAAAAAGATTCATGTGTGGCTAGGTCCAAGTTTCAGGAATTTATCATATGGAGGCAGAAAGCCAATATCCCTGGTCTCGCCCCTTTCTCACATTATGAACAAGTGAAGGGTGAAATGGCCTTGAAAGTTTGGGAGACAAATTTGGAAGAAAGCAAGAAACTTGTTAGAGATGCAAAGGAGGATTGTCTGGAGACATTATCTTTTGTAAATACAAAATTGATTGAGTTTGAAGGAAATGATATCTTAGAGGCACTGGAGCAGATTGAAATAGAAACGAATCAGAAAACTCCAGAAAGAACAAGGAAAATATTCAATCTTTCATCCAACAGATGAATCAGATCGATTTACTCAAAATCAATGAGTTGTTGGTGAAGCCAAATTTACAATATCAAATTAGAGCCCGGGAAGTAAAGAAGATCCAGGAGAAACTGCCACAAGTACAAAAGAAGATGTTTGCCTTTGAATTGAATGAGAAAATTGAACCTTCAAGATTTTTGGTTGCCTTGATGGACATGTGTACCCAATTCAATGAACAGAGGAAAGTGAGTGCATCTGGAAGAAAATGAAGGAACACATGAAGCGCTAGCATGTCAATTCAAAACTCAACAATATCTTAATTTTGTTATTCCATTTGGATTGTATTCTATTTTTAGAGAAGATATTGTGGAATGTCCAACTACTTTTAGTTGAGACAATTTTGTATAAGTAGATAGATTTTAGATCTATTCAAGGCTGGTTCTAGCCTAATGTAAAAGAGATAAATTTTTGAATATTAATACAAGTGCAGTCAAATATTCTAAGTTTCGTTCCATTTGAGTTATGTGCTTCCTCTGTGTTTCCATCTCTTATGAATTTCTTTCTGTAGTTCTTGAAGAGTAAATGATTACAATTTAGTAAAACATCTATTGTGATCATAATATATCATAAGTTCATTCAGTAACAATTTTTCCTCTATTATTACCGTGACTAAAAACAAGACCTGTGACCTATGTAAATCGTTGCATTTTTAATCTCCTTTCAAGGGTACATATTATATTTCTCTTCTACTGCGAACAAGGTGAGACTTATCTATAATTTGAAATTAAAATTACAACTCAAATAATGAGATATAGCCTCTGTATTGTCTTATCATAAATTTCATTTAAAGATTATTTCTCAGAAAAATTGAATGTAGAATAAAGTACTTATGAAAAACATTTCATTTAAAAAATCTTTGATGCTTGACATTATTCTTTGAGACTTAGAATCAATCTTAGGAACAACAAGTGTGGTGCAACTGTTGGTTATCTAGAGGGGGGGGATTTATTTTAGTCAAATCTATTCTAGAATCAATTCCAATTTATTGGATGTCTCTAACTTTCATTCCTAAAGGGATATTAGAAAAGCCAAGGAACAATTTAAAATTATTATGGTCTATTGATAGAGGAAAATGTGGGATTCCAAGAGAAATGTGGAAAACAATAGTAATGCCTAAGGAGAAAGGAGGGTGTCGTCTTAAAAACATCCAATATTTTGCAAGAGATTTGGTTGCAAAGAGAATTTAGAGGTTAATTCAAGGTAAAGAATTGTGGTGTCAAGTTGTTTCTCAGAAGTACATAGAGCCAAACTCGATTGAGGAGTAGATTAGGAAAACTTTAAAAGATTGTCATAATGCATCAATTATCTGGAAGGATAATACCATAAGTTAAGATTAGGGGAGAATCCCTAGGTTGGATGTGGTTCAAATTATACGTTACCTAAAAATTTGATAGCTTCACTCATAGATGACAGACAAGAACGAAAGAACATTGAACAACTAACGTTGAAAATGGGTGGTAGGAGAGATGGGAATAGTACATTGAAGTTTTTTGAATTAGTCATGTTAGATTGAAAGAGGATGAGGATGAGTTCATTTGGTCTAAGAATCCTACAGGTGGTTGGTATACTCCAAAGATTAGATATAAGGTAATGCGTGGAGAAGAGATGAGTAAGACTCTATTTGGTGGTGAGTTTGATTTAGAAATCTAAATGTCTCGTGAAAACCTGGATTTTTATGTGGTTGGTGTTAAATTAATTAAAAGGTACCAAGGACAAGTGTTTCTCATCACCTAGGCACCTAGGGGTGAGAAAGTGTCCAATGTGGTCCCTGGTGAATTAATTTAATGTGATGTGAAATCAAAAGTGACTTTATGATAAGTTAATGACGTTGGTGACTAAAGAGTCATTTCATCACCACCGTCGATCCAATCTAATTTCCACCGTTAGATTAGATGACTCTTCAACTTCCCTCATCGATTTGACTTAGGGATTGAGGTGCCTTCATTTTGGAACTTTTTCATGAGTTTTGGAAAGTGAAAGAGAGAGAAAGAGTTGAGCTAAGAAAGAGGAGAGCATTTGAAACCAAGAGTATGTATCCCAAGGCAAGTTATGGGACACAAATCGAGGAGAGAAAGTACAACAACAAATTGAGGCCGTACTATATGGATTTTGGGCAGGCCGTACAACTGTAGTTTGGCACAGAAATCGAGGAAGTGGACTATACGATTTTTTGAGTGAGATTGGCATGAAAATTGACGCAGCTTACAGTCACAAATTTCTGGAAATTTATCTCAACAAGCAAGTACGAATTTTGAGGCAGACCGTATAGCATTTAGTGTTGTGACAACCATACTATGTATGGATTTCTGGGCACAAAAATCAAGGAGTTGGTGGCACAATTTCTAGGCTATGTGTGGGAATAGAAATTAAGATAAGTCTATGTAATTAATTGTTGAAGATGATTGTTGTAAGAAAATCTTTCTCAAAACTCTAAATAATAATAAAATCCCCTCTAACTGGTTTTCCCCTTGTGGGTTTTTCCAGGGTCTAAGTTTGCCCAAAAATCTGTGTATCATTTTTTTGGGTGTGTTTTATTTATGGTTTAATGTTGTAGGAGATGTCATGTGTTTCAGTTTATGTGTTGTTTTTTATTGCTAACTAATTTGTTGTTGAAAGGTGCAATGTGGGTTGGGAATTAAACTATGTTGTCTCATTAAGACTTAAAATTGGGTTGGGGACTGAAATTTCTACATGGTATCAGAGATGGAAAGTGAGAAAGAGCATAAATATATCAGCCATAAAAAGCATGGATTTTGTTGAGAAGAGGATGTACTTTACCCGGCATAAATTTGTGGGCTCATGTTTAAGTTGTGGGGGTCAATGGCCACCGGTTTGAGGGTTGAGGACAGGTTGGATGGAGTTGATAATTTCAGCTCATGGAAATAGAGGATTGTGTTTCTTTTGCAAGAGTGTGAGTCGTGGGATATTGTGGAGAACTCACAAACGAATCTCATGACAGTGCCTACAGATGCTACTCTTTTGGCCACCTACACCAAAAAGAACAATAAGGATAAAAGAATTATCCTTGATGCCAATAAGGACCATGTGATTCCACATGTGACCGGGAATTCCAATGCCTATGAGATGTGGGAATTCTTAACCAAAGTTTACCAAAGTTCCAATGAAAATCGAAAAATGGTATTAAGGGAGAAACTGAAGAGCATTAAAATGACCAATATTGAAAGTGTTTCCACCTATATTATCAAGCTAACTTAGATGAGGGATGAACTTGGTATTGTTTGGGAGGTTGTTGCTGACAATGAACTTGTGAGAAATTCTTTGAATGGGGTGACCAAACAATGGGATGTCTTTGTTTAGGGCATTGTGGCAAGGGAAAATCTTCCCAAGTGGGGACGTCTTTGGGATGACTTCATTCAGGAGGAAACTCGAAGAAAATATGTGCATGGTAGTTCATCTACTAGTAATGAAGAGGAGAATGTGGCGCTTGCATCCAAAGGAAAGAACAAGTCCAAGAAGGGTTCCAAGGGAGGAAACAAGAAAAAAGGTGAAGGGAAGAAAGACATGAGCAAAGTGAAGTGTTTTGCATGTCACAATTTTGGACACTATGTTGGACAATGTCCTAATAAGAAGAAGCAATTTGCAGCTTCAGCAAGATGTGGAGGAGTTTACTGACAAGTTCGAGAAGAAGTATTCATTGTTGGTGTGTCTTTCATCTAGAGAATAATCTACCAGTATTTGGTACATTGATAGCGGTGCCTCCTGCCATATGACAGGTGTTCGTGAGTATTTCACTAATCTTACAAAGATTTGGGATCTTGAGGTGGTGATTGGAGATCGACTCGGTGGTCAAGGAAGTTGGTAGTGGGATAATATCATTTCAGAGGGAGTCTCTACCTCCCATGTTCTTGAGAGATGTCTTATATGTTATGGGCTTGAAGAAGAACTTGGTGTCAGTTTCCATTATTGAGGATAGGGGATATGAGGTATTGTTCCGTGATGGGAATGTGTTCTTGTATCCTAAAGGATCCAGTGTCACTTCGGTCAAATTAATTTGGATGCGGCATGAAAAGTTGTGCAAGCTCATGTTTCAGCCTGCTAAAGCATTGATGCATAATACTAGCAGCAGTGACCTTTGTGAGTTATGGCACAGGAGGATGGCATATTTGCACCATGGGGCTCTGAGGATATTGAGAGAGATTGTGACTGGAGTGCCAAATTTTAGTAAAGAGGACCAAGAGGTGTGCAAGGGGTGTTCTCTCGAGAAGTACACCAAGACTGTTTTTCCGAGCAGTGACAATATAGTAGCAGGTATTCTTGATATGATTCATATTGATGTATGTGGTCCTATGTCCTTTGCTTCTTTGAGTGGATTTTTTTATTATGTCACTTTCATTGATGACTTCTCTCGAAAGTCTTGGATTTTCTTCATGAATACCAAAGGACAGGTTTTTCAGTGGTTCCAAGAGTTCAAAGCTCTTGTGGATAAGCAAACTGGGAAGAAAATCAAAGTGTTGAGATCTGACAATGGGGGTGAGTATACCTCCAATGAGTTCAATGAATTTTGTGCTAGGGAGGGCATTAAGAGAGAAGTGATAGTTCCTTACAACCCACAAAAGAATGGGGTTGTTGAGAGGAAGAACAGGGCCATTGTTGGGGTTGTGAGAGCCATGTTACATGATCAGGGGCTACCACTTTTTATTTGGGCCGAGGATTGCAACACTGCAGTTTATCTTTAGAATATAAGTCCACACAGAGTCTTGGGAGATAAGACTCTTGAGGAGTCTTTCTCTGGGAAGAAGCTTGAGGTTGGAAACTTTAGGATTTTTGGGTCCCTTACCTATTCACATGTCCTTTTTAAGAAGAGGAAAAAGATAGAACCCATGACAGAGAAGGGAATCTTTGTTGGATATAGCGAGATATCGAAGGCTTTCCGCATATACATCCCCTCTTTGAGGAAGACAATTGTGCGACAGGATGTGAGATTTGAGGAGGATAGAGCCTTTCATAGGTCACAAGATATGGAACAGGGGGAGCAGTCAACCCCTCAGACTCAAGTGAGTCCTTTACAGAGCATAGTGACACAGAGTTCAGGACCATCTTCTTCAAGGAGGATTGGTCCACAACAGACAGGGTAACAGATTACTGGTTCACAGGGTATTGTTTCTCAATCTATTGGGATCATCTTCAGGTACATAGTCTTTAGGTGGTGGGATTGATGAGGGTGAGTCCCCTCCACATGTTTTACTTCAGAGAAGACGAAGCCCAAGTGGCTTCAAGACACTTTGAAGGAAGCACAAGGACCTGTGGGGAATCCCAAACAAACTGTGAGGGAGAGTAAACCTCCAGAGAGGTTTTGCAACTATCTTGCAATGGTGAGCAACATCAGAGAGTCTGAGCCTTCCACTTTTGAGGAGGAAACAGATCAACTGGTCTGGAAGGACGCCATGGTGGAAGATTACAATTCCATCATGAAGAATGATGTTTGGGAGGTGGTTCTGAGACCTGAGGGGAAGTCAGTGGTGACTTCTAGGTGGCTCTACAAAATCAAGTATGCTACTGATGAAATCATTGAGAAGTTCAAAGCTCGGTTTGTAGCTCAGGGGTTCTCACAGGTATAGGGAGTTGACTATGATGATACATTCTCTTTGGTTTCTATATATACCTCGATTAGGGCAGTGATCTCCATTGCAACTGAGATGGGTTGGAAGATCCATCGGATGGACGTGAAGACCGCATTTATGAATGGTCTCATAGAGGAGGAGGTACANATTCATACGCTAGAAAACAATTCAGGAGAAATCCTAACATAAATCCTCAGATACAAGAAAGGAAAATAAAAAATGAGGAACAAAAGATTCAAGCTCCTTTTAAAACAAAGAATCTCATACAAGGAGATGAGGTGCAAGATTATGACGAATTAGATGAGTATATAAACAACCTCAGTGATGATGATCTCGAGCTTCACCTAACCAAGCAGGATTATGAGAAATCTTTGGATTTGGAATCTCTATTTAATGATGATGAAAATATCAACAATTTGGGAGACTCTACATACAAAGGTCTCGCTGACTCAATAATGGTCGAGCTTCAACATAAATATAATTTGAGGCCAAGAGAAAAAAGTGCTATAAATACTCCACCAATTTTTTTTTTACCACGAAACAAAGAAAATGAGGCAGCATTTACAAAACCATCAACTGAAACACGAGCTACCCAAATAAAGCAAGTTGAAACAAAAGCAACACATACTAACAAGCCAGAAAATAAAGAAGTCAAAGTTCAGTTCAGGGAAATTGAAAAATCCATTGGGACTTTCAATCTAGAAAACAAACTGAATAAAATTAAAATTCCAATGCCTTTAGTTGAAATTGCAAGAATCCAATCTATAAAAAGAAAATCACAAAAACACTAAATTTTTTTGATGTTGAATGTCAAGCCGATGTTATCAATTTGCAGGATGAGAAACCTAAAATCATGTTTGGACCACACATTGAAAATAGTAAGGATTATGTTGCTCCTTTCTATATTACATTGACTGTGCACGATCATTTACTTCACAATTGCATGCTAGACTCGGGAGCAACACATAATTTGATGCCTAATATTATCATGGAAAAATTGGGCCTTGAAATTACCAGACCTTATCAAGATTTATACTCATTCGATTCTAGAAATGTTAAGTGTCTGGGTATGATTAAATATTTAGTTGTAAATATTGCTTAGGTTCCTATGAAAAGTATGTTGTTCACGTTCCTGCCAAGTATGGCATGCTTCTATCTAGATCTTGGGGTGCCAAGCTAGGAGGATCGGTCCAATTAGACATGATGTATGCTACAATTCCAATTTTTGGTGGACAGTTTACTCGATTGTACAGAGAAACTAGACTAGCTTATATTGTAAGTGGCCCTCAAAAACCTAATAACTATCCAGTCTATGTTGTTGATCAAGATCTAGACAATTGTATATTATCCATAGATGATGATTTTAAAGAATGTATAAAAGAAGAAAATAAAAATATAGAATTTTCAAAGAAAAATATAAATTTTAGGGACGAGATGTAGAAAATGTTCTTTGATGGTGCTTCATCTTGCGAAGGAGCAGGAGTTGGAGTTTTATTTGTGGCACTAGGTGATGAGTATTACATTCATTTTTCTTATATATTACAATGGGATATTGATTATACCAATAATGTGTGTGAATATGAAGATTTAGTTTTAGGATTAGAGGCTACAAGAAAACTAAAAATCAAATATTTGATAGTCTATGGTGATGCTGAGATAATTGTAAAACAAATAAAACAACAATGCCAAGCTGAGAATCCGAGATTAAGGTCATATAGAAATTGTGCCTGGGATATCATAGAGAATTTCTTCTGGTCTTTTAACATCCACTCTATTCCCAGAATGCAAAATCAACAAGCCGACTCCTTAGCCAAAGTTGTTGCAACTTTCGTACCACCTATTGTTTTGAAGTTGAAGTATCATATTGAGATGAGACATAGACCTTTGATTCCAAACAATGTTCAACACTGGAAAGTATTTGAATATGATGAACTAATCAAGCAGTTTATGGAAATGCTAGATGAGTTTTATGAGACCCGCATTGATCAAGAAAATCAGAATGATCCTACCTGGATTATGCAGGAAGGATAAAACCAAGAAAAGTTCCAGGACAAAATTGCAAATCAATGAATGCTCTTACTTAAAAAAAATCAAATTCCTAGAGGTCTTATCCGTCTAGAAAGGTTATTTGACCAAGACGATATACCTTTAAAATCTACTTTGTGACCTCAACTCGAAGAGGTTGAATATTGTACCGTTGATAGACCCCTCATTCCCCACTAGCTTTAGGACCCATCGTTCCCATATAGACTAATTAGATTTCTTACTCAATTGCAGCTTTAGGACCCATCATTACCCATATCACAGCTTTGCATTCTCATGCATCCCCACATTACCCCATTCTGTTCAATCTCCATCAGCTATATTCGGCAGGGGCTCTACTATGAACACAACAGACAACGATACTAGGGTGTGGGCCGCTTCGCAAGATAGTCACTAATTAGATCGATTCATTTGAGAAAACACAACATCTTATGGGGTAGGCAACTTCGCAAGCTAGTCATTGATGCTTTATAACGTAGGAACAAATGAAAATCCCAAGATGGTCAAAATTTCTAAATATCTTCTGACTCAAATAAAGAGTAAATACGTTGAGTTACTTAAACAATATAAAGATGTTTTTGCATGGTCTTACGAAGATTTAAAAACCTATGATACTTTTGTTATTGAGAACAAGATTCCCTTAAACACATGGTAATAAGCCTTTCAAGAAAAATCTTAGACATATAAACCCAATTCTTCTGCTAGTAATAGAAAAGGAGGTTAAAAAACTCCTTGATGCAAAAATCATTGTTCCCCTCAGATACTCTAAATGGGTTGCTAATTTGGTCCATGTTAGGAAGAAAAATAGAGAAATAAGACTCTTTGTTGATTTTAGGATCCTGAATCGGTCTTCTCTTAAAGATAACTACCCCCTCCCAAAAATGGATCGTGTTTTAGAGAAGGTGGTAAGGGATAACAAAATATCTATGATTGATGGTTTCTCAGGATACAATCAGATTGTTGTACATGAAGATGATAGAGAAAACACTACATTTACTACTCCATGGAGAAATTTTATGTATGATAAAATTCCTTTTGGTTTAATGAATGCATGAACAACTTTCCAAAGAGCAACAGATGTCACATTCGTTGGTGAGAGAGATAAGTTTGTTGTTATTTATCTGGATGATCTGACAGTTTTTTCAAATTCTGATGCAGAACATTTGGTGCACCTCAGACAAATTTTTGACAAATGCAGAAAATTTGGTTTGTCTCTAAACCCAAAAAAATCACACTTTGCCATGTAGGAAGGTAAACTTTTAGGGCATATAGTTTCGAATGATGGAATTAAATTTGATCCTAAACGAGTTGAATCTATTGGTCTAATTAATATTCCTAGAAATAGAAAGAGATTCAATCTTTTTTAGGAAAAATCAAATTTCTAAGGATTTATTCCTAACTTTGTTGAAACAATTAAATTGATTACATATATGCTAAAAAAGGACAGCGAAGTAAAATGGACTGCAGAAGAAAAATCATCCTTCGAACATGTTAAGAAAGCCATAGGAGAAGCACCAATATTGGTAAGTCCTAACTATACAAAAGAATTTTTAATCTTCTCCTTTGCATTTGAACATATTGTTGCAGCAGTGCTCCTTCAGAAAAACAAAGAAGGATTCGAAAAGACAATAGCCTTTTTTAGCAAAATCCTCAGAGATGCAAAGCTAAGATATGTCATTCTTGAAAAACGCGATGGTGAAGGCTCTCAAAGATTTACGAATGTATGTCTTGCACTCAAAAATAATTTCTTATGTACCAAAAAACCCAATTAAAGATATATTGGTTCAACTGGACAATGATGGAAGAAGAGGAAAATGGTTGGCTAAAATTCAAGAGTTTGATTTAGAAGTTAAACCAACCAAACTAGTAAAAGGTCAAGGTCTGGCGAGGCTGTTAGCCGAATCAAATTTCAGAGCTCTTTGAATAAATAACTTCGAGTCTCATGATTCACTTCTAGATATAGAGGAGATTGATGATCAAGCACCTATTATTCAGATCGAAGATAAGTTTTCCTCCTCATCTTGGTACAATGACATTGTTTCATATCTCCTTACTCTTCAATGTCCAAATGACATGACTCCTTCTAAATCAAGAACTTTAAAGATATATGCAATTAAGTATTGCATTATTGATGGAAAATTATACTGGAAAGACCCTTTGGGTTTCCTGTTATGTTGCCTTATAGAATCTAAAACAGAAGGTTTCATTGATGAGTTTCATGAAGGCATATGCAAAGGACATCATGCCTGGACAGAAACAATTTACAAAATTTTAAGGGCAGGATATTATTGGCCAAAATTATTCATCGATGTAAATGCAAGGGTCAGAGCTTGTAATTCATGCCAGTTGTTTGTTGGTAAGCAAAATCTTCCTGCCTTACCTTTAATTCTAGTAAAAGATGAATCTCCTTTCCAACAATGGGGTTTAGATTTCGTTGGAGAAATTCATCCACAATTGAATGCTCAACACAGATGGATTCTTACCGCTATTGATTATTTTACAAAATGGGTTGAAGCCATTCCAACTTGGAATGCTACAGATTCAATAGTGATAAACTTTTTGGAAGAAAACATCCTAGCAAGATTTGGTTATCCTAGGAAAATAGTTATTGATAATGCTCAAGCTTTTAAATCTATTGCAATGATCAATTTTTGTCAAAAATACAATATTATTTTAGGTCATTCTACAACCTATTATCCTTAGGGAAATGGGTTGGTTGAATCATCTAATAAGAGTTTGATGACTATAATCAAGAAGGTTTTGACAAAAAATAAAAAATCTTGGCATATACACTTAAAATAAGCCTTATGGGCAAACCGAACTGGCACCAAAAAATCTATAGGTATCTCTCAATTCCAATTAGTTTATGGTACTAATGTTATTCTTTCTATTAATCTTTCCCTTCCTATGATGAAACTCTGGCAGGATGTGAATGAAGAGTTGAATGATATTACGAGAAGAATAAATCAAATCATCGAAGTACAACAAAACAGAGTAGAAGTGGATGATAAGCTCCAAAAATACCAGGATAACATGAAATCCCTTTTTGATAAGAAAGCTAAAGACAAGGAGTTTCTTTCTAGCAATTTAGTTTTGAAATGGGAAGCTAGAAAGGAAGATGCAGGGAAACATGGGAAATTCGATCATCTCTAGTTCAGACCCTTCAAAATCGTAGCTACCGAGGGAAAAAATTCATTCTCACTCAAAAATATTAATGGAGAGATTCTTGACGCCCCTATCAATGGGAGTTATCTAAAACATTATATGCAGTAGTTACTTTTTAGATTTTTATTGTATATACCCGATTGGATTGACATTGGCAATTTTTATTTTTCTCACTTTTCTTTTCTTTTTGTAAATTATCTAAGTCATTTGATCACTTTCTATAAATATTTTCAATAAAATTATGATTGCTTGACTTCATTTTAAAAATAAATTTAGAAAAAAGAAAAATACATTGCACTATATCATCTCAATTCTATGGGATTATCTAATATTTTGTATTTAAATCCCATTGCAGAATAGATCTTGTTGAACAAAAGATGAGGCTCAAGGAAAACTCGACATTTGTCTTTTCATCGTTCTAATTTCTC
The DNA here is from genome assembly GCA_000966675.3 of Picea glauca. Classification (NCBI taxonomy): domain Eukaryota; kingdom Viridiplantae; phylum Streptophyta; class Pinopsida; order Pinales; family Pinaceae; genus Picea; species Picea glauca. The sequence goes on along the minus strand of JZKD02S0298019.1, from coordinate 309,852 downwards.
TAAAAACAAGTGATAAATAAATAATCTGCCTTGCTGAAAATTCAAAAGAAAAATAAGGTACAAGTTTTTACTCTTCTTATAGTTCGGATAAAATTTAAAAAATTATTAAAATAAATACGAAGGAAGTTTTTCTCATGATGATGTTATCACCTGATCTAAAAATTGGAGATGTAGAAAATATAACTTGGAGTGCCATGTTGATAAATTCTAAAGCCATCTCTGATATAAAAAATAAAAATAATAATAAATAAACTCGAAAGAAGTATGAAATTAATACACAAACTTGTGTGGGATTAGGATGTGTTTGATTCAGATCCTTTGAATCCTTGATTTGGTTATTTTCGCCTCTCCCCAGGTTCTTTCCACTTCAGATTTTCTTTCTCTTTTCTCATCCTCTTAGTTTTCATAGGAATAAAGAGACTTACCTTGACTCTAAAAACTCAAAAGCATATTTTCAAAACAAGATTAGGCGAAAATCTTGATGTTCCTTTGATTTTAATTGAAAAAATATGTCTAGGCTAATCCTGATAATTTTACCTTTGATATCAGATTTTAAACTGACAAACTTGCTCAAAGTTTATCCTTGAAATGATTAAAATTCCCAAAATGTTCTCCTATAAGCGAAGGTGTACTGAAAATTGGAAGAAAATTAGTTTCAGAGTATTCTTAAAATAATTGACAGACCTTATTTTCATTTTAAATATTTTAAATAGATATCATCCCTTGTATGTTACATACAAATTGATTTCCCCCACTTCAAAATTTTAAAATACCAGGCAAATGGTGAAAGGAAATTCATAATTTGATTGCCCCCATCTTGTCCAAAAGAGATGATGAAAGGAAATTCATATATCGATTGCCCTCATCTCAGGGAAATGCAAAGTTGTTAATTGAAGTGGTGAAATGAAATTCAATGGGAGAAGTAGATAACTTCACCGGGGTACTGAATAGGCTCACTGGTAGTGAAGCAATATCTATGATATCTATAAGGTCGTCATACATATCTAATACCATACCATGTTATCTAGTTCTCTTTTCGGTGATATTTACATCTTGAACCAACTAGGGATTCCCTAAATAAATATGTTACATATGCTTAACCTTGAAGCGAACAAAGTCAGTTGGAGCCTTATTTAGTTAAAATTGTTTTGATTATCTTAAACAATTATGAAATCAATTTTAAGAGAAGGAAATTTTTAGTAGCCTAACTTGAGATCAATCATTAAGTATGTTTTAAAGATTTTGGGATTTAGATAAGTTCATTTTTCTATGTATGATTAATTATAAAATAAAACCAAAAAACGTTTTTCAAAAAAGAAATAATGACTCCATTTACTCAATAAAGGCACTTGGTCTATTGTTCTTTCATGCCTCATAGGGAGCCATAATCCCCAAATGGAGCCTATGTTAGAACACTTATAATTTTCAACTTTGATTCTTTTGTTTTTACCTCTTAAAAATAAATTTTACTAAAAAACAAAAACTTGGGAAATTGTCTTTTTAAAAATAAATTCATTGGTTGTTATATATTAATAAATCATTTACAATAACAACCATCAATGAATTGTACTATTTGATCAAACGGTTTTTGTGATCTCTGAAATATAAAATCTTCCTGAGTTTTAAAGAAAATATTGAATGGTCGCTTCAGAGCTTTGCGCTTCGGGTATTCCAAGAAATCTAAACAATAAAAACCCCAAAGCTCCAAAGTTCCGAAGACAGTTCCTCGTGATAATTTCCAAAGGACTTATGAACGAGTCATAGGACACGCATCATTTAAAATCTTTTCTTAGGCTGAGATGTGACACTTATTTTTAACATTTTCGTCAGATGATTCACACGATTTCAAGTGACACGTGTCACCTCTACTTTCTTGACACGTCATCAAGAATGACATCATCTCTGCAACGTCACTCTGGGTGATTTCCCTTCATGAGTTTTAAACGAAGATTGAGTTCACAATCACTGAAGTATCAAAGCGTTGAAGCATTGGATATTAAAAAAAGGTGTTTCAAAGAGTTAATAAAACAGTTAACAACTTTAATTAATCATGATTAAGTATTAATTAATGACTTCGTGAATTAGGCCTTCGGAGTATTTCTATCATCCTTCATCCAAAACCCCCGAATACCAAACTTCTGAATTACTTAAGGCTAATAAAATGTTTAAAACATGATTAATTAAAACATAAAAGCAATTACTTAGAGATTAACTTCTCCACGAATTTGACCTTCGGGAAATTTCTACCCTGTCAAAATCAAAACTTATGAACACTGAACCATCGAAGTATTAATGACATTTATGATTGACTAAGGTTAATGATTTGAATAAATATTGTGAATCACCAAGTATTAAATTCCATTGAATTTTTAATAAATTCTCTGTCAGTAAATCAATACAAAGATCGATAGACTTTATGAATAAAACACTTCAAATTTCAAATTCATTTAACCATTTGCTATTAGAATTTTGGCATTTAGTGAAGAGCTTACAGACTTTTCTTGTTACAGACATGCTAATTTTATTTCCATGAGGATTATGGCGCCACGCAAATCTGTGAGGAAGCAAGATGCATTAGCAGATGATTCCAATCCAAATACAGACGTTCTATCAGACACCACTCCGCGAGTTACAGATGCCATTAAGTCTTGGAAGCAGGTTTACAATATCTTTGAACATGAGATTATTAACTATCTAGACGATTCTACCGAGGAAGACGATGAGTCCTTTTCATCCAAGCTTAGATTGGTAGCACCGTTAGAATTGCACAAGGTTGTTGCACAACCTAGGATTATACCCTATAATGATATAATAAATTGGGCTTTGGAATACGTCGACATTCAAACCAGAAGCATCATCAGCCACCAGCAGAACTCTGTTGGCTCTTTTCGACCAAATAACCTACAAGTAATGTATAAGATTTCTTCTACACCCAAATATACTTACAATGCAACATTTCTCCTGGATTTTGAGAGAAAATAATGAACTCAATACGGTAGAAATGGCCATGATATAATCAAGTCTTGTTGGGGACATCTAGATAAATTTAGAACCGACGCTCATGGTATGTATTCCATGACATCCTTAGATGCTCATATATTATATATAGCCATGATGCTCTGTCGTCTATTTGGGAAAAGAACCCTTTGCATTTCTCAGTTGAGTGGGTAGCCATAATGAATGAAGTAGATGAGGGATATACCTTCAATTGGGTTAAAATGTTGTCTAATAACCTGGCTAAGGAAATTGTTGAGTACCAATCATTGAAATCAAAAGGAAAAATTGCTCCTTTTTACATGTATGCATATATCATGGACACCATTTGTTTCATGACCCCATTCCCCCTGATGAACCGGAGTTGGACCTCGGCTAGTTCTGAGCCAATACATTTATACCACTCCAAATTATGGGAAGAAAATGCCAAAGATTTATTTTACGAAATCTGTCACAACGTAGTGATACCTATTCATACAACTATCTATGGCCACCCGCCGCCCAGTATTTCAGACAAGATTATGGGAAACTTAGGCACATTTGCAGACTGGTATATTGAGGAAAAATTCTCCTACATTAGGGTGTTCGGTTGTTTCATTCCCTTCCACGATTTTTACCTGACAAGATGGTGTGCAGAGAAGTGGCATACCAAATAGTAGCAGGAGGTATCACCAAGGAATTTAAAGCGTCTCAGAAAAAGGTATGGCCAACTTTTCCCATTCAGGTTGGTATGTTTACATTGTTAGATTTTGGTCATTCCAAAGTCGAGGCTACAGCCCTGGAAGATGTCAAATTAGTTGACATCGAATTCAAGAGACATGATCCACATAAAGTTGTAGAGAATTATTTGGCTCAATACAACATGGAAAAATACATCCACGAGGAGTCTCCTTATGATGAGATTTTCAGGGGAGTTAGATCCTATGAAGAAGTTCAAAGTAAATTCCAGACTCTGCGTCCTGACCAATAGGATGGTTTCCTCAGCTTCCAAAAGCATAGAGGAAACAATTTTCCTAAGATATTACAAGGAGAGTCAAATCCCATGCCATCTTCATGGGAAGCTAAACCCACAAACTATGAGCCAAGTTTCTCCACTAAAAACAAAGTTGAAGAAGTTTTGAAGAGTTCAAAAGGGTTATTTAAAGAGATAAAATCATCATTGATAGGTCTTAATGATCAACAAATATTAGCCCAGTTTGAATCTTTCATGAATCAAGGACAAGTTGTTCCTCATTCAACACCAACTACTCATGTTGTCACCCCAAATACAACAAGTCCAGAAAACTCCACAACAATTATCTCTCATATTCCCTCGTTAACCTCTTTACATACTAGTTTTGGAACTCCTAGTTTAGAGCTCATTCATGTAGATGATCTTACTCCTATTTTTCCTGAAGAAATGTATTCCTCAAGTTTCTTTTTCAACAAGAAACGCAAAGCTATTGTAAAGAGAGAATCTCAGAAAAAAGATGGAGTAGTCACTAAAAGGAAAAAATTAGTGTATGATGGGAAATACCACGATGATCAAAAGTTTGCAAAGGAGGTTGCAGATTCACTAGGGGATTTTTCCACTATTAACCAATGGTCATTGGATAATCTGACCAAACAACTACAACAAAAATGTATCTTGGTAGAACAATTACATAATGAAATAAACAACACATAATAGATTGTCAGGAGTAGAATGAATCAAAACATAGAGCAAATCGGGGTTAATAATCAACATCGGATGAAGCAGTTACAAGATAAACTCGAGATGATTTACTAGAGTTCACAAACCAGTAAAGGTTTGATCACTCAAAGAGACAATTTGATAGAACAATTGCAGGAAAAATTGGAACTAACTAAGAACACAACAATAGACATCACTTCTTTCAAAACACAAGCATTAGAAATCAAAGAGAAGCTGGAAGTTGTCCAGCAGGAGCTATATCAGAAGGTGGATACTTTTCAGAAATGCTATCAGAAAACAAATATTTCTTTGAAAAGTATTTATGTCAAAGAAAAAGATTCATGTGTGGCTAGGTCCAAGTTTCAGGAATTTATCATATGGAGGCAGAAAGACAATATCCCTGGTCTCGCCCCTTTCTCACATTATGAACAAGTGAAGGGTGAAATGGCCTTGAAAGTTTGGGAGACAAATTTGGAAGAAAGCAAGAAACTTGTCAGATATGCAAAGGAGGATTGTCTGGAGACATTATCTTTTGTAAATACAAAATTGATTGAGTTTGAAGGAAATGATATCTTAGAGGCACTGGAGCAGATTGAAATAGAAACGAATCAGGAAACTCCAGAAAGAACAAGGAAAATATTCAATCTTTCATCCAACAGATGAATCAGATCGATTTACTCAAAATCAATGAGTTGTTGGTGAAGCCAAATTTACAATATCAAATTAGAGCCCGGGAAGTAAAGAAGATCCAGGAGAAACTGCCACAAGTACAAAAGAAGATGTTTGCCTTTGAATTGAATGAGAAAATTGAACCTTCAAGATTTTTGGTTGCCTTGATGGACATGTGTACCCAATTCAATGAACAGAGGAAAGTGAGTGCATCTGGAAGAAAATGAAGGAACACATGAAGCGCTAGCATGTCAATTCAAAACTCAACAATATCTTAATTTTGTTATTCCATTTGGATTGTATTCTATTTTTAGAGAAGATATTGTGGAATGTCCAACTACTTTTAGTTGAGACAATTTTGTATAAGTAGATAGATTTTAGATCTATTCAAGGCTGGTTCTAGCCTAATGTAAAAGAGATAAATTTTTGAATATTAATACAAGTGCAGTCAAATATTCTAAGTTTCGTTCCATTTGAGTTATGTGCTTCCTCTGTGTTTCCATCTCTTATGAATTTCTTTCTGTAGTTCTTGAAGAGTAAATGATTACAATTTAGTAAAACATCTATTGTGATCATAATATATCATAAGTTCATTCAGTAACAATTTTTCCTCTATTATTACCGTGACTAAAAACAAGACCTGTGACCTATGTAAATCGTTGCATTTTTAATCTCCTTTCAAGGGTACATATTATATTTCTCTTCTACTGCGAACAAGGTGAGACTTATCTATAATTTGAAATTAAAATTACAACTCAAATAATGAGATATAGCCTCTGTATTGTCTTATCATAAATTTCATTTAAAGATTATTTCTCAGAAAAATTGAATGTAGAATAAAGTACTTATGAAAAACATTTCATTTAAAAAATCTTTGATGCTTGACATTATTCTTTGAGACTTAGAATCAATCTTAGGAACAACAAGTGTGGTGCAACTGTTGGTTATCTAGAGGGGGGGGATTTATTTTAGTCAAATCTATTCTAGAATCAATTCCAATTTATTGGATGTCTCTAACTTTCATTCCTAAAGGGATATTAGAAAAGCCAAGGAACAATTTAAAATTATTATGGTCTATTGATAGAGGAAAATGTGGGATTCCAAGAGAAATGTGGAAAACAATAGTAATGCCTAAGGAGAAAGGAGGGTGTCGTCTTAAAAACATCCAATATTTTGCAAGAGATTTGGTTGCAAAGAGAATTTAGAGGTTAATTCAAGGTAAAGAATTGTGGTGTCAAGTTGTTTCTCAGAAGTACATAGAGCCAAACTCGATTGAGGAGTAGATTAGGAAAACTTTAAAAGATTGTCATAATGCATCAATTATCTGGAAGGATAATACCATAAGTTAAGATTAGGGGAGAATCCCTAGGTTGGATGTGGTTCAAATTATACGTTACCTAAAAATTTGATAGCTTCACTCATAGATGACAGACAAGAACGAAAGAACATTGAACAACTAACGTTGAAAATGGGTGGTAGGAGAGATGGGAATAGTACATTGAAGTTTTTTGAATTAGTCATGTTAGATTGAAAGAGGATGAGGATGAGTTCATTTGGTCTAAGAATCCTACAGGTGGTTGGTATACTCCAAAGATTAGATATAAGGTAATGCGTGGAGAAGAGATGAGTAAGACTCTATTTGGTGGTGAGTTTGATTTAGAAATCTAAATGTCTCGTGAAAACCTGGATTTTTATGTGGTTGGTGTTAAATTAATTAAAAGGTACCAAGGACAAGTGTTTCTCATCACCTAGGCACCTAGGGGTGAGAAAGTGTCCAATGTGGTCCCTGGTGAATTAATTTAATGTGATGTGAAATCAAAAGTGACTTTATGATAAGTTAATGACGTTGGTGACTAAAGAGTCATTTCATCACCACCGTCGATCCAATCTAATTTCCACCGTTAGATTAGATGACTCTTCAACTTCCCTCATCGATTTGACTTAGGGATTGAGGTGCCTTCATTTTGGAACTTTTTCATGAGTTTTGGAAAGTGAAAGAGAGAGAAAGAGTTGAGCTAAGAAAGAGGAGAGCATTTGAAACCAAGAGTATGTATCCCAAGGCAAGTTATGGGACACAAATCGAGGAGAGAAAGTACAACAACAAATTGAGGCCGTACTATATGGATTTTGGGCAGGCCGTACAACTGTAGTTTGGCACAGAAATCGAGGAAGTGGACTATACGATTTTTTGAGTGAGATTGGCATGAAAATTGACGCAGCTTACAGTCACAAATTTCTGGAAATTTATCTCAACAAGCAAGTACGAATTTTGAGGCAGACCGTATAGCATTTAGTGTTGTGACAACCATACTATGTATGGATTTCTGGGCACAAAAATCAAGGAGTTGGTGGCACAATTTCTAGGCTATGTGTGGGAATAGAAATTAAGATAAGTCTATGTAATTAATTGTTGAAGATGATTGTTGTAAGAAAATCTTTCTCAAAACTCTAAATAATAATAAAATCCCCTCTAACTGGTTTTCCCCTTGTGGGTTTTTCCAGGGTCTAAGTTTGCCCAAAAATCTGTGTATCATTTTTTTGGGTGTGTTTTATTTATGGTTTAATGTTGTAGGAGATGTCATGTGTTTCAGTTTATGTGTTGTTTTTTATTGCTAACTAATTTGTTGTTGAAAGGTGCAATGTGGGTTGGGAATTAAACTATGTTGTCTCATTAAGACTTAAAATTGGGTTGGGGACTGAAATTTCTACATGGTATCAGAGATGGAAAGTGAGAAAGAGCATAAATATATCAGCCATAAAAAGCATGGATTTTGTTGAGAAGAGGATGTACTTTACCCGGCATAAATTTGTGGGCTCATGTTTAAGTTGTGGGGGTCAATGGCCACCGGTTTGAGGGTTGAGGACAGGTTGGATGGAGTTGATAATTTCAGCTCATGGAAATAGAGGATTGTGTTTCTTTTGCAAGAGTGTGAGTCGTGGGATATTGTGGAGAACTCACAAACGAATCTCATGACAGTGCCTACAGATGCTACTCTTTTGGCCACCTACACCAAAAAGAACAATAAGGATAAAAGAATTATCCTTGATGCCAATAAGGACCATGTGATTCCACATGTGACCGGGAATTCCAATGCCTATGAGATGTGGGAATTCTTAACCAAAGTTTACCAAAGTTCCAATGAAAATCGAAAAATGGTATTAAGGGAGAAACTGAAGAGCATTAAAATGACCAATATTGAAAGTGTTTCCACCTATATTATCAAGCTAACTTAGATGAGGGATGAACTTGGTATTGTTTGGGAGGTTGTTGCTGACAATGAACTTGTGAGAAATTCTTTGAATGGGGTGACCAAACAATGGGATGTCTTTGTTTAGGGCATTGTGGCAAGGGAAAATCTTCCCAAGTGGGGACGTCTTTGGGATGACTTCATTCAGGAGGAAACTCGAAGAAAATATGTGCATGGTAGTTCATCTACTAGTAATGAAGAGGAGAATGTGGCGCTTGCATCCAAAGGAAAGAACAAGTCCAAGAAGGGTTCCAAGGGAGGAAACAAGAAAAAAGGTGAAGGGAAGAAAGACATGAGCAAAGTGAAGTGTTTTGCATGTCACAATTTTGGACACTATGTTGGACAATGTCCTAATAAGAAGAAGCAATTTGCAGCTTCAGCAAGATGTGGAGGAGTTTACTGACAAGTTCGAGAAGAAGTATTCATTGTTGGTGTGTCTTTCATCTAGAGAATAATCTACCAGTATTTGGTACATTGATAGCGGTGCCTCCTGCCATATGACAGGTGTTCGTGAGTATTTCACTAATCTTACAAAGATTTGGGATCTTGAGGTGGTGATTGGAGATCGACTCGGTGGTCAAGGAAGTTGGTAGTGGGATAATATCATTTCAGAGGGAGTCTCTACCTCCCATGTTCTTGAGAGATGTCTTATATGTTATGGGCTTGAAGAAGAACTTGGTGTCAGTTTCCATTATTGAGGATAGGGGATATGAGGTATTGTTCCGTGATGGGAATGTGTTCTTGTATCCTAAAGGATCCAGTGTCACTTCGGTCAAATTAATTTGGATGCGGCATGAAAAGTTGTGCAAGCTCATGTTTCAGCCTGCTAAAGCATTGATGCATAATACTAGCAGCAGTGACCTTTGTGAGTTATGGCACAGGAGGATGGCATATTTGCACCATGGGGCTCTGAGGATATTGAGAGAGATTGTGACTGGAGTGCCAAATTTTAGTAAAGAGGACCAAGAGGTGTGCAAGGGGTGTTCTCTCGAGAAGTACACCAAGACTGTTTTTCCGAGCAGTGACAATATAGTAGCAGGTATTCTTGATATGATTCATATTGATGTATGTGGTCCTATGTCCTTTGCTTCTTTGAGTGGATTTTTTTATTATGTCACTTTCATTGATGACTTCTCTCGAAAGTCTTGGATTTTCTTCATGAATACCAAAGGACAGGTTTTTCAGTGGTTCCAAGAGTTCAAAGCTCTTGTGGATAAGCAAACTGGGAAGAAAATCAAAGTGTTGAGATCTGACAATGGGGGTGAGTATACCTCCAATGAGTTCAATGAATTTTGTGCTAGGGAGGGCATTAAGAGAGAAGTGATAGTTCCTTACAACCCACAAAAGAATGGGGTTGTTGAGAGGAAGAACAGGGCCATTGTTGGGGTTGTGAGAGCCATGTTACATGATCAGGGGCTACCACTTTTTATTTGGGCCGAGGATTGCAACACTGCAGTTTATCTTTAGAATATAAGTCCACACAGAGTCTTGGGAGATAAGACTCTTGAGGAGTCTTTCTCTGGGAAGAAGCTTGAGGTTGGAAACTTTAGGATTTTTGGGTCCCTTACCTATTCACATGTCCTTTTTAAGAAGAGGAAAAAGATAGAACCCATGACAGAGAAGGGAATCTTTGTTGGATATAGCGAGATATCGAAGGCTTTCCGCATATACATCCCCTCTTTGAGGAAGACAATTGTGCGACAGGATGTGAGATTTGAGGAGGATAGAGCCTTTCATAGGTCACAAGATATGGAACAGGGGGAGCAGTCAACCCCTCAGACTCAAGTGAGTCCTTTACAGAGCATAGTGACACAGAGTTCAGGACCATCTTCTTCAAGGAGGATTGGTCCACAACAGACAGGGTAACAGATTACTGGTTCACAGGGTATTGTTTCTCAATCTATTGGGATCATCTTCAGGTACATAGTCTTTAGGTGGTGGGATTGATGAGGGTGAGTCCCCTCCACATGTTTTACTTCAGAGAAGACGAAGCCCAAGTGGCTTCAAGACACTTTGAAGGAAGCACAAGGACCTGTGGGGAATCCCAAACAAACTGTGAGGGAGAGTAAACCTCCAGAGAGGTTTTGCAACTATCTTGCAATGGTGAGCAACATCAGAGAGTCTGAGCCTTCCACTTTTGAGGAGGAAACAGATCAACTGGTCTGGAAGGACGCCATGGTGGAAGATTACAATTCCATCATGAAGAATGATGTTTGGGAGGTGGTTCTGAGACCTGAGGGGAAGTCAGTGGTGACTTCTAGGTGGCTCTACAAAATCAAGTATGCTACTGATGAAATCATTGAGAAGTTCAAAGCTCGGTTTGTAGCTCAGGGGTTCTCACAGGTATAGGGAGTTGACTATGATGATACATTCTCTTTGGTTTCTATATATACCTCGATTAGGGCAGTGATCTCCATTGCAACTGAGATGGGTTGGAAGATCCATCGGATGGACGTGAAGACCGCATTTATGAATGGTCTCATAGAGGAGGAGGTACATTGAGTATCCACAAGGATTTGAGGTGCATGGGAGATATTCTCACGTGTGCAGATTGAAGAAGACATTGTATGGGTTGAAGCAAGCTCCTAGATCTTGGTATTCGAGGATAGATACATACTTGCAGCAGATGGCTTTTGAGAAGAGTGAGGCAGAGCCCAACCTTTATTACATTGTGGTTGGGGATGATCCTCTCATTCTTGTGCTATATGTGGATGATCTCTTCATTACAAGAGTTGAGAGACTCATAGTTGGTTGCAAGGAGAGGCCTACTTCAGAGTTCGAGATGAAAGACATTGTACGGATGCACTACTTCTTCGGATTGGAGGTTTGGCAGGAGCATGGACACATCTTTTTGGGACAAGGCAGATATGTTGTTGACATTCTAAGGAGATTTTGGATGGAGGATTGTAGGCCCATGTCCACACCCATGATAACCAACTATAAGAAGCTCCATTTTTTCCGAGTCAGATTTGGTTGATCCCACTTTGTATGGTCAGTAGATTGGTTCGTTAATGTGTCTGGTAAATCCCAAACCAAATCTTTGTTTTGTTGTCAACTCTCTTAGTCAGTTTATGGTGGAGCCTTAGAGAGTGCATTGGGTGGCAGCAAAACATGTGCTCATGTACCTTAAGGGTATAGTGGATTATGGCCTGAACTATGAGAGAGGGGATGGAGTCAAATTGATTTGCTACACAGACTCAAATTGGGCAAGATGTGTCAGTGACAGGAAGAGTACCTTAGGTTGTTTCTTTGGATTGGGCTCAGCAGTGGTGTCTTGGTTCAGTTGGAAGCAAAAGTCAATGGCTTTGAGTTTTGCATAGGCTGAGTATATGGCAGGCAATCAGGCTAATTGTGAGGCCATATGGTTTTGCATGTTGTTGATTGGGATATTTGATGTGCAGATGAGACCCACGGTGATATATTGTGACAATCAGAGTTGCATCAAACTCTTTCAGAATCCAATTTTTCATGATAGTTCTAAAGACATCGAGATTAGATATCACTTCATCTGGGACTGTTCAGAGATGAGCAATTAAGCTACAATATATATCCATTGATGAGCAGGTGGCATACATCCTCACTAAAGCTTTGGGGAGAGGCAAGTTTGCACCTTTCAAATATAAGCTTGGGGTGGTGAGGAACACATTCCTCGGTAAGCGAGTGTTAAATTAATTAAAAAGTACCAAGGACAAGTTTTTCTCATCACCTAGGCGCCTAGGGGTGAGAAAGTGTCCAATGTGGTCCCTAGTGAATTAATTTCATGTGATGTGAAATTAAAAGTGACTTTATGATAAGTTAATGAAGTGGGTGGCTAAAGAGTCATTTCATCACCACCGTCGATCCAATTTAATTTCCACTGTTAGATTAGACGACTCTTCAACTTTCCTCATTATGTCGACTTAGGGATTGAGGTGCCCTCATTTTGGCACTTCTTCATGATTTTTGGAAAGTCAAGAGAGAGAGTCAAGCTGAGAAAGAGGAGAGATTTGCAGCCAAGAGCACCCATCCCAAGAAAATTCCTGGCACACAAATCAAGGAGAGAAAGTACATCCACATATTAAGGTCATAATGTACAGATTCTGAGCAGCTCGTATAGCTATAGCTTGGCACAAAAATCAAGGAAGTGGACTGCACGATTTTCAGAGTGAGATTGGCATGAAAATCGAGGTAACTGACAATCACAAATTTTTGGAAATTTATCTCAGCAAGTAGGCAAAAAATTTTGAGGCAGACCGTATAGAATTTAATGTTGTGACAATCATACTGTGTATGGATTTTTGGGCACAGAAATCGAGGAGTTGGTGGCCCGATTTTCTAGGCTATGTGTGGGCACAGAAATCAAGATAAGTTTGTGTAATTAACTGCTAAAGATGATTGTTGTAAGAAAATCTTTTTCAAAACTCTAAATAATAATAAAATCCCCTCTCTCACTGGTTTTCCCCTTGTGGGTTTTTCCAGGGTCTAAGTTTGACCAAAAATCTTTGTGTATCATTTTTTTGGGTGTGTTTTATTTTTGGTTTAATGTTGTAGCAGACTTCATGTGTTTCAGTTTATGAGCTATTTTTTATTGCTAACTAATTTGTTGTTGAAAGGTGCAATGTGTGTTGGACATTAAACTATGTTGTCTCATTGAGACTTGAAACTGGGTTGGGGACTAAAATTTCTAAAGTTGGTTCTCAAAAACAAAGCTTTAATATGGGATAATTTGCAAAAACAAATCATGGCAAGACCCTAATAGAAGGGCTCTACATAAAGGTAATGAAGAATAAATTGTTTATTTGTTTTTTCAATGTGTGTATACAATTTAGGTATGGTGGGAGGTAGAAGTTATCACAGGGTTAAAGGATGCTTGGAGAGGTATCACATTGGAGGATTATTTGAGGGCTTGGTGTGATAATCAAACAACAACAAAAAATTAGAGCTCTACCTCTAAACATAGCATGGGGAATTTAGATTTCGAGGAATCAAAGTATATTTGAAGATGGATTTTAACCCTTGTACAATGTGTTGCACAAAGCAAAAATACACATAAAGATGCAAATTCTTGAAACATTTAGAAAACAATGATACAACTAGTAACTTTCTACATCAAATACACAAGGAATTAAAACACATATAGAAGTTAAGAATTAGATGTAGAAGTAAATCGAACACCATTAGTAGGGAGTTGGAAGAGGAAGATCAACATCAACATGGACATTCTTCCTTTTCCTTTGACCTTTAGCAATAGACCTTGATGATTGAGCCATGATTCCTTCGGTTTGAATGAAGAAAAACATTAATGTTTGAGAATGACACACTCCAAGAAAAAATTGCAGACTTTAGATGCACCAATCTCATGTAAATCTTGCAAAAAGACAATTTTCTCCTTACCTACAAAGCTTTTGAAGGCATAGAGCAACGAAATAAAGAAGAAAGGAAGAGTCCAAACATGTTTTTAGGGTTTTTTAGCACCAAAATCCACGTGTGACACATTCGAACACAAAATGGCCACACATCCAACATGCTTGTTGTAGTCTACAGAATCAAAGGATATATTCAATAGGAGACTACATTAGGGAAAATACATTAAGACAACACGATACTCAAGTATTTGTGGGAAGGTTAACCAACAACATTCCTATTCTATCTTCATGAGTATATATACATAGGAGAGATGGTTGAAGCGATTGCACCCGCTCCAACTCATCCTTAGTTAGATGCATTTATACCCTATGTACATTTACTTACATCAGTACCTGTGTTCACATATTATCTTATGTTAATGTTTATGTATAATATATGATGACTATTACAAAGGCCTAAGAGGCCTCCCAATATCTCCCCCACACTCAAATCCTTCCTCGTCCCAAGCAAGTGTGCAAATAACTAATAACATGTTACTCTTTAACCTTCGTCTTCAATCTGGTAAATGCATGTGCAGTTAATGAGTCTCATGACACTTTGCTCCCACCCAACAATGGTCACATCTTGATCCTATTGTTACACCTTTCTCTCTGGTGCCTTTGGAGTGGTGAGTGGCTCATCTTAGGCTCATCTTGCCCCTTCACACACCCTATGTTGGAATACCATGCTTCGACCAACCTGCCATTTCTTTGTTTTCTAACTTCTGAGGTCACAACTTGGGAACTATTCTGCAACTTTTATATCATGGGGCTCAATCAATTCAATATTTATTGTGCTATCATCTTGTCTTTTAAGCTCTTGTGTGTGTGTTTCATCATCTGATGTCTCTTTCTTGAATGTTTTTAATCATTGCCAACATGCTCATCATCAATGCTCAATCTTTTAGTGTTGCGTTTTGTTGCTCATCAAACTTGAATGTGCTTCTTTATGCTTTTCTGGTCTTTGAGAATTTATGGAATCTGCATTTGATATTACATGAAGGAGAATTTGACTATGACTTAACTCGACGACTCAATGGAAAAAGAAAGACACTTTTGTTAGTACCAGACTTTTACAAATATTCATTGATGTTGGCGAGGAACCAATCTTACATTACAATGATAGAGGGGGTCACCTTTTGTTAGTACCATACTTTTACAAATATTGACTGATGTTGGCGAGGAACCAATCTTACATTACAATGATAGAGGGGATCACCTGCCTTTGAAAGATGCACGTTTAACCTCCTCCTTTCGTTTGACTCAATTGTGTACTTGACTCAAGATGGTTTGCTTATATATATTGTGTAACACCCTATTTCCCCCAGTCTGTAAAAATAATTATGCTGGCCAAGAACTGTGGCAAACTCAAAGATGTGAATGTGGGATTCTAAATGGACCTTAGTATACAAGGTCGACGAATGTAAATTAACATTATATATATATATATATGCTGCAGGACTGCTGAGAGGGGGATGTGCTGAAAAAGAGACCACGATGGATGAAGAAAAGTGGTGGAAGGCACCTGGAATGGTGGCGTTAACTTCCACCGAAACCAATATCGTATTTGGTCTTCACTGGCCCGGAGAACCAAGAGCGGCTCACTAGCCCCGAAATGAATTACTCGCCAGGATGGTAGGTGAGGAGGCTCCTCATGAGTTAATGAGGGATGGGGGTGAACCGCCCATCCATAGAGGCCTCAGACCTAACCACCGCTGGGAAATTCGTGCCACACGCAACCTCGCCGGAAAAGAAAAGGCAGGTAAAAGGTGTGGAAGGGGAGAACGCGAGAGAGAGATCGCAGAGGAAGAGATCAAAAGAACTCTAGAACAAAATACAGGGTGAGTGATAGCAGAGAAGAAGGAGAGTAACCTTCGTTCTCGATCGCTGAAGAACCGAGACAAAGAGTCTCAAGCATCGTGGTCTAGCTCGGGGGTGGCTAGTGGTAAATCCATTCGAAGTCGCTGAGCCTACAGTTGGATGGAAACGAGCACCCCTCTTAGCAGTTGCATCACACCAGGTGTTTTCCTGATAAGTGTTTTATGTCTTATATCTTGAAATTTATATGCTGACATGTATGCTCATAGTCTGTGCAATTATGAATGGTTTCAGTATAAGACTGTCTACATGGTGTTTTGATCAGAAAGGATGGTTGCATGCTTTTACTAGAAAGACCACGTATGGCTTATGTTTATACATATATATATATATATATATATTGAACTAATACAGATTTTTTTTCAAGTCTGCTCTCGGGAGATTTGTTCCCATGTTTGTCTTACCCGATGCCTTGGATAGATTTCCCCATGAAGGCACCCTTTCGAGACCACTCCTTTACCTTCTAGAAGACCTTCTAGTCTAGTCTTCAAAACCTAGTGTAAATTGCCTGAGGACCCAAAGGAGGATGTTATAGTTTAAGTCTTGAAATCTTGCATGAGGGAGAATGGTCCTCGTAGACTCCAACATTTCGGCATTTCGATACCTGGGATACCCAAGGGCGAGTTCCCTTGCACTCACAAGTCCCGAAATCCCAACTTGCAAAATCCCGAAATGACAGCGTGTGGATGAGTTGGGACCTTTCGGTGGTTAGGTACCAAGGACACCCTCCCTCTTGCTAAATGCACGAATGAGATCCTTTTGGAGGATCTGAGGCCAGTTACGACCGTAAAAATTGAATGAAGGGACGCAAGCAATAATGCCTCGACCCCTTTTTAACCTTCACAAGTAACGAAGAAATCTGGACCGTCGATCCCAAGACCCATGGGAGTGCATGGACCGTCCAGCTGTAGAGTACACGTGGCGGCCAGTAAGCATTTCGGCACCCGGGGAACTAGAGAATAAGAACCCTTGTCCTCACGACTCGCAAAATCCCGATGGGTGAAGTCCCGAAAGGTTAACATGCGGACATGTTATGTTATTTCGGCATTTCGGAAATCGAAATACTCAAGGGGGTATTCCCTTGTCATCGCACGTCCCGAAATCTCGATGGGTGAAGTCCCGAAAGGTCAACACGCGAACATGTTACGCTATTTCGGCATTTCGGAAATCGAAATACTCAAGGGGGTATTCCCTTGTCGTCGCATGTCCTGAAATTCCGATGGGTGAAGTCCCGAAAGGTCAACACGCGGACATGTTGCGTTATTTCGGCATTTCGGAAATCGGAATACTCAAGGGGGTATTCCCTTGTTGTCGCACGTCCCAAAATCTCGATGGGTGAAATCCCGAAAGGTCAACACACGGACATGTTACGATATTTCGGCATTTTGAAAATCGAAATACTCAAGGGGGTATTCCCTTGTACTCGCAAGTCCCGAAATCCCGATAGGCGAAATGCCGAAATGGCTGAGTACGTATAGCCTTGGGTGTTTTGGGCGTTTCGGTACACGAGACCCCAAAGGACTAGATGCGAAGTCCCGATGGGGAAAGTTCCGATATGGCATAGTGCACAAAGTCTTAATGCTTCGGAGTTTAGAGTTTGGTATTTCGGAGTTTCGACTCCTGGGAAACCCAGTTTTGTTTTGTGTACCTACTAGATGTGAAGTCCCGATGGGGAAAGTTCTGATATGGCGTAGTGCGCAAAGTCTTGATGCTTCAGAGTTTAGAGTTTGGTATTTCGGAGTTTCGACTCTCGGGAAACCCAGGTGCGAGACCTCCTGTCATCGCACATCCCAAAATCCCGATGGGTAAATTCCTGAAATAGTGAAGCATGTTAGAGCTTGGTGTTTCGGAGTTTCGGCTCCCGGGAAACCCAGGTGCGAGACCTCTTGTCGTCGCACATCCCGAAATCCCGATGGGTAAATTCCCAAAATAGTGAAGCATGTTAGAGCTTGGTGTTTCGGAGTTTCGGCTACCGGGAAACCCAGGTGCGAGACCTCCTGTCGTCGCACATCCTGAAATTTCGATGAATAAACTCCCGAAATAGTGAAGCATGTTAGAGCTTGGTGTTTCGAAGTTTCGGCTCCCGGGAAACCCACACATCCTAAAATCCCGATGGAGTAAAC
Source organism: Picea glauca (assembly GCA_000966675.3). NCBI lineage: Eukaryota > Viridiplantae > Streptophyta > Pinopsida > Pinales > Pinaceae > Picea > Picea glauca. The sequence continues at coordinate 291,884 of JZKD02S0298019.1, read as the reverse complement.
CCCGAAAAGTGGAGTGCCATATTTTAAATCCAAGGCAATTTTTTTTAGTTATGACAAACTATTGGTCCCCTTTAGGTTTCGGCCCTTCGAAAGACAAGAGAGAAAGGGAAAATACATGCCTCGCGRTTTTCCGAATCGCGAAAGCCGACGAGCACCTCTCCGACAAGGCATGTGGTCATAGYCGTCGATCATATGARTACGGATCAGGGATGGCAAGGTCGGTATCAGGCCCTGTAGGGATTCGGGGAAATTCCGTTCCTCGGAGAAAATAAGAAAAAGGCCRAAAAATTTTGAATTTCGTAGTGGGTGTGTTACATATTGATTGGTCCTAAAGTCTGCACCTCACTGCTAAAGAGAAAAACTAGGCCACCTCAAGTTTTGGGATGATTATTCTTTTGATGATTTGTTTCTTTTTTAATCAGTTAGAGGGTTGGTTTTCTGAAGATGGTTTGCATATATATATATATATATATATATATAAAAAACTGAAACTTTACATACTCCGACTTCCTTGACTTCATAAAGGACCTTTGCATAATTTTATTCCAAGCTTTTGCATTTCCAAAAAGCCTATGTGACTCACTCATAAATATAAGTATGTATGTTAATGATAAGAAGTGTAATATTTATGAGGATAGCAATAGTAGAGGGTGTTAACAAAAGCCCTAACTCAACGCTCCATGTCAAAGATTAACCCAACTCAAAATGTTCCCAATCTGAATCTTTGTTGCATGCAATATTATTCGCTCGAATGCATTATTGATGAGACAAAGAATGGAATGATAACTCTATAATACGTATAAACATTCCATTATCCTCTCCTCGATAACAATAGTAAAGTAGCAAAAATAAAGCTGCAGTGAACAATTGTTTTAACATAAGTAAAGAAATATAACACTATCTTTTCTACCCATAAACTCACTGCATTGTGTTGCGCGCCTCGATACTTTGATATGTGCGAGTTACTAACACGCACTCGTTTTACAATTATTATCGGTTGTATGGCGTTGAACACGTTGAGATAAGGAATAGCAACAATGACCAGTGCAAAAGAGTGTCGTTTATGATGGTGATCACACAACACACGAAGTTAGTTACAGGCTGTGAATCTTTGTAGAAGACCATGTTGTGCAGGTCTGGTTTAAAACGGCCACGTCCACCACCATTGCCATCGCCCAGCTGTCTTTCTTAAACGATCTGCCCATGTGTATATATATCCAGCACAAATATGAACGAATCTCCCAACTCTGCAACACTAATATCGGTGCCAAACAATGTGCATATGTCGACTGCAATGTTAATTCTGTGGAATGCAATCCCGGCCTCCAAATATGCAACTACTAACGTTATAGAATGCAAGAACTGCGAAGAAATTACGATGATTTGTAGCATAAACGCTGAAATTTACAGAGCCATTTGTTCAGTCAAATGTGGACGCGAATTACATCAGAACTTCGCAATATTTCTTGTATACAACAATGAAATTTTATTTAAAATAATTAACTTGTAACAATTTCTGTAATTTCTTTCAATAATATTAATAGTCATCCTTGTTCACATATTGCACTCGAACGCTTCAACAATATCATCCATTTTTCTTCGAGTCAAACAAAGCGTTCTTATATAAACATCCTCAGCAGGCGTGGTGGAAGGGGGCCATGTGCTCAGCCTGGACCATGGAGGTTGTAGACAGGCGGTATCCCTAGGTGTACGCTTCCTCAAACAAGAAAGGATTGAATTTCCAAACTATAGCAAAATAAAAGCAATAGAGTGATAGGCAGATCCAAAACAATATTTCTTACAGCATCTTCATATGTGTAGGGTTCTCTCGTGCAGCTCTCACCCACCAGGGAGGAAGCTGCTCCAAAATCATCTTCGACACAAGCTTTCAAACAGTTCCACCAGCATTTTGAACAAATTGTCCCGGTTCAAGTCACACAGCGACAGAACAAAAGTGTTGTAGTCTACGGAATCGAAGGATGCATTCACTAGGAGACTACATTAAGGAAAACACATCAAGACACACACGATACTCAAGAAGTATTTGTGGGAAGGTTAACAAACTTTTTCTATTCTATCTTCATGAGTATATATACATAAACGAGATGGTAGGGGTTGCACCCACTCCAACTAATCCTTAATTAGATGCATTTATCTCCTACCTACATTTACTTACATTAGTATATGTGTTCATATATTATCTTATGCTAATGTCTATGTATATTATATGATGACTATTACAAGGGCCTACATACATTTACTTACATTAGTATATGTGTTCACATATTATTTTATGCTAATGTCTATGTATATTATATGATGACTATTATAAGGGCCTAAGAAACCTTCCAACAATGCTCTAACATTGCTCTTAACATGCATTGTGGTCATACTATGAAAGCAAATATTCTCCAGTATCCATTTCCTAGTTAAATCTTGAACATGCACAATTAAACAAGGTCATACTATGAAGCAAATATTCTCCAGTATCCATTTCCTAGTTAAATCTTGAACATGCACAATTAAACAAAGCCCTATTCAGCAGCAAGCAATGTAAGACCATAATTTGAAAAGTCTCAATAAAGCAGGGTTGCAGACAAGTTTAATGTCATTAGATACTCTAAAGGTCATTTGAATAGAGGTTTTCTTGTTCTTTGATGAAGCCAAATAAGATGGGAAATTCATGCAGGAAGTTTATTACTGTTGAGACATCAATTATAAGGATTTAGTAGATAGCCAAAAGAGGCAGAAAATCAAACCCACAAGTCAAGGCTTGTTAAGTAACTTCATGGATGTCTCTTGCGCAACAGATGGTAGCACTATTGCCTTTCAAAATAACAGAGGTATTTTTTAAGAATTGTTATGGTTAAGCAGATGAATTTGTTCACTTTTCAGCATATTTCGAAGGAGGATTGAAGCTCATGCCATCGACTGAGGTTTATTTGGTAGGGTTCTATGTTGCAAGAAGCGAATAATGTATGGATGTCTGACAGTGTAAACTGTTAGTGATATCTCTGTATGTGTAAATTGTTCAAGCATGAGTATACATGCTTTCAATCCATATCTTTGGACCTATGATCAGGGCTCCACAGATTAATAGAGGTCTAATTGAAGTTTGTAATATTTAAATGTCTCTTTGCTCTTAGATTCAACCAGAAGTTCCTACGGGTAGTTCTGAGATATATCTCATCCGTTCGTCGGAGATTGGACCCCAAGAAGAAAAGTTTGTTTGGAAGTTGTCGGGATTGGACATCCCCATGTGGGCAATTGTATACAGAAACTAGTTAGAGTGGTTACAAGCTATACCTTGGTCGTTATATTTTTATGAAGTGTCTCTATTTGATTGGTTTTGATATTTTTATGAAGCCATCTTTCAAACTTTAAGATGGCTTTGGTGAGGTCCTTGTTAGGATGGTTGCCTTGAGGTGCCTATCAACCTTTTTATTTTAGCTTGATTTCCTCTCATTGAATTGGCCAAGGAGCTATGCACATAGTCGAGCTATCTAGCATCATTATTTGGCCTATTTCCCTGTATCTAAAATATGGACAGAGCAAGGGGTGGCGGGTGCAAGGATGCTCCTCGCTGACCCTGGAGGAAAGTTAGAAAGTAATTATGCATGGGGATTAGTAATCTCCTCAAACAATGAAGCCGAGGCGCAGGCTGTCTATCAAGGCCTGCAAAGAGCAAAGACGCATGGGATTAAACAGATCACAGTCATAGGGGATTCATCGATTATAGTGCGTCTTCTACTCAATCTCCCAAGTCCACGGGAGTAAAGAGGATAATTCAATAGACCTTGGATCTGGTCAGGCACTTCAATTCTGTGTCATTCTTCTAGGTTTTACACTCTCTTAACATGGAAGCAGACCATCTAGCAAATATTGGTGCACAATTGAACAAGGGAACGTTAATGTTAGAGGAGGGAACCTCATTACTCACGCCCATCCCTTGACGACAGAGATTGTGGATGCATGCATAGGGATGAAGGGGTGGCGCATTAAAGCAACTTCCCACGCCTTCATATATTTCCATCAACTTGACAGGGGATGAAGTAATAAGGAGGGCGACAAGATGTTGGGTTTAGTGTGGGATTGTTTCGGCCTTCTGGAGGAAGCGCAAGCCTTGCACAACCCATTCGCACTGGCTTTGGAGTTGGTTTGAAGAAAACGGATGTGCTTGGGAGGAGAGTCCGCGCTTCTTTCTGTGTATGTGTTTGTGGGTGCTTATCTTTGTGTGCTTCTCCTCCAAGTATCAGCAATGGCTCAGTGCAGGAACAGGAGCTACATTATGTGTGAGTTTGTAGATCTCTGAGGACACATGAAAGGGTTTGAGAAGGGTCTCTCGGAAGTCCAGCACAAAGTAACGAAGGAAACACTGATGTAGAGTGATTGGCATTCTATTCGGGAGAATAATTTACAGATTGAAGCTCAGGAGAGAGGTAGGCTCGGGGTAGAGATGGCAGTGCAAACTCAAGCACTGCGTGACACAGAAAAAGCTATAAAAAACCACATGCATGCACTAAATATCAGATATTTGGCACTGGAGAGGTGCTTGGATGTTATGGTGGCCAAGGTGGATAGCATGGAAAGGGTTTTGTCTGCTGCCAGGGAAGGCACTCAGCATTCTCCCCCTTGTCCAGCTGCCAGCAGCAGCAGCAGCAGCAGCAGTAGAGAATCAGCAATTCTCCACGAATCCCAGGTTTCAAAAGGGATCCTCTATGGACCGGCCTTTTAAATTTCCAGCTATTATATAATTTTTTGCAAATTTTTACTTCTGTTGGATCAGTTTGTAAGGTAATTCACTTCCCAATTTTGTAATGTCAATGCTAGGCCAGGTAGTACAGAAGTTTGTTTGGAACCAGAACTGAAAATTTTTATGTGGGCTGAGACTCCCCTTCTATATTATTGTGTTGCAATGCCAAACAGTCTGGCCGCAGCCTCTCTCTAATACAAAATTATCCGTTCTTGTTATATATAGGTGTGTGTGTGGACAAAGCACTTAGAATTTTTTCATTTCAAGCCCGCTGCATTTGTGTTCTTGGTTAGCCTTGTGACCTAAGTATTATTCTGTATGGTGTCTCTCAAACTCAGGGTCTTTATATCCAGATTAGCAAGGCTTCTCAGGGTTAAAAATTAAGGTGAAGTCCTTACTGGAAGCAAATGGGAGTTCTGTACACATTCACAATTTCCCAACATTAAAAGTTAGAATACGTACATCGCAAAAAAACCCACTCAGTACAGAATAATAGTGCAAAAATGCGCCAAAAAATACAGAGCAAACAAATATAGAACCCAATCTTATTCTTAATACTTTGAAGTCTTCCATATGTGCCACTGTTCACTTCACTGTCTAAGAACTAGAAGCCTTTGTTTTCAAATTTATGTTGACTTTGTTTCACTTGAATCATCTCTTTCCAAACCCGTCCTTCTCTTCCTCCACTTCTTTGTTGAAGATTGAATCACAGGGGGGATTCTGTTTGGAGGTTCTCTGTGTTGGAAAATGCAGACACAAGCCAATAATGGTGGTTACAAGGGATATCTTGAGCGCTGGTTTTTCATCCTAAAATAATATTACTCTGACAGTTTTGGGATCATATGTGCATGGTCGCCCTCCGATTTCTAAAACCTCAAAATGGCTTTGGTGAAGTCTTTGTTAGTAATTGATGCCTTAAGGTCTGTGTCAACCATTTTACTTGTGGCCTCATTTCCTGTCCACAGGTGCCATGTACGTAGTCTCATTATTCGCCAGGTTTCCCTGTCTCTGGAATCTGGGCAGTCTAACCTAAGTCCCTAGTCCTTGCATTAGAAGCCCACTGCCTTGTGTTCTTGGTCAAGCCTTGTGACCTATTGGTGACCACTATGGTGCATCTAGAACCCAGGATCCATATGTTATCTGGTTTCACAAGGTCTTTCCGGTTAACACTTGAGGTGAAGTCCCCACAGTTGTGTACATACAAAAAGAACATGTAAAACCACCACGAGGTATATGTAAAACAACCACAAAGTATGGAGTTATGCCGAAGTTAAGCATCAACAAAAATGAAAACATGCAAATATAATAATAAATTCTTAGTTTAAACTTTATAATGCCATCATTCACTGTCTAATACCTATATTTCTTGACTTTATTGACATTGTTTTGTTTGAAACATTTTCCTTCCAAATTTTCCTTCTCTTCCTTTCACTTCACTCCACCCAGACCGGGGCAAAATTTTCCCATGCATTTTCCTTCCAAATTTTCCTTTTCTCCCTTTTCCACTCATCTAGCAGCAAACTTAGCAAAGCAACCCAAGAAGCGCCCAATCAGGTAAGGCATAACTTACCATCTACCATGAGAACATGCAAGAAGAAATCTACAGAATATTGAAAGTTTATTAATTCAAGCAACCTTTGTAAAGTTGAATTGTCATTTAATTGACGAGCATATGTCATATATTCCCTGTTAATGGATATCGTTAGGTCACTTTAATAGTTCATAAAAGCATCATAAAATATGAACATTTTCTTGTTTTGTGATTATACTTATAGATGTGACGGTTGTTCATTTTTTAAGCCATCCTCCATATTCTATTTTGTTATTGCATTTCCCTGAATAAAAATCATGAATCAACCATTTCAATACAAGAAATAAGAACCCACTAATCAGCATTAATTCCTAGCAGTACCTTGCCATGTAAAGAGGAAATGAATCATTTATGCCTCATAGATTTCCATTATCCATCTGTTTCTTGTATTATAAATCAAAATCTGCTTTTGGACTCTCCACCGGCATTTAGTGTTGTTGCATTCCTTCCTTTTGTGAAGATTAGTGTTGATAACACTAGATCCTCCCCATTAGTTTTAACAGCGCTTAGTGTTGTATTCCTTCCTTTTGTGAAGATTAGTGTTGATAACACTAGATCCTCCCCATTAGTTTTGACAAGCATTTTGCATGTCTCTAAGCTCTGCAACTTTGACTATCCCTAGTGATCATGGACTTGAATCATAAATTATCAATTATGTCGAGTCATCCATTGCACCCCCTCCAGTTGACCTTCAACTCTGTGGCGAAGATTCTACCTTTAGTTTTTGTTGTATTCTAACACAAAACTCTTGTAAGCAGTGATCAAAATTGAACCCTTCCTAGCCCTTCCAAGGGGTTCAAACCTGTCCTAGAAGGATAATTCAAAAAACACTCTTTAAAAAAAATGTAAATTTTTGAAATCACTTGTCATTTATGAAGGAAAACAAATATCATAAAATGTCAAAAGAAGGGACAGATTTTCAATAACCCATCAATGTTCTCACTTCCAATGCTTGTTTGTTCAATGAGCATTGCTTCATCACAAAATACTTTCCTTCAGCATCTAAAGGCTAAAATCATCTCTATTTTAGTTGGATCTTATCTCTTCCCTAATACAATGTACCATTTCACAACATTAAATCCATCACATAGCTCACACCTACATAAATATCCTACCACTGTATTGGTGTATGCATCATTTTATGTCTCACTTAATGAAAGCTTTCCAAAGAATCTTAGACACCTTGTCTTTGTGAATCCCACTTGAATTCATGTGTTATGAGTATTGTCAATTCTTGTTAATATGGAAATTGGTATCGCATTTAGTTTATGTACTTCATGTTTTTGAATCCAAAACTCTCCATAATGCCATTTGTTTTGTTATCTTTGCCTCCGAGACTCACCATAATGTCATTTTCTTCATTATATTTTCCTCCGACACTTGCCATAATGCCATTTCCTTTGTTATCTTTTCCTCTACTTTTGACTCTATAAAAAACCAAAACAGTTAGTCATAGGTTACGGATGTAAATTGTAATAACATTGGGAGCTTATGAGTAAGATTAATTACAAATGAGTTGTTGAATGTCAATTTTGAAGAGAAAACAATATACATTGAGAAAACCTAGGGAAATTAGGTCATCTCTCTTTTTTCATGTTCACACATTTCATCTCACCAATAGTATCAAACATGTTGATTCATAGTTATTTTAATGCATTCATAATGCTATGTGTTTCCTTGTTAAAATTCATGACATGGTTATGGCTTTGGTATCTAACATGATTATTATTTCAGCACATTGGTGGGCCTCTCAACCACTTATCATGTAATTCATGGCATCCCCACTAATAGAATAGATAGTGGAAACAAAACACATAACTAAGAATTGAATGTAAATCTCTCAACAATCCACCAATCTTGCACAAGTTTGGTCAAGCTCATGATAAAGATAATGCATAGATTTTATTTGTTTCACATAAAGTTATTTAATGATTATGTTTGGGATTAAAAACTCTATTAAGTTTGGTGAAATTTTCTAATTCATATTTTCTTGATTAAGTTTAGATATAAACTTGCACAAAATGAACCTTGTCAACATTACAAAACCTAATATTGGGATTACAACAATGAGGACTGTAATTCTACTCATTCAATTTATAGCATCATCAAATCCTCACTCTTTTGTTCTCCAAAATGATCATTCTCATTTTCCCAATTCCGTGAATCTTTATCTATCACACTCTTTCACTTCCTTCTTGTTTCTAGCAACATGGGCATCAATGTGATGATACCTTGAAAATATTTTGAGAATGCCCCATAGCTCTCTTTCCCCCTACCTCATCCTAAGCCCAAGATCAAGGAGATGTATCCTTTCTAACATTAATGCTTGGAACAACATTTTTTTAATTGAGCGGGATTCTTAAAAACTCTAGGGAGAAGGTAACATAATTTTCATTATCATCAAACTTATGCATTAAGAATTATGCTCTAACATTCCACTCTTTCATACATTTGCACATGGTTTGAGAGATAAAGTAAACAATCAATATCCTCAATAAAAATAACATACTTGGTGGTCTTGATGAGTAATTTCATTTAGTTYCGTGTTTCTATGGATCTTGGGAAACTCCAAACCATAAACATCTTAACCTAAATAATAARCAATGGATGCAGTCATGCTAGATTGTCATGTTCCTAGAGGCCTATAATGCAAGTAGGGTCTCTTCATTGCTTTTATAGTATTTTGATAGAATTATTACCCTTCAACAAAGGCCTCAAGATCTAGTACAATTCATTCTTTTCTAATGAGATATAGAATGAACACAATTCTCATAGTTAAGTAGGATTGGGGTGTGCTTAAAATATAAATATAAGATGTAGTGCTCATGCATTATATGGATACATAGAATTATGAATTTTTATTTATTATTATTGTATATATAACCCATCAAAAGGTTATATTTGAAATTACAAAGTATGCTTATTATTACTTTTTATTGAAACTTCAACTCATCTATCTTGTTGTTCGTTAAATTTTAACATCTTAAATAATTGGAAACGTAATATTTTATTTAAAATATATATATATTTTAAGTGTGTACCTAGTTTACTATTGTCAATTGAAGTACAATTATTTTTTCAACTTTTCCTCATGGAAGGGTTGAATGAATATATACCCTTCAACTTGAAATTAAGAGTCACCCTTCAAATTTGATCACTGCTTGTAAGCCTACAACCTATTCTCTACATATGTGGCTTGCGATTTATCTTTCTCAATATTTTCACAAGGATGAGCTAATCTTACCTAACCACTGACCTTACTATTATACAAATCTGTTAAAAATATAGTGAGGATTAGTTTTCTATCTAGTGAAACTACATAAAGTGTAAACATAAGTTATCTCACTAAAAGAATGAGTCCCATCAATTGATCTTGTTCAAGATCTAATCGCTGGGATCGATTGGGTAGGGCCCACATGGACCTCAAAGGGATTTAAAAGGAAAGCAAAGAAAAATACCTAGCACGAGAGGAGCTCGAGCCAAAGGGGGGTTGAGCTAGCTGAGTGAAGAAGAAGAGGAACCCGAATGGTTCCGTACAGTTCGTACTAGGTATGGCCAAGCTAGGGGCCGATTAGATCTATCAAGTTATCAAGACGAAGGTCGAGTTAGGGCCAAACACTTCATGAGCAAGAGGAAACCGATGCATTACCCATCTCTGAGATAAAGAGAAAAGGAGAAACTCTGATCTGTACAGTTAGTAACAGATCCATACGGTGTCTACAATATAGATCCGTACAACAACAAAGAAAGGGTTGTAAGATGTTTTACTTGCATTGTATTTCAATCTAAAATGAATAAAATCCTTTGTTCATCTAGTGTGCAGAGTAGTTGTTATGTTCCATTATATATATATATATATATATATATATATATATATATTCTTTAAGTTTTTACATGGTATCAGAGCGAGGTCAAATCGAACAGCTCTCACCAAAGGAAAAGTCGATAAATGGCAGAGGATGTCTGCAAAGCATGTCTTTCTTGTACCCAAACCAATGATATTTGGTACATAGACAGTGGAGCATCCAGTCATATCACTGGTCATAAACACTACTTCAGCAGTCTGAGCGAAAAGGAATTTGGGTTCGAGATTTTGCTTGGTGATGATTATGCTTATCATCCAAAAGGAATAGAAACTATAAAATTTGAGAGGGAGTCTGGTAAAACTCTCTATCTTTCAAATATCCTTTGTGTTCCGGGACTAAGGAAGAATCTAGTCTCAGCTTCCTCTCTAGAAGACAAGGGTTATGAAGTACCCTTCAAGAATTGAAGGGCTTATATTAAACCAAAAAGTCTGAGTGAGGGATCTGAGCAAGTTATTGGAGTAAGAAAGGACAAGTTGTATAAGTTGCAGTTCGACTCTCATTATACTCTAGCAAGCAGTAATAGCACCAAAGACTGTGAGTTATGGCACAGGTGTGTGGCCATCTTGGACATGGAGCTCTTAAAATTTTGGGCAATATTGTGACAGGAATGCCTTCCTTCTCCACATAACACCATGAGGTATGTAAGGGATTTCTCTAGGTAAATATGTAAGAGCACCCTTCCCTAAGAGTGATTCTAGGTCCAAAGGTATCTTGGATTTGATTCATACTGACATCTGTGGTCCCATGTATTCCTTGCCCATAGGAGGGAAGTTTAGATACTACATCACCTTCATAGACAACTTCTCTAGAAAAAACTTGGATCTATTTCTTGACAAGAAAAACCTCAGAAGAGATGCTCAAGAGATTTCAAGAATTCAAAGTTTTTGTTGAAAATCAAACAGGGAAAAGAATAAAAGCCCTCAGATCTAATAATGGGGGGGAATACACATCTAATGCCTTCAAGAAATTATGTGTTGACGTTGGGATCGAAAGAGAGCTGACAATCCCATATACCCCTCAGCAGAATGGGGTTTCAAAGAGAAAGAATAGAGCCATCGTTAGTGCAGGAAAAGCAATGTTGCATGATCAAAATCTTCCTAAATGCCTCTGGGCAGAATCATGTAACACTGTTGTGTATCTTCAAAATATCAGTCCTCATAAAGTGCTTGGAAATGTAACACCTGAAGAAGCATTCACAGGGAAGAAACCAAACATCAGTCACCTTCACATCTTTGGTTGTGTTGCTTACTACCATATCTCTGCTGAGAAAAGGACCAAGTTAGATCCTACAACAGAGAAGGGAATCTTGGTGGGATACAGTGAGACATCCAAATCCTACAGGATATACATCCCTTCCACCAGGGAGACAGTAGTATGTAGAGACATAAAATTTGATGAAGAAAGAGCCCTCTGAAAATCATGTCAGGACAGAGATATTTCGGAAACAGAAGTTCCCCAACAAGAAGATGTACCCTCCCCAAAAGCGGCAGACCTTCCCACAAAGGGTCAACAAGAGGAAGAACAACCAACCTTCTCCAGAAAAAGGAAACCAAAGTGGGCCGAACAGTTGTTGAAGGAAGCCAGTGAGCAAGTAAAGTCACCAAAGACCTCAATCAGGACAAGCATACCTCCCCAGAAGTACTCAGGATATGTTGCTCACATGAGTAATATAATTGAATCCAAACCAACTTGCTTTGAAAAAGACATTGAAAAGAAAGCATGGAAGGATTCTATGATGGAGAAATATACCTCCATAATGAAGAATGATGTATGGGAAATAGTACCCACACCAAAGGACAAATCTATAGTCGGCTCCAAATGGATATATAAGATAAAGCATGCGGCAGATGGAAGCATTGACAAATATAAGGCTAGATTTGTTGCTCGGGGCTTCTCTCATAAAGTAGTGGATTATGAAGAGACCTTTGCCCCGGTAGCTCGTTACACCTCCATTCGTGCAGTTATATCTATTGCCACTCAGATGGGGTGGAAAATACATCAAATGGATGTTAAAATGGCATTCCTCAATAGGAATATTGAAGAGGAGGTCTATTTGGAACAACCACAAGGGTTTGAAGTTCATGATAGAGAAAGTCATGTATGTCGACTAAAGAAGGCTTTGTATGGCCTCAAACAAGCATCCAGAGCGTGGTACTCCAGAATAGACAGCTATCTACAAAGCACTGGATTTGTCAAGAGTGATGTCGACTCAAATCTATACCTTCTCATAAGAAAAGGGGACATTCTTATTCTTGTACTCTATGTAAACAATCTCTTTCTAACAGGAGCAGAAACTCTAATCACGGGTTGCAAGTAGGACCTGGCTGAAGAATTTGAGATGAAGGACTTGGGCCTAATGCATTATTTTCTTGGCCTAGAGATCTGGCAACAAAAGGATGAAACTTTCCTCGGTCAAGGAAAATATATAGTTGAGATTCTCAAAAGATTTGGGATGGAGAACTGTAAACCCATGGCCACTCCCATGATTACTAATCTCAAGAAACTAAATTCCTCTGAGTCAGAGAAGGTGAATCTTACCATTTACAGATAATTAATTGGATGCTTGATGTATTTGACTAATACTAGACCTGATATATGTTTTGTTGTCAACACTCTCAGTCAACACATGGTGGACCCCAGGAGAGTACATTGGATTGTAGCAAAACATGTCTTGAGGTACCTGAAAGGTACCATAGAATAGAGACTTCAGTATGGCCAGGGAGACCAAGTCAAACTAGTGGGATATTTTGATTCAGATTGGGCTGGAAGCACAGTTGATAGAAAAAGTAGCTCTGGATGTTGCTTTAGTTTGGGATCAGGCATGATCTCTTGGTACAACAGAAAAAAAAGACCAGTAGCTCTCAATTCAGCAGAGGCCGAGTACATGACAACCAATCAGGCAAGTTGTGAAGCCATTTGGCTTCGGAAAATTCTTGTAGATCTGTTTGATACAAAGTTGGATCCCACTACAATATACTGTGATAATCAAAGTTGTATTAAGCTATTTGAGAATCCAGTATTTCATGATAGATCCAAGCACGCACATTGAAATAAGATATCACTTCATCAGGGACAGAGTACAGAAAGGGGTAGTAAAGCTTCAGTACGTCTCTACTAATGAGCAAGTTGTAGATATTCTTACTAAAGGATTGTCTACGGGAAAATTTGAGTATTTTCGGGAAAAATTGGGGGTCATAGAAAACCCATTCCTCACTAAGAGGGAGTGTTAAAAATATAGTAAGGATTAGTTTTCTGTCTAGTAAAACTACATAAAGTGTAAACATAAGTTATCTCACTGAAAGAATAAGTCCCAACCATTGATCTTGTTCAAGATCTAATGGCTGGGATTGATTGGCTAGGGCCCACATGGACCTCAAAGGGATTTAAAAGGAAAGCAAAGAAAAATACCTACCACGAGAGGAACTCGAGCCAAAGGGAGGCCGAGCTAGCTGAGTGAAGAAGAAGAGGAACCTGTACGGTTCCGTACTATTCGTACCAGGTACAGCCGAGCTAGGGACCAATTAGATCTATCAAGTTATCAAGAGGAAGGCCGAGTTAAGGCCAAACACTTCCTGAGCAAGAGGAAACCGATGCATTACCCATCTCTGAGATATAGAAAAAAAGAGCAGTCCCGATCCATACAACTAGTAGCAGATCCATACCATGTCTACAGTACAGATCCGTACAGCAGCAAAGAAAGGGCTGTAAGATGTTTTACTTGCATTGTATTTCAATCTGAAATGAATAAAACCCTTTGTTCATCTAGTGTGTAGAGTAGCTGTTATGTTCCATTATATATATATATATTCTTTAAGTTTTTACAAAATCATTGGCTGTCAAGGAGCTTAGTTTTCAATATCTAATGTCCTTGACACCTGGCCGTTTCAATAAGTAACTCTCTGTGCATTGTGTTAGGCTTTACTTGTAGCAAATGATTTAATGATGGGATATGGACTTCTAGTTATTCCCAAGTTTATTGCTATCTGCACTTGATGTACTTTATATTTATAAATCATTTCCATTCTTAAATTCCCCAGGCCATTTTCCCATTAGTGAAAAATTTAAATGGTTGGGCATTATCTGTTAATTTAATTTCAACTTTTCGCCCTCTTTTTTTTCAAATTAATGTCCTACTTGTCAATGGGATCTTGGTTAAATGGTAAAGCAGAGGTGTTTCATATCCCCACCAAAATGTTGCATTCCCTCTGCTTAATTCCCAGGTACTCCTCTCTCAGAATGTATCTCTTAATATCTTTTCTGAAACCCACCATACATATATTAAGATAAAAATAAATCCTTTACTGCTAACTGTAGGGTAAGTGCTAGATGTTAAACATAAATGCATGCATATTATCACATTAACACTCTAACTTCTTGTGGTAGCATGAATAATGTTCAACTAGAAACCAAAATAGCACATATTTTAACAGTACTAGGGCTGTCTCTCATTCTATTGTCTGATGATTGCATGTGTGTATCACATAGGCTTTTTTATATCTGTGTGTACTGGTAGATCCATCCTAACTTCAAATCTATTAAGCACTGAGAGGGATCCAAAAAAATTGAGATGTAAATCTCTCAATGCTTAAAAGATTCCAAGTTAAGATGGATTTACACTGGTGTGCTTATATATATATATATATATATATATATATAAAAGCAATCCTTAGTATATGTCTCCTGTTTGATATATGGATTTTAGCAAAAATTGTTTCAAACTTCTCTTCTTCCAATGGTTGAGATGATTTTATTAATATAGTGTTTTATATATAGCTGATATATGGTGGGAAGGACAAATAGGATAGACGTTATATCTAACATACAAATAGAATGCACCTCGCTTTTCTCGATGCAGTATATCTAACATACAAAGTTTCAGAGGGCTTAATATGTCATCAAGGCTGGAGTATCACTGGAAGCAAATCTTCTCCCAGATCAAGGATCGAATTTGCAGCATTTGGAGACTTTCAAAAGCCTTTTCAGTGTTCACTCGTGATAGCTTTTTCCTTTAAATGAAAAGATACACCAAAACATTTTGTTAAAAAATAAGTCAATTTATCTCTTTGTTTATTTAAGTCAATCCAGTGAGGAAACATCACTTTTACTGGACTTGCAATATACAATCTATATCTTAAACAACTCTTCACATTGAAGGAAAATCCTACATTTCAAATTTGGTCCTTGTCTCAGCAATTCTCCAAATGAAAGTAGAATACTCTTGTGATGATTTGGTAATAATGAGGAGTTGGGCCAGCTATCTGCCAAGTGGATTGATAGCCTTTTCTTCATTTTGTTCATTTGACCACCAACCCAATCTGTAGAAATCAAGGCCCGAAACACATGGACTGTGAACAGCATGGTAGGCTCCAGTAGAATATGGCCACCAAAACCCACTAATAAATACATAATACTGATATAGCAAATAAAAAAGCAACACAGCAAGAGTCTGCAGAGCACAAAGAATGAGCCTAGTACTGGTATGCTTCAAAAAGAGTCATTCTTATTAGCACCTACTAAAAAATGGCTCTTGTGTTGATGATTACAGCTGCGTGAAACATCCTCTAGGACACAGACTGAGTAAGTCGGCCTGAGAGAAAGCCCATGAGTTGGGTGTGCCCCTGAGTTGGGTGTGTGGTTCCTCTCTGAGACGCAGAAGGAACGTTGTGTGCCCATGTGTGGGGTGAGGAAGACCATGAGTTGGGTGTGTGGTTCCTCTCTGAGACGGAGATGGAATGTTGTGTACCCCTGTGAGGGGTGAAGGAGCCCATGTGATGGGTTACTGTTCTCCTCTGTGCAAAGAGTTGAGATGATACTCCAGATGATTCTCATGTGTAATGCAGTGTGAAAGAAGATCTACTGAGTTGGACGTGCATGTGGTTGAGCACAGGTGAACGTGTCGAAAAGCCCATGAGTTGGGTGCATCGTTCTGAGACAGAAATGAAACGATGTATTAGCCTCCTTTGAGCAGAGACTTGATATGATGTACTCCAGATGATTCCCCTGTGTAACGCAGTGAGAAAGAAGATCTGTTGAGTTGGACGTGCTTGTGGCTGAGCACAGGTGAACGTGATCCTAGTGGTTGAGCACTAGTGAGTGTGGTTCTCCTGTGAGACGCAGTGAGATAGAGATGTGGACATCCCTGTGGCTGAGCACAAATGGATGTGCCCCTAGTGGCTGAGCACTAGTGGGTGTATGAGATCCCTTGCTACATTGTACAAGAGTCAGACTTACCTGTAACCCTATTTGTGATGTAAAGGGTACAGGTCGGCCCCACCATAAAGTGAAAGATAATTAATATGGTAATTATTAATTATATTGAGTTATTGAGGTCGTCCTTGTTGTGCCAATAGACACCTCTATTGATAGGTTCAGTCTAATATAAGTAAAGGTAAATTCCCCATTGAGGAATCATATCATAAGTGTGAGTTTGGAAATTTCAGCAAACACTTATTCTTGGGAAAAGTGCGCACCTCTCTTGGGCGCTAGTCTTCTAGGGTTTGTGAGCACCCTCTTGTGTGCTAGGTCTTTATGGTGGTGGAGATCTTTCTCTTGAAGAATATAGCAAAGGATTGGCTGGGTTTKTTTCCCTTGTTGAGAAGGGTTTCCCAGGATACTTCTTGTGTACTTGTGCATGGTGTTTCTTCTTGTGATCTTGGTTGCTGCAACAAACTGTTTATGGTTTAAGTAAAATGCTAAAAATGGAATGAACTTCATGCTTAAGCCTAGMTTATTGAAAAATCAACATGGTATCAAAGCATAGGTCTTGAAGAACCCATTGCACAAGCTACTACTAGTCACCCCTCCTCTTTTGCATAACCGTACGACCCTCCTAGGGTTTCCAGAAAATCCGTAYGACCCTCTTCTTTCGGGTGTTTCATCACTTCATACTTGGACGTTGGGGYTGAAATTTGGACAGGTGTGTACGGCCTCCTTCGGCGCACCTCTAGAAACTCTCAAAGTAAAATTCCGAGAATTTTGGATTTTTGGCCCTAGGGTTTCTAGGGTTCCACAAATTTCTGCAGATTTCTGGTTTTAAGGGTTTCTGCAACTCCTTGAAGAAGCCTTCAAGCTTACCTGTGYTCTTTTGACTTTCAAGGCTTATTGTTGGCAGTCATAAGCCCAACAAAACCTAAGGTTGCTAGCCTAGCCTAGCCGTTAGGTTTTCTAGCCCAGTTGACAAGGGTTTGTGAAGAATCTAAAAATATGATGAACAGAACTATGATGGAAGATAAGCTTGATGGATCAAGCTACCTCAAGTTCCTGGAAGACAAGACTTTAGAGGAAGACTTATTGTGGGTGATACAAAAAGGTTTACTAGAGACAGCTATCGATGAATAGAAGGAAGATGACGTCAAGACAAGGAAGACAATCATCTACTCAAGCTCTTACATTGAAGGGCCATAACAAGATGACAAAAGGTGACACCATGACTACCTTCTTCATGAAGATGTTAGAGGATAGAGATCAACCAGGTGCCATTGGGGAAAAACATATCAGCACCCTCTGGTATGCACTTGTATATATTATATGTATCATTATCATGAGGGTACTTGTAGGAGGAAGGAACCTTTGTTGAAGTCATGGATCCAGAGGGATCTTAGTACATTCAGAGGAACAACTCACTGGAAGTAAAGACTCCAGGTTTGATTGTTTTAATTATCATGCCTCTAACCTACATTTCTAAAGTTTGCTACATTACAAGTAGGTGTTGTAGGTGTTGTAGTTGTGATAACCATCCTTGAATTGTTTTGATTCTAAAGATGTATTCATTATTCTCCTTTAGGAGATATCCTTGTTTTGTTTCCTTTCGTTTATTTTCTTGTTCCAGGCAAGTTAACAATGAAGGAAGATGGTTATACTTCAAACTTCAGAGGGAGTCAAAACTATTTGAGAAGGGGGAAGAACAAAACCATCATTGAGACAACCAATGCAATAATGCATGATCAGAATCTTTCAATGATTCTATGGGCAGAAACATACATGACACAATATATGTTCAAAACAAGAGTCTTCACCAGATTTTGAAGAAACATAACTTTCGAAGAAGCCTTCACCAGAGTGAAGCCCGAGATTGAACACTTTAGGATATTTGGGTGCCCAATGTATTTTCATGTACTCAAAGAGAAGAGGTCCAAGCTAGACCCTTCAGGGAGAAAGGATACATTTATGAGATAACAAGTGAATCTTCAAAGACATATCAGATCTACATCACTAGTCAGAGACAGATTGAGACAAGAAGAGATGTTGCCTTTGAAGAAGAGATAGCATGTCAAAGATCCAGAGAATCTCAGATGGAGATTGACAAGTGAGGCAATACCTTCTCCCCCTTCAGCAGTTCAGAGGGAGATAGACATTATTCCAACCGATCCAGTAGCTCCACTTGATATGCCCAGAGATATTGCAGTAGGGCATAAAAGGCATGCCTAGGCTCAACAAACTCTGCAAGAGGCAGAGGAACATACAAAGCCCCTCAAGACACATCCCGAGAGAGCAAAGAGATTTTCAAGCTACCCTTCAGCCATGAGACACATCATTGATTCTGAGCCTTCTTATCATGGAGAAGCGACAGGTGAACAGGTATGGCAAGATGCCATGACAGAAGAATACCAGTATATCTTAAAAAAAAATGATGTATGAGATATTGTTCCGAGACCAGAAGGGAAGTCTATGGTGACTTCCAAGTGGATCTATAAGATCAAGCATGCAGCTGATGGAAGTGTCGAGAAATACAAAGCGAGATTTGTAGCCAGAGGATTCCCACAAACAGAGGGAGTTGTCTATGATGAGACACTTGATCTAGTAAGCCCGATACACTTCCATTTGTACTACCATTCATGAGTTGGAAACTACATCAGATGGATAGATTCTGGATGAATTTGGGTTTCAGCAAGAGTGTTGCTGATCCAAACCTATATTATTACATTGTTGGTGACGAGAGCCTGATTTTGGTGACTTATTCAGAAAGCCTTGTTGTTGGATACAAGTAAGCTTTGACTTCTGATTTCGAGATGAAGGGTCTGGGTATGATACACTACTTCTTGAGACAAGAAGTATGAGAGAGGACCAACGAGACTTTTCCTAAGTCAAGGAAAATATACAGTGGGGATATTAAAGAAGTTCAATGTAACAGAATGCAAATCCATACACCGATGGTGATGGATTTGAAGAAAATGAATGTTGATGATTCAGACAAGATTGATCCACAACTAATTGGATCACTAATGTATCTGGTTAACACCAGACCTAATTCATGCTATGCAGTGAATGTACTTAGTCAATTCATGAGTCAGTCGAGACAGACTCACGAGATAGCAGTAAAACATGTATTGAGATATATACGAGGCATAGTTGGTTATGGCCTAAGATATTAAATATACAGTGGGGATATTAAAGAAGTTCAATGTAACAGAATGCAAATCCATACACCAATGGTGATGGATTTGAAGAAAATGAATGCTGATGATTCAGACAAGATTGATCCACAACTAATTGGATCACTAATGTATCTGGTTAACACCAGACCTAATTCATGCTATGCAGTGAATGTACTTAGTCAATTCATGAGTCAGTCGAGACAGACTCACGAGATAGCAATAAAACATGTATTGAGATATATACGAGGCATAGTTGGTTATGGCCTAAGATATGCCTCCAGTGTGGACTTAAGTTTGCAGGGATATGCCGATACATATTGAGCAGAGAGTATAGTGGACCGGAAGAGCACATTCGGTTGTTGTTTTTCCTTGGGGTTTGCCATGGTTTCTTGATGCAGCAGGAAACAAAGCTCTGTGGCCTTAAGTACCGCAGAAGCAGAGCACATAGCATTGAGTGTGGCAGTCCGCGAAGCAGTGTGGCTTCGCAAGCCTCTGACAGATTTATTTGATCATGAGATGGATTCTATTATTATAACCAGAGTTGTGTGAAGCTCTTTGAGAACCCTGTGTTCGAAACACATTGAGATAAAATATCATTATATCAAAGACATGGTGCAGAGGAAAGCAGTACATGTGCACTACCTTCCTACACATGAGTAGATTGCAGATATCTTCACCAAACCGCTTGCCAAAACAAAGTTCGAGTACTTTCGTGAGATACCTGGCCTAGTGAAGATTACCTCCTTCGCCGAAAGGGAGTGTTGATGATTATAGCAGAGACGAAGTTCGAGTACTTTCGTGCGAGATTTGGCCTGATGGAGAATGCCTCCCTAGCTGAGAGGGAGTGTTGATGATTACAGCTGCGTGAGACATCCTCCAGGACACAGATTGAGTAAGTCGGCCTGAGAGAAAGCCCATGAGTTGGGTGTGCCCATGAGTTGGGTGTGCCCATGAGCTGGGTG
Source organism: Picea glauca (assembly GCA_000966675.3). Lineage (NCBI taxonomy): Eukaryota > Viridiplantae > Streptophyta > Pinopsida > Pinales > Pinaceae > Picea > Picea glauca. The sequence goes on along the minus strand of JZKD02S0298019.1, from coordinate 271,338 downwards.
TGTGGTTCCTCTCTGAGACGAAGAAGGAACGTTGCGTGCCCCTGTGTGGGGTGAGGAAGCCCATGAGTTGGGTGTGTGGTTCCTCTCTGAGACGGAGATGGAATGTTGTGTACCCCTGTGAGGGATGAAGGAGCCCATGTGATGGGTTTACTGTTCTCCTCTGTGCAAAGAGTTGAGATGATACTCCAGATGATTCTCCTGTGTAACGCAGTGAGAAAGAAGATCTGTTGAGTTGGACGTGTCTGTGGTTGAGCACAGGTGAACGTGTGGAAAATCCCATGAGTTGGGTGCATCGTTTTGAGACAGAGATGAAACGATGTATTAGCTTCCTCTGAGCAGAGAGTTGAGATGATGTGATACTCCAGATGATTCTCCTGTGTAACGCAGCGAGAAAGAAGATCTGCTGAGTTGGACGTGCCTGTGGCTGAGCATAGGTGAACATGATCCTAGTGGTTGAGCACTAGTGAGTGTGATTCTCCTGTTAGACGCAGTGAGATAGAGATGTGGACATCCCTGTGGCTGAGCACAGCCCTAGTGGCTAAGCACTAGTGGATGTATGAGATCTCTTGCTATATTGTACAAGAGTCAAACTTACATGTAACCCTATTTGTGATGTAAAGGGTACAGGTCGGCCCCACCATAAAGTGAAAGATAATTAATATGGTAATTATTAATTATATTGTGAGTTATTAAAGTCGGCCATGTTGTGCCAATAGACACCTCTGTTGATAGGTTCAGTCTAATATAAGTAAAGGTAAATTCCCCATTAAGGAATCATATCATAAGTGTGAGTTTAGAAATTTCAGCAAACACTTATTCTTGGGAAAAGTGCGCACCTCTCTTGGGCGCTAGTCTTCTAGGGTTTGTGAGCACCCTCTTGTGTGCTAGGTCTTTATGGTGGTGGAGGTCTTTCTCTTGAAGAATATAGCAAAGGATTGGCTGGATTTTTTTCCCTTGTTGAGAAGGGTTTCCCAGGATACTTCTTGTGTACTTGTGCATGGTGTTTCTTCTTGTGATCTTGATTTCTGCAACAAATTGTTTATGGTTTAAGTAAAATACTAAAAATGGAATGAACTTCATGCTTTAGCCTAGCTTATTGAAAAATCAACATCTTGCTGGTGAGAAAAAGGGCTACTTTAAAATTCAAATTGTAAAATGGTTGCCAACAGGGTCTTGTTCACTGCTGAGGTTGATGGAACTTTAATCCAATGGCAGGAGTCTCAAAGGGATGAAGCCATAGCTGGAAACTAAGCTGAAGAAAGGCTGTGCTATGCGGTAAAGCCCTTGATCTCGGGGAAGTGCTTCTGGCAGCTCTCTTCCAACAATAAAAATAAAAATTGTAAAATGGATAGTTGAGGAGAGAGAAAGTGGTTAGCTGCAGAAGCCAAACGTAAATAGACCACTTATAGCTTCATTTGAAAATTCCTATGACTTTTCGTGATTAACGCTCATCTTGATTATAGACTGTCTCAATACTGTTGATTTTTTAACTTGTCTGAGAACTATTACAGTGTATACTAGATTCTCTCTCTAAATACCGTTGATTTTTGAACTTGTCTCGAAATCATTTCAGTGAATACTAGATTTCTAATTGATACTGTACTGTAAAGCCTGAGCTGACAAAAGAAGAGTACTTGAAGGGCCCACACTTCTTGAGAAGCTCTCCTCCATGTGACGGTAAAATAAAAAATCAACACCCTTATGAGTGGCTGATAGGAAGACCGTTTCAATGAGTAACCCTCTGTGCATGTGTTTGGGTTTACTTGTAGAAAATGATTTGATGTTGAGAATCTAGTTATTTCCAAGTTTATTGCAATCTGCATTTGATGTATTTTATATTTATAATCAGTCATTTCCATCCTTGAATCACGTTACCATAAATATAATCATTTATTGCTATCTGCACTTGCTATCTGTACTTGATGTATTTTATATTTAAAATCAGTCATTTTCATTTTTTTTTTTGACTGGCGGAATCAACTAGTCGGGCACGTGACACATGGTCATGTTATCCAACTGCTACCACTATAACCTCCAGGCATGCCAACGCGGCCTCTCACGCGGCACACAAGGCTAGTCGAGGGTTTTGAACCCGTGACTTCACATAACAGAGTGCCTTAACAGTACACTCCATCACCGACTGTTCTACACCCCGAGGGCTAGTCATTTATATTCTTAAATAGTGCTACTATAATCATTTATTAATAACCCATTTTCTCTAGTGAGAAATTTAAATTGTTTGAATAGTTTATATCAATTTGTTTTTCAAATTCATATCTTGTTAATGAATCTTGGTTAAATGGTAAAGGAAGTGTTTCATATCCCACCAAAGTGTTTCATTCCTGTGATTAATTCCCAAGTAGTCCTTTTTCAAAATGTATATCCTAATATCTTTTCTAAAACCCACCCTACGTATATTAATATGAAAATAAATCCTTTACGGTTAACTGCACAGTAAGTGCTAGCTACTAAGTATAAATGCATGCACATAATGACATTAAGACTCCAACTCCTTGTGGTAGCGCGAATAACGTTCAATTAGAAACCAAGATAACATATATGTGAACAGTACTAGGGCCCTCTCTCATTCTATTGTCTGATGATTGCATGTGTGTATCCCACAGGCTATTTTATACATGTGTGTGCACGCACACACGTGATAATATTATATAAATCTAACATGCAAAGTCTCAGAGGGCCTAGTCTGCCATCGAGGCTGGAGTATCAAAGGAAGCAAATCTTCTCCCAGATCAAGGATCGAATTCGAAGCGTTTGGAGACTTTCAAAAGCCTTTTTACTCATGATAGAGTCTTTGACTCTTTTTCCTTCAAATGAAAAGATACACCAAAACATTTTGTTGAAAAATACATCAATTTATCTGTTTGTTTATTTAACTCAATCCAGTGAAGAAACATCACTATTACAGTAACTTACTGGTCTTGCAATTGACAATTTAATCCTAAACAACTCCACTCTCGCATTGAAGAAAAATCCCACATTTCAAATTTGATCCTTCTCTCAGCAATTCTCCAAATGAAAGTAGAATACTCTTGTGATGATTTGGTAATAATGAGGAGCTAGGCCAGTTATCTCCCAAGTAGATTGATAGCCTTTTCTTCACTTTGTTCATTTGACCACAGATCTAATCTGTAGAAATCAAGGCCTGAAACACATAGACTGTGAACAGGATGGTGGGCTACAGTAGAATATAGCCAGCAAAACCCACTAATATATACATAATACTAAATTCTAATAAAGCAAATAAAAAAGCACCACAGCAAGAGTCTGCAGGGCACAAAGAATGAGCCTAGTACTGGTATGCTTCAAAAAGAATCATTAGACCTACTAAAAAAATGGCTTATGCTGGTGAGAAAAAGGACTACTTTGAAATTCAAATTGTAAAATGGTAGCCAACACCTCCTTGGTTCACTGGTGAGGTTGATGGAACTTTAATACAACAACTAGGGTTCCATTCTCACTGTGGTCAGCCCCACCCAAATGGCATGAGTCTCAAAGGAATGAGGCCGGGACTTGGCACCTAAGCTGAAGAAAGGATGTGCTATGCGGAACAGTCCTCGACCTTGGGGAAGTGCTTCTTGCAGCTCTTCCAACAATAAAAATAAAAATAAAATTTGTAAAATGGCTAGTTGAGGAGAGAGAAAGTGGTTAGTTGCAACTTGCAAAGGTCAAATGTAAATAGAACGTAACTAGACCGCTTAGGGCTTCATTTGAATATTCCTACGACTTTTCCTGATTCATCTTGATTATAGACTGTCTCTCAATACTGTTGATTTTTTTAACTTGTCTGAGAATCATTTCAGTGAATACTAGATTCTCTCTCAATACTGTTGATTTTTTTAACTTGTCTGGATTCATTTCAGAGAATGCTAGAATCCTAATTGACACTGCACAGTAAAAACTGAGTGGACAAAAGAAGAGTACTTGAGGGACCCACGCTCCCCGAAAAGCACTCCTCAATGTGACGGTAAAATCAGAAATCAACATCCTTATGAGTGGTTGGTGGGGAGACCGTTTTAATGCGCAGCTCTCTGTGCATGTGTTTGGCTGTACGTGTAGCAAATGATTTAACGTTGGGAATCGAGTTAATCCCAAGTTTATTGTTATCTGCAATTGATGTATGTTATAGTCAAAATCAATAATTTTCATTCTTAAATCCAATGTTACCATAATCTCCTATTAATAGGAGATTTTCTCATTAGTGGGAAATTTAAATTGTTGGGGTATTTTCTATCAATTTAATTCTAACTTTTTTAAGTTTTCCTTTTTCTTAGATTAACGTTCTGCTGGTTAATAGGGTTTTGGTTAGATACTGAACAGGAAGTGAGGTTCAAATCCGCAGAGACATGTTTGGTCTTTGTTAAAAGGTTAAAGAGGAGGTGTTTCATATCCCATATCAAGGTTCTTTCGGGGTGCTAAGTCATATGGTTTGGGTTTGAGTTTGGGTTCGGCAACAATTAGGTTTGATTTGGGTTTGAATTTTACAATAAGGTTTGGATGAGGTTCGGTTTTAGGTTCAGCTATAATAATAATAATAATAATAATCTATTTTTAAGGTTTGTATGAGACCCTCTTGTTTGTGGGACAAGGGACCCCCTCCACCCAGCGATTTGACTGGTAAAATCTACGGAGGTATACATACCCTACCCCCCTCTGGATTTGAACTTGTGACCTCTTAAGAGGAAACACATGTTATTGAATCAAAATTCTCATCCCAAACCTCAATAAAATTCTTCTTCAAATTCGTCCTGAGGTTTGAATTCGGGGACGGGTTCAAGTTCGGCAAAAAAATTTTGAGGTTCGCCGAATTTCGAACCTCAAGCTTTAGGTTCGGCAAACCCTGTGACTTAGCCGGGGTGTAGGGCAGTCGGTGATGGAGTGTGTTGTTAAGGTACTCCGTTATGTGAAGTCACCTGTTTGAAACCCCAGCAACCCCAGCTTACCTTATGTGTGTCGCTTATGGAGCATCGTGGGCACACCTGGAAATTATAGTGGTAGCAGTAATGTGTGCCCGACTAGTTGCTGATTCTGCCAGTCAAAAAAAATATCCCATACCAAGGTTCAAATCTCCCACATCTAGATTCAAATCGCCCAAAAACAAGTTTTCCCTTTCATAGGCAGACATGGGCAGTCTCACCTGTCCAAACATGCATCTCATGCATTTGGAGCAAGGTGTAAGTCCTGGGTGTATTTGAAACCCATGGCTTCTCAACGGAAGGTATCCTTAGAAAGTGTTGTAAGCCAGTTACATTCCATTCTAATACTTCCATATTGAAGAAAGGCAACACATTTACCCTAAATTTACCCTACAGTAATTATCAAAAACATCTTATAAAAAAATTAATAATAAAAATAATAATTATTACACGAATTTGGCAAATTTGACTAAATAAGTGCTTTAGTCACCCAGCAATGACAAAATTGACTAAGTGCTTTAATCCCAACAGATCTAGAATACAGATTCATTGAAATAGCACATCCATGTGACTCCATCCGCATTTCATAGACAAGATAATCAAAAACATGCATCAAAGACGAAACAAATTCAATGGTATTATCCCCAATAAAGGCCACATTAAATTTGGATAACCAATGTTTGCAAAACGCCATTATATTACACTATAACTCCGATGATGGATAAATATGTTTGACAAAACCCCATCTCAAGTGATTTGAACTCGAAACCCTGCTGGCATCGAATGAGATTAAGCGCTGAGGCATACCTTGGCCAGCAGCCTCTGCTCCTCATCCTGAGCATTGGGGAAAGAGAAGGAGAGCTGCTGGTGAGATAAATTATCCCTTTGGAGCTTGGTCACGATTTCTTTGAGAAAGTTAATGGCCTGGAGGTCGTAGAAATGCTTCTGCTCTGCAGTTATGCGGTACTGGCGAGACTCCATTTTGAGGGACGCCTTCTCCTTCTGGAGGCGGGCGATCATGGCCATGGCCTCCTGCGCCGCCGTGGCCGCCGCGCTCCTCTCCTTGTCGAGTTCCTCCTCCAACTCCAATTCCCTGTGGTGGCACTGGCAGGATTGGCACCGCTCAAGCTTTGACGTTATGAATGATATCACGGCTCTTATCAGGAGGAGGAATGAGACCGCCAATTGAAGCACAGCTGTTATTATGTCAGTCTCGCCGGCCATTGTTTACAGTCCACTGAGAGTCCCCTTCTTCTTCTTAAAGCAGGAGGGAACAACGGCATTCTTACTCTGTAATCTTATGTGGGAGTTGGATTTTGTTCCAGCGATGCAAATACAAACCCCCTCACTTGGATATGATTGCTTTTCTGTTTTGTCAAATCTTGTTTTAATTGTCGTGAATCGATATGTGTAACGGTCCAATCACTTCTCCATCATGTTCTCATTATTTAATGGTAGAAAAGGTATGAAGAATGCTCTCACCTTTTTCGGTTATTTTTTGAATTAGAGAGGTTTGAATTTTGGCCTTGTTTATATATATATAGCCTTGTGTTATATATATAGAGTGTGTAAAGCTCTAAGTCAAGATTTATATATATATATATATATATATATTTTTTTTTTGTGTGTGAAGCTCTAAGTCAAGATTTAATTAAAGGTATATATATTCTTGTGTTTTATATATATATAGTGTGTGTGAAGTTCTAAGTCAAGATTTAATTAATGAATGAATGTTTAGGTAGGTAGATATTGCACATATAATTTATTTATTTTAATGGCATGGGAGACTTATTATGATCCACTCTATGTTATCTAAAAAATAATATCGAAATATAATATATAATGGTTAAAAATGGTTCTCATGAACACAATACATTATAAGTTTACAAGAGGGGAAGATGAAAGAGGGGACATGTGAAACAAACCCTTTATTATAAAGTGTTAATTTAGAAATTCGCATATTTTCCATCATGTTCATTAAATATAGCCCACTCATCACCTTTTACTTAGTAAGCTAAATCATGAATATATATATGACTATGTGGGTGAAGGAAGTCTACTCAAATAAATAAGAAGCATGGGAAAAGGTAATTATGAGAAGCATTACAATCATTTTGGGAAGATGTGAAAGCCCTTCCTTTCATTCTCCTACCTTGTGGGAATTCACTCATAGTCATTGTCATTCTATCCATCAAGCTCTCTATTTCCATGCTAATTTCTTCATATTCCAACTATGAGTACCAAAACCAACACTATGATGAGTGCTTTGCAGACCTTGGAATTGAGATAGTTAGTTGTAGATGAGTGCAAAGGTTAGGCAAATTAGGAAACCATTACAACCCCTTGATATTGATCCCCATTGATTGCTTTGGAGCAAAAGCATTACTCTACGAAGCTTTCCCATAAGGAAATCAATAGTTGGACTCTTTCTCCCTACCATGGAGTGTTGGAGAGAAAGGTTTCACGAGGGACAATTGAATAGAGAAAGGAAAGGTCTTCCCTTTGTGTTGTGTATGGCAGTAAGAAAAGAGTTTCATGGTTGATTGACGACTAGATGAGGTGGCTTGATTGCGCTTTAGTGAGAAAATTAGTAAAGTCGTGAGAGTAATGGGTTGGGTTGAGTGATTTTATGCCTATGGTTGTTTTCTTCACCTCTGTGGCCTCATAGACCGACTTTAGGGTGGCATATTCATTGGATTCCTATGGTTGTGTTGAATTTCTTTTGCATAGCCAATTTCCTAGACTATCTTCTTTTATAAGATAAATGTCCAATCTATGTCTCTATTCTCTATTATGAAGATGAATTTATGCATGTGTGTGTATGTGTATTTTTTTAAGAATGAACATGGGCATATGTCTTCCATGACATCATTTATTATGTGTTTGAATGATTTCTTTGTATTTTATTATTGCACTCCAACATGCATTCTTAGTATATTGGGTGGACGTCAAATCACTCCTAGGAGAGTAGGTGGGGGATGGGTGATAGTATCTATAAGCACACACATGCAAGCCCTCAACCCCCACCATCTTGTACACATATGGTGATAAGCATGTACATGCACACCCTCACCCCCCATCATCCACTCTCTTGAGAGGTGACAAGCACAAAAGTATACACATGCATACCTTCATTCCTTAGGGGGATGGATGGTGGGTGGTGGGGGGACTAAGGTTGTGCATGTGTGCTTTGGAGAGTTAATAATATTAGGATAATAACAATGGGATATATTGTCTTGTGGCTTCTTGGAATAGTTTCTACGAGTATAAAATCTCCTTCACGCCTCTTTATTTAGACTTAATTATAAGGTAGGTTCACTCTTCTACTCAATGTCGAGGTGAAATTGCTCCCTCCTTATTCCGACACAAACCTTAACTAAAGTTTTCTCTTTTTTTGGGTAAATAAAAACACCAAGATTTATATTATGTTATGAAACATTTTATATATTTAAGAGATCATTTTGCAACTCTAACATTTAGTGTTGACCTACCTCCTCGTATCTAGGGCCAAATTTACATTTTTTAACCTTATGATTAAGGAGTTGCTTACAACTATGACCAAAATATCACTCTCGTATTTTTTCCTTTTTCCCTAAATTTCTCCAAATTGGCATCCAACCCTCCTTTGAATTGTTTATTGTTGGAGTATTAATCAACATCAATTATTTATATGGAAACACTCAAGACAAGGGAATTAAATCCATTTCCTCATATGAGGAAACTTATTCATGTCTCATATTTCCCATTCCAAAGTGACTTATGTGTGTGGGAATCAACAAGAGGGGAGTTTCCTCTTGAGATATATCAATTTGTTGGCTTCACAATTGCTCTCAAGGACATAGTTGTTTCAATTATGAAAGGAGAAGATATTGAGTATTGAGGAGTCCTAATTGGATCCACTCAATGGTCATCCATCTTCATACCCTTCCACCAAGGGGGCTTCCATGTTTTTCCTTTTAGTGCGAAGACTTTGTATTTCATAAGAGGTTGGCACCTCTGAAATATCCCTGATCCGGCTGATCAAGATATTTGCTACGATCCTACTGCTCCTACGTGCAGATTTGATACTCTGGGGGTTTCTGGATG
>JZKD02S0298019.1:211054-234246 GCA_000966675.3 Picea glauca | reverse complement strand
GAAAACTAACACTTAGCTCACATATAATGACAACACGACATGTTGGCATATATATTCTATGAAGAGATTATTCAAGTGCATGCGGGATTATCATTTGTGCCTCAAATCTACAAAAATTTATGGTTGTTGAAGCATGTACTCTAGAAGCATATCTTAGGCTATAAGTGTCCAAATCAAGAAAATGAATGGTCTTAGGTGATTCTCGATCCTTATTGTTGTAAGATGATTATCTTATAAACATCATTGAGGTCTTATATTCATAAACAATGATTTCATGAAGTGAACCACTGAGTTCACTTCAAGTGGTATTAGAGTGGTTGTCTCATTGACCTGTGGTCAATTACAATCGATTGGTGGTAATAAAAATATTGAGATAGTGGTCCAATTCATTCATAAGAGTATTTTTAAAATAATTTTTAAATTCTAGGCTTGTAGCCTAGAATCGTGACAGCGAAATTTGTATTCATGGTAGAAGAAGTCACCAAAAATTATTGGTGAAAAATGTTGATAGTGACAATAATTTCTATGTACTTTCCTTTTTTCTGCAGACACTAATAGTGGGTAGAAATACCAAGCTTACAATCTCATGACCTGACTTTGAAATAGTTTGTGACAGAGAATAACTCATAAAAAAATAATTGTTGCAAGGAAAAAAATCACTGCAGTAATAGCATTGAAGTTAAAGAAAAATGCTTCATTTATTGTAGCATGACTATGGGATTAGAGTGTGATGGCCTGAGTTTGAAATTGGGAATGCATATTGGAAACATTTATCACCCTAAATGCATCGATAACACAACAAATTTTCTATCAAATCCATAGGAGAAATACCGGGCATGTCAAAGACATCATGGTGATGCATTTCAATTAAATGGTCCAAGTTAATTCTTGATCTTTACTGATCAAAGATGATTGTATTATAAACAATGCTAGGGTTTTATATTCATGAATAATTATTTTATGAAGTGAACTACTAGTTTCACTTCAGATGGTATCAAAGTGGTTGTTCTCTTGACTTGTGGTCAATTTCAATTCACTAATGGCCATTAAAATATTGGGCTGGTTCAATTCATTAATAAGATTATTTTAAAAAGAAATTCTAAATATATCACTTACTTTATGTGCACTCTCAAGTGCCTTTCCCCCTTTGATGAGAACACCTTGTGTGGCACCTACTATGACTGCATTGGGTGTTGCAAGGCCCAAAGCACAGGGACAAGCTATAACCATGACAGATATGCCAAACTGAAGAGAAAGCTCAAACTCATCCATGGAAGAAGGGATCCAAGACTTGGGGTATGAACCAATCTTGCCTGCTACAAACCATTGTAGCCAGGTAGTAAAGGAGATCACAATAACCTACAAAACAGTGAACAAAGGTAACCATGCTTAGTTTCAAAAGAAGAATTCCACGTGAGAGCTAGGTTCAGCCAAACTGCTAAAGGCTCATTGTTTACTTAACCGTGGAAGAATAAGAACTTTGAAATCTAAGGACAAATGACTCATCTGTGGAAGAAAGAACTAAAGAAAATAAGGCAATGTTTTTTTAATTTCTTGTGTGTACGAAAGCACTAAAGAAAATAATGCATGCAAGGTAAAAATGACACTAAAGAAAGTGTGTTGAAGAAAGAAAGTGCATTTTCATATGCACCAAAACTTATAGATAGTTGCAGTTCACATATTTTGATAGAATATACATGTGGGGGTTTGAAGCCCCATTCTTGTTTATCAGGGCTTCTCAGGTCTCTTCCACCCAATTCCTTCAACATGGGTGCATCATTTCATATGCACTTAGTTCAGTCACAGTTGGGATGTACTTCAAATTTTAACACCCATATATATGTATATGAGACTTATTATGTCATATTACTATATTTCGGCCATGGTTTATTGCATGATGTTGTATTCGAGACTTCTTCATTGTCTCACTATTTATATCATGAGTTATCTCAACGAGTATGGGTATGCCTACCTTGTCCCATTGAGATCATGTAGCTCACCACCTTGTGACCCTTTTGTTGACAAGTAATTTTTTGTGGCCTCTTCGATGGTTGCGCCTCTATTTTTTTCCTGTGGAATTTTTATCTGTGACATGGATATGGATATTTATTTTTTGCCTCTATTTTTTTCCTAGCAGTATTGCACCTCTTGCTATTTTTTTCCTTAGTATGGATATTTATTTTTGCGCCTCTTGCTCCTTCCCATAGCTAGTTTTCATCGAAGTTGAAATTCTTGCATTTCATTTTCCTCTTGCATGGTTTAAAGAGTCGATTCAAAACACCATCAGTTTCACGACCACTCCTTTGAGTAACAACAACCTAAAATCAAACGCTAATTAAAGTTTATCTAGAAACTTTTCTAGGGCTCTTCAAACCCATCTTAGCTTAGGTGTAGAGCTTTGGAATAGGATTGTGAGAATAAMTTTCCAAAGCTGCTAAACAAACATAAAGCCTTGAGTTAGGGAGTGAAATCCAATTACTATATCACTGACTTTGGGAAGCCCTTCTAACACAAGGGTCAATCATGAGGTCGCATTGGGGCCCTCAGAGTAATAAACCCTTCTTTGTTGGTCTTGGTGTCGATTATCGACTGTCCCCCCTCTGCTTTGGTATAGTAGGTGGAACCATAGAGGCCATAATCTTTTAGACTTCCTACACAACGTGAAAACACAGGGGAGGTGGTGTTGTACCTGGGATCGACGTTGGATAGGCTCACTCGGACTCCTTGGAGGGTTTCTCACTGCTCGGTGAAGTAACTTGCACTAGGACGTTAGTTCATTAAGCAGGTTGTCAACGTAACTTTCCCATCCGCCGAAACTCAGCCCCTTCGCGCATCAATTATGCGATGTTGGATTCCATCACCAACTAGCGCTTCTTTGTGAGAAGGTTTGTTTTCATGCTTGACTACTAGATTAATTAGCATGTTTTGTTTTTTTTCCTTAGTTGGCCTTAGGATTGAGTTTGTGTCTAATGGCATCAGTTCCGGGTTAATTCCTCATTTGATCAATACAAAATATGGATACCATTAAAATAAAAGGTAATAAAGAGGTAACAAATAGCTCATACCTAACCTACGTCTTATAATTCTCCAACATTGTTCTTTACACTTGGTACAACAAACACCAAATGGAATGGTTTACACAAGGTCAATGGAGAATGTTATTGGAAAATTCAAAATATTATCATAAACCCACATCTCACATATTATCATAAACCCACTACTTTTATCCCCCCTCTATTTGGTAAATGCTACTTCTTATACTAGCCTTCCCCTACAATAGGGTCTGTTGTGTCCCTTTTCTCGAAAATAAGTGAGGTTCCTCTTCTTTCTCCCAACATTCTCCCAACCTCTTGGACAGTAATACATGCAGCCTCAAAACTAACATTTAGGGAAACTAGAATCCAATCATGAATCGGGAGTGAGGGGTGTGAACCGGGAGTGAAGGGTGCTCTAGCTAAAATCCTATGCCAGGAATCCAACAAAGACAACGATTCCTCAATCTGAGTCTTAGTTTTTCATTTTATGCCCAGTTGCAAGTCACATCCCAAACCATTTAGGGGACTCTTGACAATTCTTCCTCGGGGCATAAAAGCCTAACTGAGCAACATTTTTGAGTTCCATGAGATGTTGCATGCTTGTTTAGCCATGGACTAGGTGACCACAGTGTCCATCCGCTCCCAAGGCATGGTTTCATAAATTGGACCCCTAAATCCAAATGTTGCATTGCTTCTTATTGAGCAAAGCACTCGTTATTGAAATCGATAAAAAAAACAACTTTTGAGGGGTTGGAACCGAGAGTGAGGGGTGCTCTAGCTAAAATCCTATGCCAGGAATCCAACAGAGATGACAGTTCCTCAATCTGAGTCTCAATTTTCGTTTCATGCCCAGTTGCAAGTCGCATCCCAAACCATTTCGGGGACTCTTGGCCAATTCCCGCTTAGGGCATAAAAGACTAACGGAGCAACATTTTTGAGTTCCGTTAGATGATGCAATCTTATTTAGGCATGGAATAGGTGACCAAATTATCCATCCGCTCCCGAGGCATGGTTTCGTAAATTGGACCCCTTAATCCAAATGTTGCATTGCTTCAAACTAAGTAAAACACTAGTTCTCGAAATCAATGAGTAAAACAAAATTTGAGGCATGGAACCTGGGAGTGAGGGGTGGTATAGCTGAAATCCTATCCTAGTAATCCATCGAAGTCAACGGTTCCTCAATCCGAGTCTCGATTTTTTTTTTATGCCCAGTTGCAAGTCGCATCCCAAACCATTTCGTGGACTCTTGGAAATTCCTCCTTGGGGCGTAAAAGGCTAACATAGCAACATTTTTTGAGTTTCGTGAGATGATGCAAGCTTGTTTAGGCATGGAATAGGTGACCAAATTATCCATCCGCTCCCGAGGCATGGTTTCATAAATTGGCCCCTTAATCCAAATGTTGCATTGCTTCAAACCGAACAAAACATTAGTTCTCAAAATCAATGAGTAAAGCAACTTCCGAGGCATGGCACCCAGGAGTGAGGGGTGGCATAGCTGAAATCATATCCTAGTAATCCATCGAAGTCGACGGTTCCTCAATCAGAGTATCGATTTTTGTTTTATGCCTAGTTGCAAGTCGCATCCCAAACCATTTCGGGGACTCTTGGCAATTTCTCCTCCGGGCATAAAAGGATAATGGAGCATCATTTTTGAGTTCCATGAGATGTTGCATGCTTGTTTAGCCATGGAATAGGTGACCACAGTGTCCATCTACTCCCGAGGCATGGTTTCATAAATTGGACCCCTAAATCCAAATGTTGCATTGCTTCTTACTGAGCAAAGCACTAGTTATCAAAATTGATGAAAAGAAAAACTTTCGAGGGGTTGGAACTGAGAGTGAGGGGTGCTCTAGCTAAAATCCTATGCCAGGAATCCAATAGAGATGATGGTTCCTCAATCTGAGTCTCAATTTTTGTTTTATGCTCAGTTGCAAGTCGCATGCCAAACCATTTTGGGGACTCTTGGCCAATTCCCGCTCAGGGCATAAAAGACTAACAGAGCAACATTTTTGAGTTCCGTGAGATTATGAAAGCTTGTTTAGGCATTGAATAGGTGACCAAATTATTCATCCATTCCCAAGGCATGGTTTCATAAATTGGCCCCTTAATCCAAATGTTGAATTGCTTCAAACTGAGAAAAACACGAGTTCTCAAAATCAATGAGTAAAGCAACTTCCGAGGCATGGCACCGGTGAGTGAGGGGTGGTCTAGCTGAAATCCTATCCTAGTAATCCATCGAAGTCGACAGTTCCTCAATACGAGTCTCTGTTTTCATTTTATGCCCAGTTGCAAGTCAAATCCCAAACCATTTAGGGGACTCTTAGCAATTCCTCCTCCTGGCATAAAAGGATAACGAAGCAACATTTTTGAGTTCCATGAGATGTTGCATGCTTGTTTAGCCATGTACTAGGTGACCATAGTGTCCATCCTCTTCCGAAGCATGGTTTTGTAAATTGGACCCCTAAATCCAAATGTTACATTGCTTCTTACTGAGCAAAACACTAGTTATTGAAATCGATGAAAACGACAACTTCCGAGGGGTTGGAACCAGGAGTGAGGGGTGCTCTAGCTAAAATCCTATGCCAGGAATCCAACAGAGTCGACGGTTCCTCAATCTGAGTCTCGATATGTCGCATCCCAAACCATTTTGGGGACTCTTGGCCAATTCCCGCTCAGGGCATAAAAGACTAACATAGCAACATTTTTGAGTTCCGCGAGACGTTGTGATCTTGTTTAGGCATGGACTAGGTGACCAAATTATCGATCTTCTCCCAAGGCATGGTTTCGTAAATTGGCCCCTTAATCCAAGTGTTGCATTGCTTCAAACTGAGCAAAACACTAGTTCTCAAAATCAATGATTAAAGAAAAATTTGAGGGGTTGGAACCGAGAGTGAGGGGTGCTCTAGCTAAAATCCTATGCCAGGAATCCAACACAGATGACGGTTCCTCAATCCGAGTTTCGTTTTTTGTTTTATGCCCAGTTGCAAGTCGCATGCCAAACCATTTTGGTGACTCTTGGCCAATTCTTGCTCAAGGCATAAAAGACTAACTGGGCAACATTTTTGAGTTCCATGAGATGTTGGAAGCTTGTTTACGCACGAACTAGGTGACCAAATTATCCATTCGCTCCCAAGGCATGGTTTCGTAAATTGGCCCCTTAATCCAAATGTTGCATTGCTTCAAACTGAGAAAAACACTAGTTCTTGAAATCAATGAGTAAAGCAACTTCCGAGGCATGGCACCTGGGAGTGAGGGGTGGTCTAGCTGAAATCCTATCCCAGTAATCCATCGAAGTCAACGATTATGTTGATGGGTCTTAAATCCCTTACTTCAACAGTAGGAACCAAACCCACCACTGAGGCCTAATTAGACTCTGCAACGTTTGAAGATGGAATGGTTCTCCAGATCTTGCAATCCGACCAATTTACCGATGGGCTTTGTGTTTTCTTGTGAAGGCTCTTCCTTCAGTTATGACTATTCTCTTCTATATTTTTTCTTGGGTGGGACTGGTAGGAGAAATGCAAGCCAATATAAACCAACGTGACAACAAACAAGATTAAGTTTTAACTACTGGGGAAGAGACTGAGCTCGGGATAAACCGCTGCTCAAACATGAAGAAAATGATTCTATACCACAGGCCTAGTACTAATACATCAACCATGTGAGCATCCAATTACCGTCTGAGAAATTAGTTATCAGAAAGAAAAACACATATGTAATAAGATAATGGAAAGAAAAATAATTCATCTACCATAACTATTCATCACATAATAACACAACGATTTTATCTCCATCATTAAAGCAAAGAACATCAAAACATTGCACCAGATAACTTGACAACATAATTAATTGTTCTTACTTGTTACTACATCATTCATGAAACATGATAGGAAGTAGTTCTTCTCCAAGTCCAATCACATGCATCTGATGAAAATAGTTTGTCTTTGGTCCAGAAGGACTCCTCAATTCATAACAGCTTCAAAATAATTCTTAACAACCAAAAAAGAAAGATTTCTTACAACCACCATCGACGTCTAACGAATTGGTCGATGTCTTTATTTATAATATAAAGCTTAACTGAATTTAACAGCTAATTGCAGTTTAAGCAAAGCAAAAATCGCCATGTGGCGTTATCTTCTAATAGTTTCTTTAACAATCAACTCAAGATATTTCTTGGAAAGGGTGACTTCTCTCATATTTAGACCAGCTGATAAACAATTCTTCATAAGTTTGGGCCCATGGAAACCTGTGTTGTTCCATCGGAACTGCATATATTCCCTTGATGTCTACTGCATGCGCCCGATACTTTACTAGAATGGAGTTCAACCGTTGTAGCATGGTTCGGGCCCTGATCGAAGGTTTTGCGAATTGTTGCACTTGCCCTGGCCTCACATCGGTCATATTTTGATTCAGGGGCGCCGAACTCGGGGAGCCTGATATCCTTCATTTCTCTTTTGATTCTGCTTCGATGTTTCTTTCAATTTCTTCGGTGAGATCATGGAGCAAGATTTGTTTAGTAATCTGAGAATCTTTCCTGCAATCGGGGTTGAGGTAGTTTAGTGATCAAGTAATATAATATAAGATACAAATAAACAAAATAGACCGATGCCTACCTGTGGAGCTCGTTAGTCTCGATCATTTAATACTTACGTGATCCCAGACGCTCCTTTGAATGACCTACGATGTCTTTGTCCATGTCACCGTTCCTCTTCAATTTAAATGAGTTACGTCAGCGCGCCATAGCATGGCAAATCAAGTATGACAGTTATGAGCGTTAGAACTGTCACAGTAGCCGCTCGACCTTTGTGGTTGGGAAAAGATGCTAGAGTCGAGCGTGCACATGTACACTCCCAAAAGGTTGGATACCGTAATAAGGAAGTCATTAAATGCCTCCAAAATCCGTATCACCAAGTGTGTCAACTATCATTCATTAATAATGGAAGTTGGGGAGTTTAAAGAGATTGGAATGATTGTACTGTATATTCTCTGCAACTCTGATCGTTGACATTTTCTGTGTTCTAGATTGCATCCGTCGAGCAGCTGTGATGCGTTAAATATTCAAGACATCCTGTCGTGAGGCGTGAGTGTTATTTAGCACGCTCTGTTTCGCTTCTTCATTCCGCTATAAATTCTAGGAGTTTTGCGGGGAATTCTATGCATATGTCGAGTTTATACCTCTGTAACGTTGGTCTTGCGAGTTTATTCTAGAGAAACTCTATGTAGTAGTCCTTTGCCATCCACAGACGTCTAAGCCAGTACATTGTGGTACTATGGGATCCCCTTTAAACAAGGGACGGGGTTTTCAAGGTAGACGGAGTGCCAGGTCCGAGCCCCAGCATGTCTGGGACTCTTTCTTATTGGATTCCAGTGTCCCTGAAGCTCCAACAGGCGGTACCGGATTTTTCTCGGAAACGGTGTCAACGTCTCCAACAGAGGTAGGGGTGGAGAGAAGTACGTCTGAAATACATATGCTAGGGGCCGTGCCCTCTCAGGAGAAGACACCATGGAGAAGGGGAAGGCCTAGGAAAGATACTGAAAAAGGGGAAGAAGACCACCTCCCGGTTGAGCTGAGTGTTCATCCAGCTGTTGAGGAGTCTACGATTCTCACTAACTGGTTGGAACCTGTCGGGACTACCAGTAGAGGAAGCGGGAGACAAAAGGGAAGGGCAAAGGCACTAGGTTCTCCTATTAAGAGTCCCATCCAGTAGTTAGAGCAGGCCCAACTTGCCATAGCCGAACTCTACCAAGAAAATGGAGATTTGTGGAGCTAGTTGGAGGCGAAGAACCGGGAGGCATCGACGTCGCAAGGTCGTGAAGGAAGCATAGTCTGGCTCCAGAGATAGCTTTGGGAAGCACAAGATATAATTGTGCAGCTGTGTGAGGCACGGTGGATGACAACGAAAGAGGAAAAGAAAAAATTGCAGGGTGCGAGGAGTAGTCTGGGAGAAGGTCTGTGTGCAGGAGATACATAATGGGCAGGCTCTTTCTTTGTGTTCTTCGAAGTGACGCTTGACAATTTTCTCTTTTTGTTGTAAGGGTTTTTATATTTCCATTGTGACCGGGCCGGTTAGTCAAGATGTTGGTGGTGTCTATTTGTATGTAACCCGAGCTTGGCGAGAGATTTAATTATATAAAAAAAATCGAAAGTGTTTTGAATGTATTACGTTCCCCTTTTGCATGTAAATTTACCGTGTTTTCTTATCTAAGTTTTCGCACAAAATATGGGATTTATAATTGTTATTATTCTAAGTTTCCTTGTAAGTTTGTTGATATGTTCCCTTTAAATTTTCGATGTTAATTGATGCTGACGTGGCGTTATTAACTCGGGGTTATTAAAATATTTAAAACATAAAATTTAGCACTTAGCTGGTGGGTAAGGATTGCACTTGGGGACTTCGCTTACGTTGAAAGTACTGCGACTAGCGATGCTTGGATGGCGTCAGGGATAGGCATTAAAATGGAAAATTGATGTGTAGTTTTCTTTGTGGATTATCATTTTGTAAATTTCCGCGCTAAAATCGTATCAGGAGTCGGGGGTTGGCGATACCACTCCTCTTCTTGCGCGACGCTTACTCTTTTCATTTTTTTGTTGAAGTTGAATGGATCGGCCTTCGGCGATATTCCTGCCGAAGCTCATTCGCAGAAAAGAAAGACTTTCGTCCATTGACGCCGATAAAGATCGACGCTCGGCTATGTTAAACTTCTCAAGTGATTTTTGTCACCTTTACCCTTTACCGATGCCGAACTTCCTAAGCGTGTTGGGGAAAGATTTAGACTGTCGATTCCTTAAGTAGTTGTTAAGTCCCATTTAAAGTTAAGATGATTCTTTGTTGTATGTTCAAGAAGAATTTAAACAATTCAAACATGAAACATAAAAGATAAGCGCAGACATCAGTTTCATATTGAAGTGAAAAGAGACAGTGCAAAGGATCAAGTGGTACCCAAAAAGTAGAAATGGACATAGACTTTTTAGGGTGTGTTGAGTGCTCAACGGGTTCCTCAATTCAAGTCTCGGTTTTTATTTTATGCCCAATTGTAAGTCGCATCCCAAACCATTTCAGGGACTCTTGGCAATTCCTCCTCGGGGCATAAAAGGCTAATGGAGAAACATTTTTGAGTTCCATGAGATGTTGCATGCTTGTTTAGCCATGTACTAGGTGACCACAGTGTCCATCCACTCCCAAGGCATGGTTTCGTAAATTGGACCACTAAATCCAAATGTTACATTGCTTCTTATTGAGAAAAGCACTAGTTATCGAAATCGATGAAAAAAAAAACTTCCGAGGGGTTGGAACCAGGAGTGAGGGGTGCTCTAGCTAAAATCCTATGCCAGGAATCCAATAGAGACGACGATTCCTCAATCCGAGTCTCGATTTTCGTTTTATGCCCAGTTGCAAGTCGCATGCCAAACCCTTTGGGGATCTCTTGGCCAATACCTGCTCAGGGGATAAAAGACTAACAAAGCAACATTTTTGAGTTCCGTGAGATGCTGTAAGCTTGCTTAGGTATGGACTAGGTGAAAAAATTATCCATCCACTCCCGAGGCATGGTTTCGTAAATTGGCCCCTTAATTCAAATGTTGCATTGCTTCAAACTGAGAAAAACACTAGTTCTCGAAATCAATGAGTAAAGAAAATTTTGAGGCATGGCACTTGGGAGTGAGGGGTCGTCTAGCTGAAATATTATCCCAGTAATCCATCTAAGTCGACGGTTCTCAATTCGAGTCTCGATTTTTTTTTTATGCCAAGTTGCAAGTTGCATCCCAAACCATTTCGGGGGCTCTTGGCAATTCCTTCTCGGGGCATAAAAGGCTAATGAAGCATCATTTTTTAGTTCCATGAGATGCTGCATGCTTGTTTAGCCATGGAATAGGTGACCACAGTGTCCATCCACTCCCGAGGCATGGTTTCGTAAATTGGACCCCTAAATCTAAATGTTGCATTGCTTTTTACTGAGCAAAGCACTAGTTATCGAAATCGATGAAAAATAAAATTTATGAGGGGTTGGAACCGGGAGTGAGGGGTGCTCTAGCTAAAATCCTATGCCATGAATCCAACAGAGACGACGGTTCCTCAATTCGAGTCTCGGTATTCGTTTTATGCCCAGTTGCAAGTTGCATTCCAAACCATTTCGAGGACTCTTGGCCAATTCCCGCTCAGGGCATAAAAGACTAACGTAGAAACATTTTTTAGTTCAATGAGATGTTGTAAGCTTGTTTAGGCATGGAATAGGTGATCAAATTATCAATCCTCTCCTAAGGCATGGTTTCATAAATTGTCCCCTTAATCTAAATGCCGCATTGCTTCAAACTGAGAAAAACAGTAGTTCTTGAAATCAATGATTAAAGCAACTTCCGAGGGGTTGGAACCCAGAGTGAGGGGTGCTCTAGCTAAAATACTATGCTAGGAATCCAATAGAGATGACGGTTCCTCAATCTGAGTCTTGTTTTTCTTTTTATTCCCAGTTGCAAGTCCCATGCCAAACCATTTCAGGGACTCTTGGCCAAATCCTACTCAGGGCATAAAAGACTAACTGAGCAAAATTTTTGAGTTCCGTGAGATGCTGGAAGCTTGTTTAGGCGTGGACTAGGTGAAAAAATTATCCATCCACTCCCGAGGCATGGTTTCATAAATTGGCCCCTTAATCCAAATGTTGCATTTCTTCAAACTGAGCAAAACATTAGTTCTCAAAATCAATGAGTAAAACAACTTCCGAGGAATGGCACCTGGGAGTGAGGGGTGGTCTAGCTGAAATCCTATCCCAGTAATCCATCGAAGTCAACGGTTCCTTAATCCGAGTCTCGGTTTTCATTTTATGCCAGTTGCAAGTTGCATCCCAAACCATTTCGGGGACTCTTGGCAATTCCTCCTCGGAGCATAAAAGGCTAACAAAGAAACATTTTTGAGTTCCATGAGATGTTGCATGCTTGTTTAGCCATGGACTAGGTGACCATAGTGTCCATCCGCTCCCAAGGCATGGTTTCGTAAATTGAACCCTTAAATCCAAATGTTGCATTGCTTCTTACTTAACAAAGCACTAGTTATTGAAATCGATGAAAAAAACAACTTCCAAGGGGTTGGAACTGGGAGTGAGGTGTGCTCTAGCTAAAATCCTATGCCATGAATCCAACAAAGACGATGGTTCCTCAATTCGAGACTTGGTTTTCGTTTTCTTCCTAGTTGCAAGTCATATGCCAAACCATTTCAGGGACTCTAGGCCAATTCCCGCTCAGGGCATAAAAGACTAACAAAGCAACATTTTTGAGTTTCGTGAGATGATACAAGCTTGTTTAGACATGGACTAGGTGACCAAATTATCCATCCTCTCCTGAGGTATGGTTTCGTGAATTGACTCCTTAATCCAAATGTTGCATTGCTACAAACTGATCAAAACACTAGTTCTCGAAATCAATGAGTAAAGCAAATTCTGAGGTATGGCACCCGGGAGTGCGGGGTGGTCTAGCTAAAATCCTATCCCAGTAATCCATCGAAGTCAACGCTTCCTCAATCCGAGTCTCGATTTTGGTTTTATGCGTAGTTGCAAGTCGCATCCCAAACCATTTCGGGGACTCTCGACAATTCCTCCTTGGGGCATAAAAGGCTAACAGAGCATCATTTTTTAGTTCCATGAGATGCTTAATGCTTGTTTAGCCATGGAGTAGGTGACCACAGTGTCCATCCACTTTCGAGGCATGGTTTCATAAATTGGACCCCTAAATCCAAATGTTGCATGGCTTCTTACTGAGCAAAGCACTAGTTATCGAAATCGATGAAAAAATCAACTTCTGAAGGGTTGGAACCGGAAGTGAGGGGTGCTCTAGCTAAAATCCTATGTCGGGAATCTAACAGAGATGATGGTTCCTCAATCTGAGTCTCGGTATTCTTTTTATGCCCAGTTGCAAGTCGCATCCCAAACCATTTCGGGGACTCTTGGCCAATTCCCTCTTAGGGCATAAAAGACTAATGAAGATACATTTTTTATTTCCGTAAGATATTGTAAGCCTTTTAGGCATGGAATAGGTGACCAAATTATTGATCATCTACCGAGGCATAGTTTCGTAAATTGGCCCCTTAATCCAAATGTTGCATTGCTTCAAACTGAGCAAAACACTAGTTCTCGAAAACAATGATTAAAACAACTTCCGAGGGGTTGGAATCGAGAGTGAGGGGTGCTCTAGCTAAAATCCTATGCCAGGAATCCAACAGAGATGATGGTTCCTCAATCCGAGTCTCGGTTTTCATTTTATGCTCAGTTGTAAGTCACATGCCAAACCTTTTCGGGGACTCTTTGCCAATTCCCACTCAGGGCATAAAATACTAACAGAGCAACATTTTTGAGTTCCGTGAGATGCTGGAAGCTTTTTTAGGCATGGAATAGGTGAAAAAGTTATCCATCCACTCTCGAGGCCTGGTTTCATAAATTGGCCCCTTAATCCAAATGCTACATTGCTTCAAACTGAACAAAAGACTAGTTCTCGAAATCAATGAGTAAAGAAAATTCTGAGGCATGGAACCCGTGAGTGAGGGGTGGTCTAGTTGAAATCCTATCCTAGTAATCCATCGAAGTTGACGGTTCCTCAATACGAGTCTCGATTTTCGTTTTATGCCCAGTTGCAAGTCGCATCCCAAACCATTTCGGGGACTCTTGGCAATTCCTTCTCGGGGCATTAAAGGCTAACAGAGCAACATTTTTGAGTTTCATGAGATTTTGCATGCTTGTTTATCCATGGACTATGTGACCACAGTGTCCATCCTCTCCCGAGGCATGGTTTCGTAAATTGGACCCCTAAATCCAAATGTTGCATTGCTTCTTACTAAGCAAAGCACTAGTTATCGAAACCGATGAAAAAAACAACTTCTGAGGGGTTGGAACCTRGAGTGAGGGGTGCTCTAGCTAAAATCCTATGTCGGGAATCCAACAGAGACGACGATTCCTCAATCCGAGTCTCGGTTTTCATTTTATGCTGAGTTGCAAGTCGCATGCCAAACCATTTCGGGGACTCTTGGCCAATTCCCGCTTAGGGCAAAAAAGACTAACAAAGCAACATTTTTTAGTTCCGTGAGATGCTGTAAGACTTTTTAGGCATGGACTAGGTGACCAAATTATCCATCCTCTCCCAAGGAATGGTTTCATAAATTGGCCCCTTAATCCAAATGCTGCATTGCTTCAAATTGAGCAAAACACTAGTTCTCGAAATCAATGAGTAAAGTAACTTTTGAAGCATGAAACCTGGGAGTGAGGGATGGTATAGCTGAAATCCTATACCAGTAATCCATCGAAGTCGACGGTTCCTCAATCTGAGTCTCGGTTTTCATTTTATGCCCAGTTGCAAGTCCCATCCCAAACCATTTCGGTGACTCTTGGCAATTCCTTCTCGGGGCATAAAAGGCTAACAGAGCAACATTTTTGAGTTCCATGAGAAGCTACATGCTTGTTTAGCCATGGACTAGGTGACCACAGTGTCCATCTACTCCCGAGGCATGGTTTCCTCAATTGGACCCCTAAATCCAAATGTTGCATTGCTTCTTACTGAGCAAAGCACTAGTCATCAAAATCGATGAAAAAAACAACTTCCGAGGGGTTGGAACCGAGAATGAGGGGTTCTCTAGATAAAATCCTATGCCAGGAATCCAATAGAGACGACGGTTCCTCAATCCGAGTCTCGGTATTCTTTTTATGTTCAGTTGCAAGTCACATCCCAAACCATTTCGGGGACTCTTGGACAATTCCTGCTCAGGGCGTAAAAGACTAACAGAGCAACATTTTTGAGTTTTGTGAGATGATGTAAGCTTGTTTAGGCATGGAATAGGTGACCAAATTATCAATCCACTCCTGAGGCATGGTTTCATAAATTGGCCCCTTAATCCAAATGTTGCATTGCTTCAAACTGAGCAAAACACTAGTTCTCAAAATCAATGATTAAATAAACTTTTGAGGGGCTAGAACCTGGAGTGAGGGGTTCTCTAGCTAAAATCCTATGCCAGGAATCCAACAAAGATAATGGTTCCTTGATCCAAGTCTCGGTTTTCATTTTATGCCCAGTTGCAAGTCGCATGCCAAACCTTTTCGGGGACTCTTTGCCAATTCCCACTCAGGGCATAAAATACTAACAGAGCAACATTTTTGAGTTCTGTGAGATGCTGGAAGCTTTTTTAGGCATGGAATAGGTGAAAAAGTTATCCTTCCATTCTCGAGGCCTGATTTCATAAATTGGCCCCTTAATCCAAATGTTGCATTGCTTCAAACTGAACAAAAGACTAGTTCTCGAAATCAATGAGTAAAGAAAATTCTGAGGCATGGAACCCGTGAGTGAGGGGTGGTCTAGATGAAATCCTATCCCAGTAATCCATCAAAGTTGACAGTTCCTCAATATGAGTCTCGGTTTTCGTTTTATGCCCAGTTGCAAGTCGCATCCCAAACCATTTTGGGGACTCTTGGCAATTCCTCCTCGGGGCATTAAAGGCTAACCGAGCAACATTTTTGAGTTCCATGAGATCCTGCATGATTGTTTATCCATGGACTATGTGACCACAGTGTCCATCCTCTCCCGAGGCATGGTTTCGTAAATTGGACCCCTAAATCCAAATGTTGCATTGCTTCTTACTAAGCAAAGCACTAGTTATCGAAACCGATGAAAAAAACAACTTCTGAGGGGTTGGAACCTGGAGTGAGGGGTGCTCTAGCTAAAATTCTATGTCGGGAATCCAATAGATATGACGGTTCCTCAATCCGAGTCTCAGTTTTCATTTTATGCTCAGTTGCAAGTCGCATGCCAAACCATTTTGGGGACTCTTGGCCAATTCCCTCTTAGGGCAAAAAAGAATAATAGAGCAACATTTTTTAGTTCCATGAATTGTTGCAAGACTTTTTAGGCATGGAATAGGTGACCAAATTATCCATCCTCTCCTGAGGCATGGTTTTGTAAATTGGCCCCTTAATCCAAATGCTGCATTGCTTCAAATTGAGCAAAACACTAGTTCTCAAAATCAATGAGTAAAGCAACTTTTGAAGCATGACACCCGAGAGTGAGGGATGGTATAGCTGAAATCCTATACTAGTAATCCATCGAAGTCAACGGTTCCTCAATCCGAGTCTCGGTTTTCATTTTATGCCCAGTTGCAAGTCCCATCCCAAACCATTTCGGGGACTCTTGGCAATTCCTTCTCGGGGCATAAAAGGCTAACATAGCAACATTTTTGAGTTTCATGAGAAGCTACATGCTTGTTTAGCCATGGACTAGGTGACCACAGTGTCCATCTACTCCCGAGGCATGGTTTCCTAAATTGGACCCCTAAATCCAAATGTTGCATTGCTTCTTACTGAGCAAAGCACTAGTCATCAAAATTGATGAAAAAAATAACTTCCGAGGGGTTGGAATCGAGAATGAAGGGTTCTATAGCTAAAATCCTATGCCAGGAATCCAATAGAGACGATGGTTCCTCAATATGAGTCTCGGTATTCTTTTTATGCCCAGTTGCAAGTCACATCCCAAACCATTTCGGGGACTCTTGGACAATTCCTTCTCAGGGCATAAAAGACTAACGGAGCAACATTTTTGAGTTCTGTGAGATGATGTAAGCTTGTTTAGGCATGGAATAGGTGACCAAATTATCAATCCACTTCTGAGGCAGGGTTTCATAAATTGGCCCCTTAATCCAAATGTTGCATTGCTTCAAACTGAGCAAAACACTAGTTCTCGAAATCAATGATTAAATAAACTTTCGAGGGGCTAGAACCTAGAGTGAGGGGTTCTCTAGCTAAAATCCTATGCCAGGAATCCAACAAAGATGACGGTTCCTCAATTCGAGTCTCGTTTTTTGTTTTATTCCCAGTTGCAAGTCACATGGCAAACCATTTCGGGGACTCTTGGCCAATTCCCACTCAGGGCATAAAAGACTAATGGAGCAACATTTTTGAGTTCTGTGAGATGCTGGAAGCTTGTTTAGGCATGGAATAGGTGACCAAATTATCCATCCACTCTCGAGGCATGGTTTCATAAGTTGGCCCCTTAATCCAAATGTTGCATTGCTTCAAACTGAACAAAACACTAGTTCTCGAAATCATTGAGTAAAGCAACTTCCGAAACATGGCGCCTGGAAGTGAGGGGTGGTCTAGCTGAAATACTATCCCAGTAATCCATCGAAGTTGATGGTTCCTCAATCCGAGTCTCGGATTTTGTTTTATGCCCAGTTGCGAGTCGCATCCCAAACCATTTCGGGGACTCTTGGCAATTCCTTCTCGGGGAATAAAAGCCTAATGAAGAAACATTTTTGACTTCCATGAGATGTTGCATGCTTGTTTAGCTATGGACTAGGTGACAACAGTGTCCATCCTCTTCCGAGGCATGGTTTCATAAATTGGACCCCTAAATCCAAATGTTGCATTGCTTCTTACTAAGCAAAGCACTAGTTATCGAAATCGATGAAAAAGACAACTTCCGAGGGGTTGGAACTGGGAGTGAGGGGTGATCTATCTAAAATCCTATGCCAAGAATCCAACAGAGACGACAGTTCCTCAATTTGAGTCTCGATTTTCGTTTTATTCCCAGTTGCAAGTCCAATGCCAAACCATTTCGGGGACTCTTGGCCAATTCTTGCTCAGGGCAAAAAAGACTAACAAAGAAACATTTTTTAGTTCCGGGAGATGCTGCAAGATTGTTTAGGCATGGAATAGGTGACCAAATTATCCATCCACTCTTGAGGCATGGTTTCGTAAATTGGCCCCTTAATCCAAATGTTGCATGGCTTCAAACTGAGCAAAACACTAGTTCTCGAAATCAATGAGTAAAGCAACTTATGTGGCATGGAACCTAGGAGTGAGGGATGGTATAGCTGAAATAATATCCTAGTAATCCATCAAATTCGAAAGTTCCTCAATCCGAGTCTCGGTTTTCATTTTATGCCCAATTGCAAGTCACATCCCAAACCATTTCGGGGACTCTTGGCAATTCCTCCTCGAGGCATAAAGGGATAACAAAGCAACATTTTTGAGTTGCATGAGATGCTACATGATTTTTTAGCCATGGACTAGGTGACCACAGTGTCCATCCGCTCCCGAGGCATGGTTTCGTAAATTGGACCGCTAAATCCAAATGTTGCATTGCTTCTTACTGAGCAAAGCACTAGTTATCGAAATCGATGAAAAAAACAACTTTTGAGGGGTTGGAACTGCGAGTGAGGGGTTCTCTAGCTAAAATCCTATGCCAGGAATCCAACAGAGACGACGGTTCCTCAATCTGAGTCTCGTTATTCATTTTATGCCCAGTTGCAAGTCACATTCCAAACCATTTCGGGGACTCTTAGCCAATTCCTGCTCAGGGCATAAAAGACTAACGAAGCAACATTTTTGAGTTATGTGAGATGTTGTAAGCTTTTTTAGGCATGGAATAGGTGACCAAATTATCAATCCTCTCTCGATGCATGGTTTCTTAAATTTTCCCCTTAATCCAAATGTTGCATTGCTTCAAACTGAGAAAAATACTAGTTCACGAAATCTATGATTAAAGCAACTTCTGAGGGGTTGGAACAGGGAGTGAGGGGTGATCTAGTTAAAATCCTATGCCAGGAATCGAAAAGAGATGACGGTTCCTCAATCTGAGTCTCGGTTTTCGTTTTATTCCTAGTTGCAAGTCGCATGCCAAACCATTTCAGGGACTCTTGGCCAATTCCGGCTCAGGGCATAAAAGACTAATGGAGCAACATTTTTGCATTCCGTGAGATGATGGAAGCTTGTTTAGGCATGGAATAGGTGACCAAATTATCCATCCACTCTCGGGCATGGTTTCGTAAATTGGCCCCTTAATCCAAATGTTGGATTGCTTCAAACTGAGAAAAACACTAGTTCTCCAAATCAACGAGTAAAGAAACTTCCAAGGCATGGCACCCAAAAGTGAGGGGTGGTCTAGCTGAAATCCTATCCTAGTAATCCATCAAAGTCGACGATTTCTCATTCTGAGTCTCGGTTTTTGTTATATGCCCAGTTTCAAGTCGCATCCCAAACCATTTCGAAGACTCTTGACAATTCCTCCTCGGGGCATAAAATCCTAACGGAGCAACATTTTTTAGTTCCATGAGATGTTGCATGCTTGTTTAGCCATGGAATAGGTGACCACATTGTCCATCCGCTCTTGAGGCATGGTTTCGTAAATTGGACCCCTAAATCCAAATGTTGCATTGCTTCTTACTGAGCAAAGCACTAGTTATTGAAATCAATAAAAAAAACAACTTCCAAGGGGTTGGAACCGGGAGTGAGGGGTTCTCTAGCTAAAATCCTATGCCAGGAATCCAACATAGACGACGGTTCCTCAATTCGAGTCTCGGTTTTAGTTTTATGCCCAGTTGCAAGTCAACTGCACCAATTTCAAAGACTGCACCAATTTCAACTACACATTGAGTTTAACAACCACTACTTCCTACATAAAAATGTGGGTTGCACTATTGTTAACCATTGCCATAACTAACTTATTCTTCAACTTGGATTGAACAAAACTAATATTTGTATATTTCTACTCTTGGCTTGAACAAAACTAATATTTGTATAGTTCTACTCTTGTCTTGAACAATATTGTTATAGTTCTAATATTGGCTTGCCTTAGACATATTGCCAACTAAAGCACCTAAGATTTGCAACACACCAACTGATGGTTGGATTTCTTAATCCATAGCATTGACCCTCATCTTCATGGAAATTTCTTATAATAATTCTAATTTGCACAAATCCAACAAACAACAACTTTACTACTGTTTTTTTCTTAGATCCATATGATAAAGTTATCATGTTCTTAGTGTTATCACATTAATATGTCCTTAATATGTCCAAAATCAAGAGGGATATCACATTAAATTAGGTGGTTGACCACTAATATTGGTAATTGCACCCTAGTCTAATTGGGCATCCAAAACTAAAGATATAAATTTTTTATTTAGAACTTTGAATGTAGAAAAAAAAGTTCATAAATTGGAACTATGATGATGATGGACTACTCACTAACAACACATGCACATGCAACTGAAGGTACAACCAAAAAGGTACCTGTCAGATATTTCTTCGTCGAGTGATGAAAGCTTAGGACAAATAGAGGGAAATGCATCTGCATCTAGTAGATATGATAAGCAAACAAGGACCATAGGTGAAAAGTCAGAATAAAATTTTGTAGACGCATGAAATTTTTTATTGCCTAAGGAGGATCACACTCTTATGATGATGAGAGCATAGGAGACATAGAGGTGCCACTCATGTATAAGCATCTGGTGAAACAATGGGTACCTAAGGAACTAACTCCTATAGATGTTGACTTCGTTGTCAACAATAGGACATATCACATTGCACCATCCTCCCTGCATAGCTTGGGGCTATTTTCCATGGATGGAATAATTGTAAAATACAATACAATAAATGAATTGATGGACTATGTTAGACCATGTTACAATTATAACGATTGGATGCGGCTGGTCTGGTACATGCAAAGTATGTAAAGATATGCACTCGCTGCAAATTATATACAACTAATAAACAAGGATAAAAATAAGGGAGCGACTATCTATATTGATGGAAGGCCTAAAGCTTTCGGCAATATCGCAGGGTTTATAAACAACACACGACCCAGGACAACAAACAAACAACCGAATTGCATATATGAGGGACGTGAAGAGAATCGGGTAGTCCTGTGTGCAATAAAAAATATAGCTCCTGGGGAAGAGTTATTAGTGGATTACCATTTGAATTGAATAGAAACATTGACTAATAGTGTGCAGGTTCTTATGCAACACCTCTTTAAGAAACCTCTATTTATTGCATTATATTTTTTTATTATCTTTAACATTGCTTTTTTGTTATCGTCAACAATTTTTTAAATATTTGGGGGTTCTAATTATATTATAATGTGGCAGGGTGATCGTGGAAAAGGGCCAGCCGCAAAACATGTAAATGATTATCAATTTCCACTTTCATTTTATGTGAATTTTATTATTTTATTATAGAATTTTATTGAAATAACATTTTTTTCGTTGAAATTATATGTAGTCCGCAGGCCATGTTGATCATGATTCCGTCGATGAGGAGGGGTTTTATTCATCCCCTAATCTGATGGTCTTAATAAAAAAAAATATCATTAAAGCAAACAAGGAACTTGCTAGCTTCTTAGATCGTCTAGATCAAACTCTCGACGTCCTAGCAAAGATCAATCTCCTTATGTCACAACTTAACACATATAAGGTAATAACCATAATTTGAAGTGTTTTTTTTTAATGTACTCATATGTTCAATTATGAAACTTTGTTCTTTAACTTTTACATTATCTCACGATTTTTTTTTTTCTTTATAAAGAGATTTTTGGATCCTATTCAACTCGATGTTCGTAGTAGTGGTGCTACAGAGACGCTATAGAGTCCTGATGCGGGTGGTCATACAGCTGCTAGAGTACTATTTACTTCTCCATCTTCCACACCTAATTTAGATAGGAGCCATGACATGCACTGCTAGACATCCACACCTCGATCAAAGTCTAGAGATGGTGGCAGAGATGAGGCTTATGGTGATGTGGTTGACAAGGTTCCATTTCCTGGAGCTAGATGTGTGACAAGCACGGGGACCCTTCCATGCACATTTTTGGTCGACGATAATGGACTTCCATTAAAACAATCAAGACTCCCAGGTAGTTTTAATTAATATTTTAATCGTTTAATGTTGTCCTTCTCATACACAAATCATCTAGATTATTAATTTTAAATTAATGATCATATATTTTTGTGTGTAGGAAACGACCATTTTTATAGGCACCTAGAGAGCAAGGCCTTGTTGATTTTTGGGGAAACCTTACGCATGAGGTGGAATTTCCATAATTCCAACCTCAAAAAGGAATTTATGGATTATCTTGAAGGCCTCTTTGGAGTAGACATGTTCAATAAAAAAGAGGTCACCTCTGTAGTGAGCGAATATTTAAAATATACATGGGATGTTTATAGATGAAGCTTGGTAGGAAATCCTAGGTATGAGCATCCTCCCTTGATTCCATAGAGGGAGTGGAAGGCGATCATTGATGATGCAAAAGAGAAGATTTTGAAAAAATCAGGAGAAAAAATAACTGGTACACCAAGGTAAATTACAATATTTTGATTTCAATACCAGCTTTATTTTTCTTTAGATCTAAATAAAAGTGTGGTTATATATAACATACTTGAAAATTTTGATGATAGGTTGCCTGACACTGCGAAGGCAACCAAAGCAAGGATTGTCAAACATGGCCAACACAAGCTAGGCCAGGGCGACTACTCAAGGTTACAGTCATGAATCGTAAGTACCCAAACATCTTAAGAATATTATTTGTATCACCTTAAAACTTTCAGGTAATTGCAGCCAAAAACATTAAAAAACCATACCCTTATGCAATGCAGGGCGACAACTTCAAAACTGAAACCACGAAGGAAGACCTCCAACTTGGTTACAAGTATGGTTATAAAGTCATGCTTGATCGTAGGAAAAGCATGGGGTAGACCCCAAGTTCCAATTTTTGGGATAAGGTAAATAAAAATTAGTCCACATTAACCTTTCATTACTTATAAAATATGTAAATGTTTGATATCGTCCATAATTTAATGTCTTACTTTGTTTTAATTAGGGGAGCAACACCATCAACGAAACCATTAGTACTGGACAACAAAGCATTGATAGTGCAGCGCAAATAGAATATCATGGTGCTTCTCAACAACCCCATCCCAGTGAGGTGCATCCCCAAGATGTTCCTGTGACTGAGGCCCACGACAGTAAAATGGCTATATATTAATCATATAAATTTTGTACTTATAAATTTTGTAATGATAATTTTTGACGTTTCAATGGAAGAGAATGTCATAGTTGATCCTCCTCGACCTAAATATCAGGTGAATAGGCCGACAACCATTCCAACGGTGCCGACTAGAGGACTAGGTAAATAATTACATTGCAAAGTTTTTTTTTAATATATATTTTTTTTTTGTAAGTAAGTTTTTTTGTATTATATATAAAAAGCCTTCTGAAGTTCAAGATCCAGAGTACATAGCCAAGTTAAGTGGTTGTAATTGCTGAACTGCTCCATAGGGAGAAACCAGTTCAGCCAACCATATTAATCTAGTTACAAAATTGCTGACATTCTAGATAAAAACTAGACAAATTAACTACCCT
>JZKD02S0298019.1:110899-208273 GCA_000966675.3 Picea glauca | reverse complement strand
TATAATAGTCAAGATCTTGATCCTCCTGGACTAGAGAAAATTTATCCATCACAATCAAAGGGATGTGCTCCATAATTGGAGTTACCATGTGAGACCTTGAAATGCATTGCATACCATTTATTTCTCTCACCCTCAATACAAGCAACTGTAAACTAATGATTCAATGAAATATGACTTCCCAACACCACAGTATACCAGATCTATTGAATCTAGGGAATCAAACTTTTTCGACCCTGGTAATAATGCCAATCATCAGCTCCCAAAATTTCACTTTGAAATATGAATTCCCACATAACAATCAAGGCAAGATCGATTATACTCAAGAGTTCTCACTACCACCAAATTTTCTCAAACCACATACTACTAATATGCCAAAGGGATCATCTACTAATATTCCAAAGGGATCCACAAGGGTAACATTGTTTCCTCCTGCATCCCACACTAAAACCACATACTACTAATATGCCAAAGGGATCTTAGCAAGTGGATCCATTTCCCTCACTATCTCCTCCATCATTTCTACATATTTCATATGAGACATAGCATGTTAGTATCTCATCTTCAGTAACTTTTGTATAGGAAACTGGTTGTTCTTTTAATTAAACTCCAATCCAACTTATATTCCATAGGAAAATATTAGAGGACCAATCTAGAACAATGTGTCATCTTTCTGTTTCTCTTGATCATGGATCTAACTATGAATGTCAGATTTTGTTACTAGTTCGAGTTCTTGCTATGGATTTATCTCTAGTTCCTAGCTATGCTATCATGTAGCAATTCCATAAGAGGATGTGTGAATGACCTCCTTCTACTAGGACCAATTGGTTCCTAGCATGTAAACAATTTTCTTATGTTGCACATGCTTACAAACACTCTATCAATGCAACAACTTCACTTGGATGACCTTTTTAGTGTGCAATCATATCACCTTATATAATTGGCTAAAAAATCAAATTTTGTTTTTTTTGCTCAAAAATCAAATTTTGTTTTTTTTGCTCAAAAATCAAATTTTATTTTTATTTTTAAATAAATTGTTGTCGTCGCAATTGCGACGACCCCATAAAAAATCTTGCGACGAACTTGCTATACAAATCAAGAAAATTGCATAGCAAGTTCGTCGCAATATACCCTGTTTCTGTTTCAATTGTGATGACCTTGCGGCGAACTTGCTATACAAATCACGTAAATTGTATAGCAAGTTCGTCGCAATATACCCTGTGTTTGTCTCTCTTGTGATGAACCCTCTGAAAGCTGATTCATCACAAACTTTGTTACGTTTGTCGATCTTGTGACAATTTGCCTATTGTTTGGTGTGCGACGATCTCCCTTTATTGTCTCTCTTGTGACAATATCTTTACATTGTCTCATTTGCGACGATTTTCATCACTAGTCATGCTTGCAACGATTTCCCTACTTTGTCCTGCTTTCGACTATTTCCCTACTTAGTCGTTCTGGCGAAGATATTTCTTCTTTGTCGCAATTGTGACAACTCCTTACTGTTGTTTCTCTTGCGACGTTAAGTTAGTTTCATCGCACTTTCCACATCACGCGAAGCGACGTTTGGGACACCCAAGATTCTTCGCAATATCCATGACATAACGTCATAAGAGCGTTGAAATAACCGTCGCAAAATGGCCCAAATTTACTAGTGTCATCTACCAAACTTGTATAATCACCTCTAAGTGGAGACATATGCAAGTGGGTATGCCATGGGAGTATTCCCGATGCAAGGAGGAAGGCATGTCTGCTATCATTTTGAAGTATTTCATGGGGTGGTCCTCAACTACCCTACCTACAACAAGGATATCTATGCCTTGGTACAAGTTGTCAAAAAGTGGAAGCATTATCTGATAGGAAAGTAGACCATCATCCACATATATCACTAGCCGCTTCAATATTTGTAGGCCCAAAGTAAGTTACAAAAAACTAGGAACTACAAATGGATGGGGTTCTTACAACATTTTCATTTGGTCATAAAGTATAAGAAGGGTAACACAAACAAGTTGACATATATGCCTTTGTGACCACCCATATCCAAGATTGTAGCTTTGAGAACTATGGTGCACATGGATCCTTTTACCCATGATGCATACAAAGAGGCATACATATAAGATAAGGACTTCAAGGAGGTGTTTCAACAACTACAGGGATAAATTCGTATAGAATAAGGTGACAACAAGGTTGAATATCATTTCCAGAATGGTCTACTCTACAAGCTCGACAAGCTTTGTGTTCCTAAAGGTGAACGATTGCAACTTATCAAAGAGGCTAACAACTCCAAGGTTGCAGGACATTTTGGTGTTGGGAAGACATTTTTCAACTTACAGAGGTATTTGTACTAGCCCAAAATGTCAGAAGATGTAGCATAGTATATTAGAGGATGTATACTTTGTTGTACCAGTAAGCTCAATAACAAGAATCAAGGTCTATACCATCCCTTACCTATACCTACTCGACCTTGGAAAATTATTTCTATGGATTTTGTGGGAGGTTTACCAACAACCAGGAAGGGACATGAATATCTATTTGTGGTAGTTGTCAAGTTCAACAAAATGTGCATCCTCATGCCTTGTAAAAATAACATCAAGGAACATGAAATAGAAAACTTGTTCTTTGAAGAGGTCTAGGTGCACTTTGGGATACCGAGAAGCATCATCTCAGATAGGGACACCATATTTCTCAATGCCTTTTGAACTACATTGTGGGAGAATATGGACACTAAGCTCAAGAGGTCTAAAGAATTCCATCCACGGATAGATGGGAAGACATAAGTAGTCAACAAGAATTTGGTTCAACTTTTGAGGGGTTACAATCAAAAGCATTCGAAGACATGGGATGGCAATATGATCTATATACAACACTCTTATAACAGAGCAGTCCACACTTCTACTGGTAAGTCCCCTTTTGAAACTTGCTTTGGATGTTTTCCACCTTCACCCTTAGATGTTGTATATGGACAACAAGGAGGAATGAGGGAGAATTTAATGAGAGATGTGTTAAAACCCGAAAAAATTGTTGAGAAGATCAAGCAGTTCCATTTGCAAGTACAAGAGACGTTGAAGAAGTGACAGGATAAGTATAAGGCTTGTAACATACCCAACACCCATGTTGAGTCATGTCAGTATGGAAAATGACTTAGCCTACTAAAATCGAATTAAAAACGCCCCATACATATAATAGAAAACTAAGGGGAAATAGATCCATAAAACTACAACAAACAACATGCCAATTTATCCATGCATATACAACATTTATAACTTCATGAATGCATGCAATCCCAACAAAACATAACACAACATTCACATAAACATTTACACAACGAAATAACATAAGAACATAACATAAATACTTATTTTTTAATAATTAACCAATTGGCTGCATATGAAGGATGAACCTCCCATACATAGGCGTTGTTGTTCATTTTCTCTTAGTGACATGCCACCCTCGAGCTGAGGCTATGAGTCCACAAGGAGATCTGGTCCACTGGTTGTCCACTCTCCACACACAATAGCCCAAAAACCCAGATTCTACTCCCAAAACAATTCCAATCCTCCAACTCTCTCTTTTCCTCACAACCTGCACTACTTAATGAATGTACCCTCTTCTCTGCTCACAGTCCCTCGGGCTGTACCATTTTTTTATCAGGGCCCCTAGTGCACTCGGTTGGCCAAGAATCTCTCATTTGAGGATTCTAGGAACTCTCAACTACTTCAGGATTTCTCACATTAGGATTCACAAGGCTCTTGAGTCATTTCCTCCACAGGAAAACGCACTACAGGATTACAACCCATTTTGTAGGCACACAAGCCTCTTTTCCAGCATAACCAATACCAAATAATGGCTTCCTTTATGCACAACATTGCTGGTTCTCTTTCCAACACTCAACTCTCCTCTTATTGCCCAAAAGTTGTATGTAAAATTTGTCCCTATTCTCCATATGGATTTCCCTTCTTCTCCCTTACTTGCTTGATTCTCACTCTTACCAAAGATGATTGTACTTCATCCCATGCTCTCCAATAACTATGGGATGTGACCCCTCACACCCACTCTCTTAACTGAGTTTAAATGATTGGCTTTGGGAACACTCAACAACAATTAGAAGGTTATACACAATCACACTACAATTTCAGGAATGTGGGTTGGATTGATACCAATGAATAATACCCCTTTGGACCCCTCTCTCTTGTGGAATCATAGCCCCCCATCGTTCTTCATTCATTTCATATCGCAACTAGAAATTATTACTTTTATTAATTATCAATGTTCATAATATGCAATTCGGCCCCTAGCCACATTAAATCAATACGGGCTCTTCGCCCCAACAAATCGACTCACCACCCTAATTCACATTTATAAAATTACATTGTAATTCACAGGGATTAAAGTCAGGGATGTTACATTCCCCTCCCCCATATTTTTGGCCTATCCTCAGTGCACAACACCCTATAGGTGTAATTTCATTTTACAATTCCATATCCCCGGCCATTAATCAACATATAGGCTCTCTGACCCAAAATCACACAAGCATTCCAACCTAAGAAAAATTACATAGGTACACTGGCCCTAAAAAATAGATACAAAGTCACCTTGACCCAAAAAATATACATAAGCCACTGGAATTATCCTATATCTATCCTGATGTCCACCAACTCTCTTCCTCTTGACCTGCCCAACTAGGAATCTTACTACTAGGATCTTAAGGGACTCACTGCTAGGAAGAACTACCGGGAAATAACTAGCAGGAACCTTGTTGTTACAGTGAAACTCACACAGGAGTCCACTCTTTAGGCCTGAAAACCTGGTTCTTCAATAGTGCAACTCACACTAGATTTCACTCTTCATGCCTAACAACCTAGTTCTTCTATTGTACTCACCCTCTAGGCTCAAGCATCCATTTCATTGATATACAGTTCCTCATGCGATCCATCATTTTCCAAGGTGTTCTCATGCAAACAAATGTCAACTTGTTGCTAGAATTCCACTAGAAATCTATAACATGTGGAAATCATCCCATCTGCATCACATGCATACAATCAATATGAGACATCATCACACAATTATAAAATTTCAAATCTGTTTTATATGGGAAAACATCATTTCCCAAACATGAGTTTTTTGTTCATAGTTGTTTGGCTCTTGCAACAGTAGATATAAGTCTTCCTTATGGGATTACATCCCTGCCATATTCAAGACCATTTCCCCTATATTTTTCTCAATTTCCACCCAACCAAACAAATTGTTAGCATATCATAACCATTTTCAATTATTAATTTCTCAAATTTGTTTATATAGGAAAATAATATACCCACACATGAGATTTTTGCTCATTATGTTTTTCTCTTGCAATTGTTTATATTAGTCTTCCTTATGGGCTTACATCATTGTCATATCCAAGACCAATCTACCTGTAGTTTCCTCAACTTACTTGCAGCCAGACAAGATTGTTAGCACTCATGGACATTTTCAGTAGTTGATGAAATGATCTTAAAATTGTAATTTGCTAGCAATTCAGTCGTTTCCAACCATTTTTCACATTAAAAATGGAATTCAACCATTTATTATATCATATAGAATGAAACTATCATTCACTATACATGCAATATTAGCACACCCAACTTTTCATAACACAATCAAACTTTACTAATAAATAAAACTAATGTGCCAATAATCATGGCCACATCTACACAATGCATCCTTGCATTGACTTTGGAATACCATATGTTCATCTCATGTATTCCACAATTTGAGTTGGAAGGTATGGCCCACCCCTCAATGCATCTTCCAAACTCTTCCTCACAACCCATCTGATCATTTGGATATCTTCCTCTTCAACCCATACATGTTATGAGGAAAATCACTCTATGGCATGGGGTAAACCACAACAGATGGAATGACTGCAAAAATCAACTCTAATACCAAGTATGCTATATAAATGAAAATGTAAGAAGACAAGATAAAGAGCCTACCTTGTCTAGACGCTCGATGAAGACCACCGTTGAGCACGTGACTCAAAGTTGTATACCTGCAACTTGTCCTCAAAAACCAAGATACACAAGAATATGGTGATAATATATAATGTTAGCACACACAATAGCATAATCCATTAACATTCATAAAAAATATGCCCATGGAATAATAATTCAAATATTTGCAAGATATCAATTGGACAAGAAAAGAGTATTTCTATTAAAAATGATCAACATGAGTATATACGTGACAAACTTCCATTTTGACACATTTAAAAACCGAGAAACTAAGTCCCTTCCAGCTGGGCCTCCATCACTTCAATCATCCACCAAAGGCAAGCTCATATAAGAGAGACAATGAGGTTCTCCATCAAAGAGGGAAGAGCTTGGAGGTTGAACGATGTGTTCAGACTTTAAAGGATAAAGGGATGCAGACTCAATGTGAAGTGAAAATTTCTCCAGAGTATCTTTGCTCTCAAAATTTGAATTCTCCCCTCTTCCAGAGTTTAGATATGGCCCAATTTATAGCCTTCAAATGGAACTGAAGTGCCGAGTTGAAACGTTTCCAGTATATGGAAGGTCAAGGATCATGGACCTTGTGACGTGACATGGAAACCTGACACAATTTTTAATTCTGGGCACAAAACCCAATGTACATAGGCTGCAATGGTGCAACCTGCGTATACACATGTTGCATAATTGTTAGGGCGCGTATATGTGGAAAAATATGTTTTTTTGGCTTTGGGAAGTGCAAAAGGGACTTCAAGTTTGCATAGGGAAATGGAAAAGGACTTATGAGAAAGTTGCATGGGGTGAGGAAAATCTTGATATAATAATACACAATGCTAAGAACATCATCCCTTAGTGCTATTCAGTGTAGGTGAAAAGGTTGCAGTCCAAACATCGATTATAGAGGGGAAAACCATTATGCACTTGGATGGCACTATAGCCTTTCCATATCCAATCTCATCATGGCCTCACACATGACCATATCTAATGGAATTCATTTCTAGAACATGAATAATGTCTCCTGACTTAACTTGGTTATGATCTCATAACCAACATAACACAATATGCAATTAAATTTCCCATAAATGCATTCAAGCAACAAATAATATTTGCATACTCAAGGCCTCCTACTTTTACATCAATTCAAATATTGATATTTGACTAAGGGAATTCTTACCTCAATTCCCTTCAACATTTATACATCATAACAACCTCAAATGCATACATGCATGGTTGTTATCAATTTACTTGATGCTACTTGATCAACTAGTACTTTGTAGAAGCTCACAAGCTCCCTTCACTAACCTCTTGATCAACATTTCCACCATCCTTGTTTGTTTTCATATGGATGGATACCATAAGAAACAATATCATCATGCTATAATCATTTTTCCTGGATACACAATCTATCATTAGTTTTATTCAAATATCATAACATCATTATATATATATATATATATATATATATATATATATATATATATATATATATATATATATATATATATATATATATATATAAGAAAACTACTCTTAGTCTATACTCATGCCACCAGCTTGTTCAAGCATGT
Source organism: Picea glauca (assembly GCA_000966675.3). Lineage (NCBI taxonomy): Eukaryota > Viridiplantae > Streptophyta > Pinopsida > Pinales > Pinaceae > Picea > Picea glauca. The sequence continues at coordinate 200,727 of JZKD02S0298019.1, read as the reverse complement.
ACATATGCAAAAACACACATCAATATGAACTAATCATTTGATATTTCATGACTATTTATGCACATGCATTCTATCTTTATTTTATGCATCATGCATCAATTCTATCATGCACTCCAATGCATATCTATTTCAACTTTATTTATTTATTTAACTTTGTTGTTGTAGATGACTGTCCTTGAATTCGTGTAGAACCTTGCTTCCATATGCATTGCCATTCTTCTCAAATGTGCACCACTGGCCCCTATTCCAAACCTTCTATCCAAGCCCCACTTTTCCATTCTGCATTTCCATTCACTAGATCCACTAGTTTTGTCATCTCTCAATTGCTTCCTTTATGCAAAAAAAACATGTCCCAAAATCTTTTGGCTATAATTCTCAATATTCATAGTATTGAAACATGCACCTTTCCTTTGGAACATTAACATTGCAATCTAATTAGCCACTCCCCATTTCCTTGACCAAACCAATCTTGAAATACCATTATCATTGATTGGCATTTCAACATTCTTAAATATCCTTTTATGTCATCTTTATAATACTCTTTTCCATCCATGGATTTGCTCAATTTTAAATATCTCTCTTCACTTCATTGAGTGATTCACTGTGAAGCACTTCTTGGCCATTCAATACTACTCTACCCCAAATGGAAATGCTACACCCTCCATTTGCACTTGTACCATGCTTTTGCCGCACATTCTGATAATAGAGACAACTTTCTTTCTTTGGGTATTTTTGTTTAGACAAAAGTTGCTAGATCATATCTAACAATCTATTCATCTTGAATTCCTATAGTTTATCATATAGATGACTCATCCACTCCATGAGTCACATATTATCTCATGACATCCCATTGTCCTTCTCTTGCAACAAGCTTTGTATCCCTCACTACTTTTATAGCTTCAACGTTATGGAGTTCTTCTTAACTCCTTGTGCATTCTCATGACATTCCTCACCTGCTGGCTTCATACTTTATGTGAGAACCTATTTTGATTCTCCTTTTCAAGACATTACTACTCTATAGCGGCTAAATACTAATATTCCTCTAATCCTCCTTAGACCTTTTCCAACCTTTCATCACCTACTCTACAACCCTACACTTTCCTTTGAAACTCTTGGATGATTTATCCAACTATACAAGATTGACTTACTTCCCTATCCAACAGAACCTGTAATTAATCTATAATAGACCCACACAACTATCAATTGTGGAATCTTATCCTCTTGCTAGAAATCCCTTCACACAACACTCTCTGATTGAGTGTTTCTCTACTAAATATCGTTACGACCCATAAAAGTTTTGTGAATTGAATTTTTCTCTACTAAATATGAGTTTTCGATCTAAAAATCGAAAGAAATCTAGACCGTTGATCTGAATCTATTAGTGATTTCAAGACATTGCTAAACCAACTGACCAGACCATTGATGATTTTCATTGGCAGATGAAACTCCTTACCAACTTGACCGACCCGACCATTGACCGTTGGCTATTCCTGTTGGCTGAAGAAAACACTTCTCCAATTCGATAGACCCAACCATTGGCCATCGAACACTTCTGGGATGACGTGGCATGACATGTGGATTTTGACGTGACATGACACATCATCCTTAGGTGTCAACTTGGCTGACATGGCACAACATGTGGATGTTGACGTGGCATGACACGTCATCACCCTCTTTTCTTCATCTGCCATCGGTCATTTCTCTTGGATGAACCAAACACCTCGCTAATTCAACAAACGCCTGACCATCAACCATTGGACATTGGTGTTGTCTCTTGATCTATCGAAACAATTTTCCAAATCAATCGACACCCGAACATTGATCGTCAATGATTTTCATTGGTGACTAAAAAACTTTTCCAAATCAGATGATCCGACTATCGCTCGTCGTTGAATTCTCTTGGCCAAGTCAAACACTTAGAAATTTTGTCCAACTCTGTCGACGCTCAACCATTGACCATCGGTCGTAGGAGAATTCTTTTGGTCAATCCAAACTCTTCACCATTCTCACTGATCCGACCATCGACCATCGACGAATTCTGTTGGCGAACTTCAACACTTGGTGATTTTTTATCAAATCCCAAGTCAATCTGGGTTGTCGATCTCCCAACCAAGATGATCTTGATCATCGATCAACTCCAACCTCCCATTCATCGAAAATGAATCTAGACCGTCGATCTGTCTCATCCTCCCTACTGTCGAAAAATGAATCTTGGTCATTTATCTACTTGTAACACTCTATTTCCCCCAGCTTGTAATTAATCATAAAATAGGATTACCATGCTAAGGCATGTGGATAATGTAAATGCATTATTGTTAAAATGCCCATAACTGATTGTTGGGGGGGTGAAGCCTTGAAGTACGAGCCATGATATCTATAGAGGAAAGAAATCACTTAATGAAGAAAGGACCAATGGTTGAATTATCAACCAATCCCATGAATGGAAGCATGGTCTAGCTATAGGATGTTAGCTCAAAGTACCACAAAGACCTCCAGACCCGAGCTTCCTTTTGAAAAAAGGAACAGGACAGGTCGGAAACCTTCAAGAGGAGGGAAGGTAAGATACATACAGAGACACAACAAGAGATGTGAGGAGAGCACAAGATCTTAAGGGAGATGTGCAAACCAAAAGCAAGTGAAGAGAACACAACCTGAGGGACCGAACGCGATTTTGATGTTGAGGAAGCATTTGATAAACCTCCCAGGGTTGCTGAGATAGAGAGAGTCTCTATGAGAGATTTCGTAAACTCCCTAGTGATATCATGGCTTGGCACGGGTGTGGAAAAAGTGCTAAGAATGAATGCCTCTAGGCCTATGGTTGGGTGGAAAGGCATACACCCATAGTCAGTTAGTTGGATGCAACTTGTAATAGATAAGTATTCTCATACCCTTTGAAATTGAGCTGTAATTATGTAATGAAATGGGATATATTATGAACAACCCAGGGTTGTATATGTTTGCTTAATGGTTATACTGTATCTCTTTATTCTTGTTTAGATTGTGTATTTAAGCAAGTATGGAATTTTCTGATTTGTACACGTAAATGCCCAAGGCCTGTGGTGGCTTAAGTTAAAATAAGAGGACTGAGAGTTCGTTGAAATTGGGCACAGTTACCCTAAGTCTAAGATGGAGTTTGTTAAGCTCAGGAGAGGTAGTGCAGATATGAACAAAATCTCTATAGAGCGGGTAGAGACTTAGAACTCCTCAAGTTCTAAACTTGATAAAGGAGCACAAAGGGTGTGCAGAAGACCCTCCTAAACATTAAGTTTAGGAGAAAGAGCACAAATATCTTAAGCCTTTCAGAGCTAACAAAGCTCAGGGAGAGTAGAGAGGTCGAAGTATCGAAGGGGATGGTTCCCTTTTTTTGGAAGACGAACAAACAAAATCTGTTCGGAAGAAGCCACGATCTATTGTGACCGTTGGATACGGGAAAGAGTGTGGGATTTAACCCTTGGAGTCATTCGGACTTCACGAGTTCAACGAATTGAACAAGTTCATTGTAAGGGAGGAAAAATCCCTGAAGTTTTTAAGTCTCGAAGTTAACTCTGAACCTTAGATCCGAGGATGCCTGGGAAACATCTCGACCATCAGATCTAGGAAGTAGATGATAATCAAGTTACCCAAACTACCGATGACTTAAGAATATGACAGCGGAGATGTATGTGAGCCATTTGACAGGAGGAGAGGGAATCCCAGCCGTCAGATCGACTCAAATACTCATTAGAGTTACCGAATCAAACACCAACCACTCAATTTAATCGACGATTGGGAATCATTGTGGAGTGTGAAGGTGAATTTAGCGGACCTTCTAGTTCATGACCCGTAATCAACCCACGTTGTTGATCTCGTTGGGAATGGAAGATCAGAGACTATGATTAAACTAGAGTTGAGCGAGGACTTCCCATATTGCAGAGGTTGGACTCTGCAATTACTGTGAACCATCGATCGACAGACACCTCGGTATTGGTCGGATCATGACCGTTGGACCTTGAACCGTTGCGAGATGGATGGTCGTGATCCCGTTAGGAAATCCGTGGAGTAATGGAGTCCTTCGGTATCATCGGTCTGAGAGAATCAAAAAGCTCAGAAGATATAACATTTTCAAGAGCAAAGGAAAGACCCAAGATAGTTGGGCTCGCAAGAGGAACGAAGGTTGAGGCCTTTGAACATCTATAAAACTCTTCCAAGTCGGAAGAAGTTAAAACTCAAGAGGAGGAGCGACAAAAACCGTCAGATCAGTTGTGGGAAGAATCCTAGACCATTAGATTAGCGTCCAGGGAAACAGAGGAGAAGCGCTGAGAAGGAACAGATCCTAACCGTTGGATTTGAGTGTAAGGGGACGATAGTCATACGATCTAAGGTAAAGTGAACGAGTGTTAACCTTTGTGTGCATAGGAGGATTGACTGGCCAAAGTCCCGAAGTCCCGAAGCGAGTTGGGACCGTTCATCTCCAAGAGGGACAGGTGGCGCAAGATCCACAACCCCTGAGTGAGAGCTTGTGGTCAAGGAGAGTTTGAAATCGCTGAATTAAATCCTAACCATTGGTCGTTAGGGGAGGTATGTGTCCACAGATCCAAGGCTCTGGGAAAAATCACTTCGAAGGTTTCAGTTGAGAGTTGAAACTCTCGAAACCTGAAGTCTAGAGTGAATTTGGATCGTCTAATCTAGAGAGATGTGTGGCAAAAAATCATGAGCTTCAGGAGGGAGCAAAGGTTGAGAGTTGAGATTTCCAAACCACGGAAATCCGAAGTGAATTTCAGTCATCCAATTCAGAGGGACACATGGCATAAATCCCCGCACTTTGAAGGAAGGAGAAAGTTGAGGTTTGAGAACTCCGAAGACCTGAAGTAAATGTCAACCATTAGATCCAGAGGACAGGTGGCATAAGTCTGTGGAATCCGGGTAAAGAGCCAAAGTAGGTCCTGGCCATTGATCTCCAGGAGAGGTACATGTCGATAGATCAGAGTCTTTGAGTGAATGCACTTTGGAAGAAATGAGAGCGTAGAAGTTTGAAACTTCCAAAGCCTGAAGAGCCAAAGAATCGAAGGGCCAAAGTGGATCTCGTCCGTTGGCTGACAGGAGACACATGTCATTAGACTAGAGGTTTCGGGAAAAACACTTCGAGAGTTTCAGTTGAGAGTTGAAAATCCTGAAGCCCGGAGAGCCAGAGACCCAAAGTTAATCTGTACCATAGATCCAGAAGGGTGCACGGTGATAGATCGTCGATTCCAGGTGGAAGAACTCCGGGAGAACGCAAAGGAGAAGAGTTTGAAAGCACCAAAGTTTTGAAACATAATCTCAACCATTGGTCGGGAAGGGAGCTGAAGGCCATAGATCTTGTCTTGGTTGAAAAGTGTCAAAGTCCCGAAGAGGACCAGGGTCATTGATTTTGAGAGGACGCATGGAAAATGATTTGCCACTTCGGAAGAAATCACTCCGGAAGAAAGAGAGGGTATTGAACAAGAAATCTCGAAGGTCGGAGAGTTGGAGTTCATGTGAACCACCCGATTGAGAGGGACAGATGTCAGTAGATCTTTCACTTCGGGAGATAGCCATTGCAGAGAAAACAAGGTTTGAGAGTTGAAAACTCCAAATGGCGAAGTCTCGAAGCAAATCACATCCGTTGATTTAAAAAGGGGCATATCTAATCCATCACTTTAGTAGTACCATCAAGATCATGAGATCAAAGTTCCCTTCGCATTGCAGAGATCGAAGGTGCATGAACTTTTAAATGTTGAGGGTGGGCCGCAATCCAGACCATGGTTTTGGAGAAAGGACACATGGAGGCTCGAGATGAATTGCGGGGCAAAAATTAGTTTGGTTTCAAACCACCCTTGGTCATGCCCTCAATCGCATGGTTACGTGAGGTTATCGCCCAAGGTCATATCAAGAAAGGGGCTTATAAGAAAAGGAGCTAGGGCCCAAACTCTGAGATTTCGTAGGCATGAAGAGGAGGGTCGCGGGTACCTTTAGACCCACACCAGGAAACCTAAAGGGTCTACATCTAATTACAGAATGATACCATCAAGGTCTCAAAGAGTCATTTGGCTCCAGAATCAGAGATCCTTGATCGAGAGGTCAGACTCGTTCCCCGACTTTCCAAGTTAGAAACCATGGATGGAGAATCTGTCCATTAAGAAAAGAGAAATTTTTTATACCCCGTTGTGGGTGTGTTACACTGCTCAACCTTCTTACATGACCGAACGATGAATCCTTATAAATTTTTATATTTATCACCACGAATCTAGCTCATTGATCTCGAGATCAAACATGATCTCAACTTTCGATTCACTGAACTTTGTCCAGCGTTATAGTCTCCCATTAAAACTCAAATTTCGACCTTCTAGGTCTAATTTAACTCTGAATCTCTACCTATCTACTCCATTGAACCTCTCTTAGACAATCCTGAGTCATTTAAACTAATATTTTTCTCACAAATTTGGGGATTTCTCTCTAATTTCCATCATTTTCCCCCAAATTCGTCACAGACAAAATCCGTGACAATGAATTTTCCTAAATTCACACTAGTTCTTGGCTCATGCAAGCCTGATGTTTTAACCAGAAGCTTTGATACCATTATGTAATGTGCCCAACACCCATGATGAGTCCCATCACTGTGGAAAATGACTTATCCTACTAAAATTGAATTAAAAATGCCCCATACATATAACAAAAAATCAAGGGGCAACAGACCCATAAAACTACATCAAACAACATGCCAATTTATCCATGCATCTACAACATTTATAACTTCATGCAAACCCAACAAAACATAACACAACATTCAAATAAACATTTACATAGTGGAATAACATAAGAACATAAAAGAATCACTTACATAGTGGAATAACATAAAAACATAAAAGAATCACTTACATAGTGGAATAACATAAGAACAAAACTAACTGGATGCATATGAAGGATGAACATCCCATCCATAGGTGTTCTTGTTCATTTTCTCTCAACAAGAGGCCACCCGCAAGTTGAGGCTATGAGTCCACAAGGAGATCCAACCCACTGGTTATCCACTCTCGACAGACATCAACCCCAAAACCTAGGTTCTACTACCACAACAATTCCAATTCTCCAGCTCTCTCTTTTCCCCACAACCTGCACTACCCAAGGAATGTACCCCCTTCACTGCTCACAGTTCCTCGGGTTGTACCATTCATTTATCAGGGCCCCTAGTGGAATTGGTTGGCCATGAATCTCTCATCTAGGGACTTTAGGAACTCTCACATGCTTTAGGATTTCTCACAACATCCTTCATAAGGTTCTTGAGTAATTTCCTCCATAAGAAAATGCACTACAATCTTACAACCCATTTTGGAGGCACACATGCCTCTTTTCCAGCATAAACACAACCTAATAATGACTACCTTCAAGCATAGCATGGATGGTGTTCTTCCTAGTACTCAACTCTCCTCTTGTTTCCCAAAAACTGCATGTAAAAATTGTCCCTATTCTCCATACGAATTTCCCTTCTTCTCCCTTGATTGTTTGACTCTCACTCTTCCCAAAGATGATTGTACTTCAACCCATGCTCTCTAATAAGTATGGGATGTGAACCCTCATACCCACCCTCTTACATGAGTTTAAATGATTGGATTTCAGAACACGCAACAATAATTAGAAGGTTATATACAATGATACTATTATTTCATTAATGTGTGTTGGATTAATATCCATGAATAATTCCCCCTTGGAACACTCTCTCTTGTGGAATCATAACCCCCCATTATTCTTTATTCCTTTCGTATTGCAGACGACGATGATTTCTTTTATTAATTATTTCAATGTTCATAATATGCAATTCATCCCCCAACCACATTAAATCAATATGGGTTCTTCGCCCCAACACATTGGCTCACCAACCTAATTCACATTTATATAATTACATTATAATTCAAGGGGATTAAAACTAGGGATGTTACTAGGATAGACATGACCAACAAAGAACAAATAGAACATTTAGAGTGGGAGACAGAGTATGGTTATATCTGAATAAGGAAAGACTATAGGGTCGTGGTAAGAAGATCAAGTCTTTGTGGTATGGTCCTTTTGAGGTATTGGAAAAAGGTGGGAGATAATTCCTACAGACTAAGTCTACCCTTGTACATGTGCATTTATCCAGAAGTGAATGTGGAGAATCTCAAACTCTATGAGCTATTTCTTGTGGAATCATAGCCCCCCATTGTTCTTTATTCCTTTTGTATCGCAACCGACAATGATTTACTTTATTAATTATTTCAATGTTCATAATATGCAATTCATCCCCCAACCACATTAAATAAATATGGGCTCTTTGCCCCAACACATTGGATCACCAACCTAATTCACATTTATATAATTACATTATAATTCACAGGGATTAAAACTAGGGATGTTACTAGGATAGACATGACCAACAAAGAATAGAGAGAACATTTAGAGTGGGAGACAGAGTATGGTTATAGCTGAATAAGGAAAGACTACATGGTTGTGGTAAGAAGATCAAGTCTTTGTGGTATGGTGATTTTGAGGTATTGGAAAAAGGTGGGAGATAATTCCTACAGACTCAGTCTACCCTTGTACATGTGCATTTATTTAGTAGTGAATGCGGAGAATCTCAAACTCTATGAGCCCTCCATGTTGGATCAGGAGGAGGAGTAGGTCCTACCTTCCATAGAGGACTTAGCACCAAATTCTCAGGCATAGTTGGTAGAGGACACACTTTTGTAGAAGAGTTACAAAACTATAAGATAGGGGAACCATGACCTTTGGCAGATTGGGTTGAAAGGACAACTTCCAAGCAAAGAAAAATAATACTCTAGGGAGAAGGTGGAGGAAACATTTCCTCAACTCATGCAATAAATATTTTGGGGACCAAAATTCTCCCTAAATGGGGAGGTGTGATCTAGATTAGATCAGTATATTATTTTTCATCTATCTCGATGCTTTATGGGTGAAAAAAATTGGAGGAATAAACCTATAGAGCCATTTTAGCAACTGGTCCAAATTTGGAAATTTGGGTCTGAAAAACCATCTAAAATCTTTCGAAGCCATTTTGAGGCATCAAAAAATACTTTTTCATGGTCCAAAATTCACTATGGAGACATCGTTTATATTATACACACTGATACATTTCCAACAATGCAAGAATGACCTCAATTAGAGTTTGTATGCGGAAGTTATGCCTCTTGCAAGTTGACCTACCATATTGATCACCATGGTGCGAGTGGATGCCACATCAACCTCCATTACTTAAACGTGGGGATAGCCACGTAGTGGATTTTATAAGAAAATTCTATAAGGTCCAAAAAATTATCACAATTGAGCATTGAGGAAGTTAAGACCCTGCCCCTAAATGGCTATCGGGCTACGTTAAATATTGGGTCGTTAGGAGGAGAAGGGGTTCCATTCTATGTTTTTGTATTTTGTTCCATAGCAGAGCAGAACAACTAAGAGTGGGAAATTAGAGAGAATAACAGAGGGGGTTAATGTTCTATAGAATCCTAACAAGCCACAGGTCTTAGGTAACTCCATAGAGAGTGCCTTCTCATTTGTACTTGCATTATTTCCATACCATAGAAAAGAGACTAGAGAAGCCTCACCTTCTAGCTGGATTTTCTCTCGTAAGGGTTTTCTAGATAAAATCTTTGTGTTATTTTTCGGATGGTGTGTGATTTTATTTCTCTACTCTCTATTTTTTGTCATTTTATATATTTCATGCATAATAAAAAAATCAAGAACTAAAGATTCTAGACTCTAAAGGAATTTAACCTTCATAGTGTAGATTTCAGTTTTATTTATCATATCTATTGTGATGAACTTTTCCAGTGGAATATCCATGTCATTTTATAGATCATTTACAATATATTCAATGTACAAAATGAGATAATATGATCCTAAGACTAGGTCTCCTTGGTATATATATAGGAGACAAAGGGTACAATTATAATGAAAGGGTACAATAAAGGGTTCTAACCTACATACAAATATAAAACTATAATTGTAATACTTCAATATTTATGGATTAATAAAGGGTTTTATACTTAACATGGGGCTTTGTCTAGGGATTAACATGCCCCTTCCCTTCAAACAAATGTTGTCGTCAACAATTGACTAACTGTGGGTGTTTCTACATGAAGAAATCATCTTCACATGTCGCCTCTTCCACTGGTAGGTTCTTCCATTTGACGAGGTATTTAGTAATTGCTCAATTTCACAGCTACTTAATCCCTGTTTCAAGGATTATTTCTAGTTCTAGTATGATTTTACCTTCTTCATTAATCTTTAATAAAACAGTTTGGACTAGGATCTTGTCACTGATTACCTCCTTTAAGAAAGAAACATGGAAGACTAGATGTACACATGAAGATGGAGGCAAATTCAATTTGTAATCCATACTTCAAATACTTTGCAACACCTTATAGGGGCCATAATATTTGGGTGCTAGTTTATTGTCCTTGTTTTGTTTCTTGAGGGACATTTGTTTATATGGTTTTAGCCTAAAAAATACTCAATCCCCCACTTCAAATTCCCTTTCACTGCGATGTTGATCTGCTTATTGTTTCATCATATTTTATGCCATAACCAAGTTGTCCTTTAATAGTTTGAGAACTTATTTTTGATTCTCTATGTGGTCCTCCACTGCCTAAACTTTTGTAGTCCCTTTCAAGGGCGATGTGATGGATGGAAAATGATATCCATAAAGGTCCAGAAATGGGGACATTTTTTATGAAGTATGGAAGGATGTGTTGTACCACCATTCTTCTAAGGGAAACCACTTGACCCATTGTGTCTATTTATCATATGAAAAACAATGAAGATATGTTTCTAGACATTTATTCTCAATATCAATTTTCCCATCACATTAAGGATGGTAAGATGAGTTGTGAGCCAATTGAGTACCCAAACAAGAAAATAATTCAGTCTAAATATTTCTAATGAAAATTGGATATCTTCCATTTACAATAATCTTTGGGACTCCATGTAGCTTTTGTATTGTTTCCATGAATGTTGCAACTACTATACTTGCTTTAAAAGGATGAGAAAGAGAGAAAAAATGGGCATACTTTGTAGTAGATCCACTACTACCATGATGATATTCTTTCCTTCAGATTTGGGTAAACTTGTAATAAACTCCATTGAAACTTCTTCCCAACATTGACTTGGTATAGCTAATGGTTGTAGGAGAACTAGTGTCATGATTGTCTTTCCCTTATTCTGTTGGCAGACCACACATTCATACACAAACTTTTGAACATCATTTTTAAGAACTTCCTAGAAAAAATCCTTCTTGATCCTATGACAAGTTTTCAAGAACCCTAATTGTACTCCTCTAGGAAAAGTGTGCAATTCTAGAAGGACCTTCTATTTGAGTTGGGAATTCTTACATAAATATAGGAAAACATAATACCATAGCAAATCATTCTTTCATACAAATTTATTTAATGTACATGGGTCCTCTTGTAGTTGTTGAATGATCTTACATACCTCTTAATATTTCTTCCATTCTTTCCTTTCTTCTTCCACCCAATCAAATTGTGGAATAGAAATAACACATAATGAACCCTCTATTTTGTCTTCTTTCCTTGAAAGTGCATTTACCACAACATTATATTTTCCTTTCTTGTAGATAATTTCAAAGTCATAACCTAGCATCTTTGTAACCCAATTTTGTTTCTCTTCTAAAGATAATCGTTGCTCCAAGAAGTACTTCAAACTATCATGATCTATTTTTACTTTGAAGTGTTTTCCTATTAGGTAAGGGTGACATTTCTTAACTTCATTTAGTATGGCCAACATTTCTTTTTCATAAATGGGTTTGAGTAAAATTTTTCCTTTAAGTTGGATACTTTCAAAGACAAAGGGGCCTTTCTTATCGCATTGAAACTGCACCAATTCCATGGCCCAAGGCATCATGCTCCACAATAAATGATTTTGTGAAGTTAGGTACAGCTAGGACAAGAGTTGCACACATAGCCTCCTTAAGTGTTTCAAAATATTTGGTTTCTTCTTGAGTTCAAGAAAATACTTCCTTCTTTAATAATATTGTTAGAGGTGCCACTATTTGACCATAGTTCTTGAAAAAATTAAGGTAATAGCCGGTCAATCCTAAGAATCCTCTAAGTTTCTTCAAGTTTTTAAGAATTGGCCATTCCCTCGTAGCTTTAATTTTGATAGGGTCCACTTTTACACCTACATGAGATATAATATGACCTAAATATTCCACTTCTTAAACCCCGAAGGCACACTTGGAAGGATTTGAATAAATTTATTTCTCTTACAAAAGTTGTAATACTCTGTCAACATGTTGTGCATTCTCTTCCCAATATTTGTTGTAGATTAACATGTCATAAAAAAATAATATCACAAATTTTCTGAGGAAGGGTTTGAAAATATAATTCATCAATCTTTGAAATGTTGAAGGTGAATTAGTAAGTACAAATGGCATAACCAAAAAATCATAATGACCTTCATCTTTCCTAAAGGCTATTTTTGGAATGTCTTCTTGCCCCATTTTGATTTGATGATATCTCGAATGAAGATCTGACTTAGTAAATAAATTTTCTCCATATAATTCATCTAATAATTCATCAATGATAGGAATACAAAACTTAGCTTTTATGGTCATTCTGTTGAGTTTTCTATAATCTAGACACATATTCCATAAACCATCCTTCTTTGTAACCATGACTACTGGTGAAAAGAAAGAACTTTGGCTAGGTTTAATGATGCCCACCTCTAACATTTCTTGGATCAGATGCTTAATCTCACTCTTTTGTGCATATGGATACTCGGAAGGAATAATGTTAGGTGGTACACTTCCTGGTTGCAAATGAATATCATGCTGAGGATCTCAAGCAGGTGGAAGAACCTTAGGCATGTCTCCAAATATATTGGAATGGTTGTTGATAACTATTTGGATATCCATTGGAGTAGAGGATATAGATAGTTGAACATCTAATGAGCACAATTGCGTAATTACACCATGGTGTCCCTTTTTGAGTAATTTTTTCATGCTAGTAGAGCTTATGACCTTAGAGGGTTTCCCTTGGATACCTCTAAGCTCAATTTCCTTTCCTTCTGAGAAAAATATCATGAAAAGATCTTGAAAATTAAGAGCAACTATTCCCAATGATTGCAACACCCTAATACAACATCAACACCACCCATTTGGAGGAAATCATGGGACTATCTAAAAAATACTCCCCCATATTGAGATTAATACTATGACACTTACCATAATGATTTATGGTACCTCCATATGCAATCATTACTTGAAACTCTAGTGCCAGAAATACAAAGCAATTGATATCTTTTGCTAATTTGTAACTCATGAAGTTATGGGTACTACTAGAATCAATCAACACTATTACATTTTTATTTTTGTTCTATCCTTGTCTTGAGAGTTTGTGGAGTGTTGATGTTGGCCAATGAATGACAAGATATTGTTGGAGTAGTCTCTTCTAGATCTAGATCTTGTGATGGTTCCAATTCTTGATCTTCTTCCTCCACACAGTCTATGTAGAATAATTTCTTCTCACCACATTTATGCCCCTTACTGTATTTATTGTCACAATTGAAATATAGTCCCTTTGCTCATCTTTCATCCATTTGCTGAGGTGTCAACCTTGTTGGTTGAGGTACAATTTTCTTATGAACCCCAAAACAATCTATGCTACCAACATATGCTCGAATGGTATACTTGTGTGTAGCCTTATTCTTGGCCTAAATATGACGAGAAAATTGCATCTCTTCCATAATATTTTCAGGACGTTTTAAGAAAAACTCATGTTATATTCCAACAAATTTTCATCACTTATGTTATCCATCCTTATGGCCAATACCTAAAATTCTGAATTAAAATATTCAATATCGCCTAAGTTCTTGATTCTTGTCAATTGACTAAAGTAGTAATGTTCCCGAACTTTCCCATATTGTGCTTCTAAGTCTCTTGTAAATAAACCCCAAGTATAATTATAAGAAGGGGGATTCCTTTTAACTACCCATTGATACCATTGATACAGTTTTATCTTAAGGTTCAAAGTTTATATGTAAATCATTTATTTATCATACATATTATTATGTAGTTCAAAATATTGGTCTATTTGGTTCACCTAGGTAAAGACCTATGTTCCATCAAACTTCCTTAATTCAACCTTGAGAAGGTTCACTCATTTTGGAGACCATCCATAAGTAACTCCATTATTGGAGTTAAATCCCCCTGGAAAATTGTTATTATTGGAAATTTTTTCAACCTGAATACTACCTTTATTTCACGATTCCCTTCAGACACCTTATCAATTTTAGGGAATATCTCATTTAAGGTTTACCTAATATTCTATTCCATTTGAGCCAACTTTTGTTCCATTGTTCTTTTCATCCATATTCCTTTCCATCAATTCCTTATTTTCATCCATATTCCTTTCCATTTATGTTTGAGTATTCATCAAATCAACCTTTTTCATCGACCTATCATTCAATTCATTGATTTGACTATTCAATTTGGATAACTAGTTTTGTATCTCCTCATTTTCTTCATGAGTCATGGAGGATATTTCTGGAGTTTTAATTGGTGAAGTGATTTTTGGATCTTTCTTATGGAAACAATATCTATTTTTTTTAAATTTTTTTTTCTAACCACAGAAAAAACTCTTAAAATCACCAGAAAATAACTTGTGGAAAAACCTAAACTTCCACAAGCAATATATCATAAAATATAATGATTCACAATTGTAATTTTTTTTCACGTGTACTTCACTGTGTCAACTTAGGATTATGAAACTTCAATAAAAAAATTTATAATGAAAATGCCAAGATAACTAAGTTCATGTTTAGTCAGAAACATTGTCTTCAATGGACTATGTCTCCAAAAGTATATCAAACCAGAACCTGGAATTTTGGCCACCCGTACTATGAAATTTCTCCTTAGTCTCCAAAAAATTTCACTGTATGAAACCTCCCCCCAAAACAATTATAGTGAAAATACCAAGATGGCTCATTTAAAACTGAATTCAGGATGAATAAAAAACCCTATCTTCCATATGCTATATATTTGAAAGTATAACGATATAGAACCTATATTTTTCACTAGAGGTACTTTGATATGTATCCTAAGTAACCTCCAAATTTTGTTATCTGGAGCATCCCAGAAAAAAAGTCTCAACGAAAATTCTAAGATGACTCGCTTGAAGAAGAAAAATCCTAGGATTGATGCTCTAATACCAAATTTTAGGAACCAACGCCTTGAGAATGATAAAAAGTTAATGAATAACAGTCCAGTTCGAGGGGGAAACCTCCTTTTACAATATATTCATTGTAGAAATTGAGATAATATGATTCTAAGACTAGTTCTCCTTGGTGTGTGTGAGAGAGAGAGAGAGAGAGACAAATGATACAATTATAATGAAAGGGTACAATGAAGGGTTGTAGCCTACATATAAATATAACACTAGAATTATAACAATTCGATATCTAGAGCATAATAAGGGGTTTTATACTTAACATGGGGCTTTGTCTATGGATTAACACAATATATTGTCCAAGTACACTATCACAAATGAATATAGAAAGGTATGCAATACATCATTCATCAAATGCATAAATGTAGTTGGTGCATTACATAAACCAAAAGGCATTAGCAACCATTCATATAGACCTTGCCTAGTCTTGAAAGTGATATTCTAGATGCCTTATTATTCAAATTGTACTTGATGGTATTCTGATTTGAGATCCAACTTGGTGAAGTGCTTGGAATGATGCAACTGCTATAACAAATCATGAATCATGGACATAAGATATCAATTGTTAATGGTGGTCTTGTTCAAAAATCTGTATTCGATACACATTTGCCAAGTCCCATCTTTCTTGGGTACTATGATGATAGGTGACCCAAAAGGTGTGGCACTGGGTCGAATTACTCTTTGTACCAACAATGATTACAATTGTTTCTTCACTTCATCTACTTCCAGGATGAATTATTTATACAACCCAATATTTGGCAATGGGGATTTAGGTAAAAATTGTATCTCATGCTCCACTTCCCTCTTAGGTGGTAACCCTTTAGGCTCCTGAGACACTTCTCTATATGCCTACAAAAACTCCTCCAACTGATGTTTCTACTCTTTAGTACATCCCTTCAGAGATTCCTTTACTTTTACTCATTCTTCTCCTAGTTGATTCTTTCTTAAGAAAAGTAATACAAACTTATTACTAGAACTAATTAAGTTATTCACTTGATTAGCACTTACCAAAGAGATATTGGATTTACCTTTGTGTGCATTGATGATGAAAGAATTTCCATCCTTGATTAGGTGGTATCGGTTTTCCACTACAAGGAGAACACCTTTTTGCAGAGGTTTTAATGGAACCTCCCCCAAAAATATATCCTTCTTTGTTTATAGCGGAGGTTGTTAGCGGAGGTGGGTGACTGAAGGTTTTTGTAGAGGTATTTTTTACCAGTGCACCTTTAAGGTGCATATGCATCGATGTACACATAAAAAATAGTGCACATAAACAATAGTGCACCAATGCATAAATGTTCAAAATCATTTTCATACATTATAATAAAAATAGCAAGTACCGATCAAAGTGCACTGGTGTCATTGAACGTTACACCCTGGTGCATATCACTGTTGTCACGCACATCGTGGTAGGGTAAATAAAAAATTACCAGATCGATTTTCATTGTTACACTTCATCCCATGCTTCCAAACTTTCAAGAAAGCATCGATGCTAACCATCCTTCCAAACATGCCCTATTTCCGGTGCTCTACAACAAGTTGGATAGCTCCATTGGTAGATTCCACACATTTCCAAATTTTGGAAATTACCACAAATTTTCATTTCCTCTCAATGATGGAACCATGCTTCCTTGGGACATAGGACTCTAGGTAAATTGTTTATTACCTTCCTATTTTCATTTTCATCCAATTAAATTTTAATTTAGCTTAAAATTTGTCATTTTTTTCAATTTTTTTTCCAATTTTGTGTGGTGTGCTTGAACACTTTAGATTGCCCCAAAGCAGTGTGTCATGTGTTAAATTCACAATAAGAACCACCTCTAGTGCGTTTAATATAAACATATGCACCATTGTCGTTCAAGGAATATCACCACGATAATTAAAAAAAAAAGCGGTGGATCCTTTGGGATGCCCCACAACTGACGCGTACTTGGTTTGTCCCTTCACTGGTATGTTCCATTTAATTAGGCGAACTGCTAAATTTACAATCCATAAAATTTAACATAGCGGTGGAACCATTTTAACCAAATGCACTGGTGTTATTAAAAGAACCACACCGTGACATATATTGACCGACTTGGCATAGTTGGGCATCTCATTGGATGCCCCGTGACTGGTTCTCTATGCTTCATAACGCACCACTAAAGAAAACGTTGATGCTCCAATATCATGGTATCACCGGTGTGTTAATATTAACACATCACACCGCTTAAGTTGCAATAAAATAATTTAACCTAGCGGTGCCCATAGGTCGAACAAACACATTGGTTTTCTAAAGAGCATGACATCGGGCCCAATATATCATAATGTATCAGTGTAGTGCATCTTATTCGATGCACCACTAAAATACGTGGTGGTGCGACAATAAGTGTGGAGCAAGTGTGGAGCATGGTGTGTAAATTCTAATAGTATGCACCACAAAAGGTTTTGAAAAAAAAACATAGTTGTGTGCCTTTTGTGAGGCCTCGTCTTCGGTGCGTTATGAAAGAAAATTCATTACTAAACAACATGTCGATGCTCTCATAGAACTGGTGCATTTGTGCTTTCATTTTAGCAAAGTGCACTGATAATTTTGTGAAACATAAATTTTAATGCAACAATGTGTATTTGTTAACGAAATGAACCAGTGTGGTTAAGAGAACTGCATTGAGAAAATATTGAATGATTTGACATGTTGGGGAGTTTCATTGGATGCCCCATTACCGGTGCTCTATACAACCTAATGTACCAAAAAATGTGATGTTGGTGCTAAAATAACACGGTATCACTTGTGTGTTCATATTAACACATCACACTGCTTAAGTTGCAATAAAACAATTTAACCTGGCGGTGCCTTTAGGTACAACAAATGCATTGGTGTTGTAAAGAGCATGATACCGAGCCAAATATTTCACAATTTAACGATGTGGTGCCTCTTATGGGATGCATCACTAGAATATGTGATGATGCGACAAAAAATGTGGCACACCAATGCATGTTAGTAACATCACTGTATGGCAATGTTGTTTTTCTGATATAGAGTACCGTTGGAGATGTGTATGGATGTTTTAGGTGAACCATTAATTTTCTACATTTTTTTGCAAACAAAAAATAATTTATATATTTTTAAATACAAGTTATTTATATATGTGTGTTTTTTATAATTTCAATTTGTTTGATCTATATATATATGTCTCTGTGTGTGTGTGCGTGCCTTAAAATATTTGTATGTGAATCAAAGACTTTGACAACAAGAGGAGCAGTAGCAACAATAACAATGGGTCAAAATGTACACATTTGTACATGAGTGGGAGGCCAGGGAGAGGGAGACAGAGTTTTTCCCTCACTTTATTTTACAATAGACACATGCTCTTTTGATGTATGTTGGCCTCCTCAAGTTTTATGAGGAGGGTACATCCCTCAAGGGGAAAATTTCATTGTTATAAAAAATGATCCATTGTTGGGATCATGGTCGACATGCATTCAGTATTGGTCATGATCTATGGTATCAACCCATGGAGGAGGATGCTTATTTAATCACTATTTTTTCTATGAGGGGAGAGGCTTGGCCCCGGTTTCTTGATCTACCACCTGGTGTCGCAGAAGATACCCAACTGGCATATGTGCAAAGATATGTCCATACGATTGTTCTTCGCTCCTTGGAATTCTAGGTTCATGGTGGTCAGCTGTGGATACATTCATTTCATAGAGAGGAGGTTAGGTTCCCATGTATTATTATCTCAGCACTGTTACACACTAGCTCTGATGGGAAGCACATTAGTTTCCCTTTTTTGCATTATGTTGATAGTTTAGTGTAGAGGCACCAATGTATTAGGTGGTTGAAGATTTTTTTGAGATAGTTTTGTTTTGCATTGGATCACTCTCCCTATGTTTTAAATGGGACAAGATTCTTCCCATTCACGCTAGAGTTATTTACATTATTTTTTTAGAGGGTTCATGCCAATCAACCAACAATACCCCTCTTTCCTACTAGGCCTATGCTTGATGCGCGCATGTGCATGTGGGGGAAGTTGTTTCCCAAGAGGGGTTAGCTCGAATTTCCCTATACTTAGGTCGATAGGGATGTATGCGATTTTTTGGTGAGAGAGGAAAATATTGTCCTCAATATTGTACAGTACCCGTATGCAGGGATGGAATGGAGAGGACGTCCAAACATCTCGTTTATAGCAGCTAAACCACCATATCAAAGAGGTAATATTATCGTTATGTTTTGATAAATCTAGTTGCATATTTTTATATCTTATCTAATGCACATGTAATTTATTGTAACATTTTGTTTCAATTATCTTATTGTTATTATCTATTGTCTTGCAGATATTGGCACATATGTTGGGGAAGAGCCTCCCTAACAAGATGAGGAGATGGAGGAGGCAGAGGACCAACTCATAGTACATAGACACTGCATGCCACACACTCTAGATTAGAGAGTTTGGATAGAGCCGACGGATCACTTATGTGGTTTCATGATTAGTCACGAAGTGGTACCTACACTTATTAGAGACATATTACGGGTACCAGATCTCTCTACGACATGGATGACTCCACCTTGTTACATGACATTGTTATTTTTTGTGTCGTCAACCTCATCGAGAGGTTGAGGGATCCTGCTCATGATCCTACTCCATTTGGCTCATCACCAGACTCATCCACGTCCTCTACTCCACCACATGGTCCTCCTCCTCCTCCCGATTCTCCTCCACATGATTTTGCACCATCCATTGATCCTCCTACTTCCCCTTCACATGTGTCCACACCATCCACATCCAATCCTCCTCCTCCTCCTCCTCCTCCACATGTGTTTGATCCATCCATGTTCTATCCTCCCCCCCCTACACCTCCACATGTGTTTGCACCATCCACCTATCCTCCCGCTTCTCCTCCACATGTGTTACCATCCATTGATCCTCCTCCTCCTCCTCCTCCAATTATTTCACCATCCACCTATCCTCCCGCTTCTCCTCCACATGTGTTACCATACATTGATCCTCCTCCTCCTCCTCCTCCAATTATTTCACTATCCATTGATCCTTGACCTTATCCTCCACATGTGTCATCCTCCTCCTCCACACATGTCACAATGTTTTGATGCTTTGGACACTATGTTCACATCAAGCACTGCTACACATGTTGATTTTGATAGAGATACATTTGATAGTGTACTTATGCCGACATTTCTTTCTGACATTATTATTGATGGATCCTCTACCTCTGGTAGAAGAGACACTGATGCATCTGGTTCTGGTGGTGGACCTAGCTAGTAGTGGTACTGATTGACATGCTTATTGATTGTTTTATATTTGAATTGATATGTATATATGCCATTTTTATTGCATATTTTGTTGAGATGTATGTTTGACAGGTATATTCATATGTATATCGCTCATATATATTATGTTTTCCATATAATGTTTAACTTTTCTTTTATGAAATCATTTAATTTGGATTGTGATTACAAAAAGTTATAACCATTAATGCCATATAATGTTTAACTCTTCTTCAAGGTGAATTGTTTTTTGTCCAACAATATACACTATGTTGATTAAATGTGTTTAGAAACAAAAATACTTAAATATGATGAATGAAATGACTGTGATTTGAATAATTATGTCTTTTTTCATATATTATAATAATAACATTATAATATAATTGTTCACTAATAATAATGATAATAATAATGATGATGATGTAATAATAATGTTATTTTTTAATTTTTATTATTCAAAGATTACAAGGAAAAGTTATAATACAATTGTTTACTAAAATCACAATTATTATATTTCAAAGATTTTATTAATTAATATCCAACTATTATAATATATGAAATTTATTCAATTAAATTTAAAATACTAAATATAAAGAATAATAATACATTTTGATATATACACTTTCGATTAAATGGTTTCACAATTTTTTATTCTAATACTAACTTTATAAATCTTCTATTAAAAAAAATATCACCAAACATGGAATTATAAATATTCCACCAAGGGAAACCAGACCAGACCTTCCATGTTCAGTTGGAGAAAAAACATATACATAAAAGAAGAGAATAATACATCCTCCTAAACCAGAGCGTGAAGGATATCTGAGTTAACCTGACAAAGCCTGGCATTACCGCCTATAGACTACCAAGTCATTGATCTAGAACTATGAAGTGTTTCTGCACCTGGGGGTGCTCCTTCCCATCATCTGCCCGACTCTTGTTATCTTCCTTCTGTGAGGTCATGCGAGTCTTCCTAATTTGAGCTGGCGCACCGTGTCCATTTGCAGGCATGATGTCCATGTGATGGACATAGCGTAAGTAGAGGTGGAACTGGTCTGCCAACTACTCCAACTTGCATTTATGTTCCTTCTCTACCTCTACTAACAATTTGGTGATAGTTTCCAGACTGTTGATGCGACGCAGGATCTCGTCCAACATTGTCTTGTTTTCCCTGTTATCCTCCTGCCTGGCTTCTTCCCTTTCTGAAATAACTTTTTCGATCATCATATTAGTTAGCCACGCCATATCTATCGTTTTGTGGAAGAGGATTTCCCTGGGTTGCATGGCCTCCAGATCAATTACCTAGTCCAATTCTTGTACCAATACATTCCGTGCTTTACCTTTGTGCTTTTTCTTTAATTCCTTTTCCCACCGGGTGATGGTTGCCTTCCTCTTCGACGCAACCATAGTTTGGAAGGTTCCCTCTGCATCTTTCACTGCTTGTTCCATTCTTCTTAGCCGCCCCAGAATGTTCGGGACTTCCTTCCCAGAGGGGGTTCCTTTTCCTGTGCGTTTTCTTTAGTCACGCCATCCAACTTTTTCTGCCGCAGCTCCTGTTTTGGTTACTCGGCCTGTGTCTCATTTCCCAGGTATTCTCCCTTTCCCTCCCCTTTCCTCTGTAATAATTCTTGTTGTTCTACTCTTTCTGATTGCATCTATTTATGCTATCCCTCTTCTTATTGACCTTTCCCCACTGCGAACTCGTCCTTTCAATCTTGGTTTGCTTGCGGTGATGAGTGCTTCTGTCTATTTTCTTATTAAGGATTGTATGATCATGATGTGTCTTCCTTTGTCCCTGTGCGGTCACTTCCCTTGCTCGCTTGTGATCCGATTGTGCTACTCTATGTACCTGTACTTGTCATGGTGGATCGATCTTGGTTATTATCATCCCCTCACGCCTTACGTCATTCATTGTATGCGACTTGCTACCTGTCCTTTTACTTGTGCTTTCCCCACACCTCTTACTAGTGTAATGGCCTTGCTTCCGATCATTTGTTTTCTGCTTATTGTGATCTTGCATGATAATTGGTGGAAGATTTTTAGGCAATCCTATCCTTCTTGGGGCCCGTGTACCTTACCCAAGGCCTTGCGATGTCCTCCTCGATGTGACCTTCCATGCTTAAACTGGCTTCACGATATTTTGCCGCAAGGTGGTTGCAGTTTGTTATGAGTTGCCCCTCCATAATGTTGATCCCCCTCCATAATGTTGATCCATGTGTCGTCTAGTTCCAAGCCTTCCTTCCCAACCCCCTCGTTGGTGCGCCTGTCTGCTAGCACATTCGCTGACCTACACACCCAACGCAACTCCACTGTATTCAAAGTTCTCATATGATCCTGGATTTTTTGTAGGGACTGTGAAAGGAGCCAGTGGCGCTGAACCTTTCCCACTCTGGTGCCATTTTGGAGTCTTTTCATCATGTTGATAACCAGGGTAGATTCACCTTCGACGATGGTGTTTGTCATCCTTTCACGACTTAAGATTTCAAGGCCAAATTCCAGGGCTCCAGATTCCACCGCGTTGTTGGTTGAGTTTCCCATGTTCCCAGCGTACAGTCGGATGATGTTACCACCACTGTCTTTGATCACTCCACCTACCCTTGCCACTCCTGGATTTCCTTTTGCTGCCCCGTCAAAGTTCAGTTTGAGGAACCCTAATGGAGGGGGAGTCTAGTTGTGGGATCCTATCTGGATTTTTTCCCTACAGGTACGTTGTTGCGCCATTCTTTCAGTTGGAAAAAATCTAGGATACGAGAGTCTTGGTCTGTGAGTTACGGTTTCTCCATAGTGTAGTTGCGACTATGCACCATTTCTCTTATTTGAGAGACTATTGTCTCCTTTATCCTTTCCGTCAGTATGATTTCATTCCTGAAGATGCATCAGTTCCATTCTTTCTAGTTTTTCCCAGATGATCATCCTCGACGTTCGATTCCAACAGAGGTTCACCATTTCATTTCAATGTAACCCTCCTTCCAGTTGTTGATGGTTGCGTTGATGTTCCCTTGAATCCTATTGGATTGGAGGAAGATACCTGCCGCCCAATCGTAAATCTCTGTTGTGTAACTTCATTCGTCTAGAAGGTGGTTAGTTGTTTCCTCCTTGACTAGGCATTGATGGCATCGAGAGGGACCTATGAAACCCCTTTTCATGAGGTTCTCCCAAGTTAGAATTCGGTTATGTAGAAGTATCCATTTGAACATTTTGATTTTTGACCATTGGGGTCTTTTCCAAATCTTTTCCCACTATTGCTCCATATTTTCTTGGTCCTGACTTGCGATGTAATACCATGCTTATTTTAAGTTGAATTCACCCCCATTTTCCTTCCCCACCTCAATTGGTCCTCTTCTTCTGAGACCTTAATTTTCCTTTTTCCCAATTCCTCCTCCACCTCTTTCGTTATTGTTTCGATCCAGGCTCTATTTTGTGGATTAAGTTTTTCCCAGATCCTCCATCTGGCACTGCCATCCCTTTGCTTCTAGTAATGATGGATTTTGTTCTGCCTTTGACAATCATTTCCTGTTGAATCTCCTCTCTGTCCGGATTTTCCATTTTGGGTTCCTGTTGCCAAGTGTCCTCCCAAAAACTTGTTGTTCTACCATTTCTGACTTCCCAGAAGCTGTGTTTCCGGATCTAGTTCTTATTTTGCCAGGAAAGATTCCAGATAGTTGATCCCTCCCTTGTACCCATGAGCCAAATTCGCTCCTGGTCGCTTATGTTTGGGGCATACTTGGCCTTCTAGAGGTTTTACCACGATACCGATTTGTATTTTACCCATCTCCACCAGAGCTTTGCCCCGTAGGCTTCGTTGGTTACCTGTGGGTCTTGTAACCCCATGCTGCCTTTGCTTTTTAGTATGCATACCTTATCCCAGGCCACCAGGGCCCATTTATTTTTATGTTATGCGCCACACCATAGGAAGTCTCATTGGATGGCTCTTATATTTTTTAGGATTCCTTTGGGGGCTGGGAAAACTGACATCATATAAGCCAAAATTGCTTGAAGAACCGTTTTGGTGAGGATAAGCCTTCCAGCCAGGTTTAGGGTTCTTTATGTCCAATTTTTTACCCTCTCTTGCAGTTTGCTGATAACTCCTTCCCACGTAGCATTTTTGCAGGCTCTATCCATCAGGGGGATTCCCAAGTATTTCTTTGGGAGCGTTTTACATTCAAACCTCAGAATGTTGGCCAAGTTTCAGATTAGTGTTGAAGAAATATATCATGTATTTGGAGTGGTTGATTTCCACCCCCGAGGCTTACCCAAAGTATTCTAAGATTATTTTAAAAGCCTTTGATTACTTTACCGTCAGTGTGCCATGAAGCAGGGTATCATCAACGAATTGTTGGTGTGTGGAGGTTGGATAGTTTTCAAAAGGTTTGATGCCTTTTATTTCACCAGCTGTAGTTGCACTTTTTATGCTTCTGCTTATCCCTTCCATCATTAGAATGAATAGGAAGGGGGATAGAGGGTCCCCTTGTCTTATACATATGGATGGACAGAAGGGTTTGGTTGGGGCTCCATTTATTAGTAGAGAGTATCTTGTCATTGAGACTAGAGTGAATATTCAGTTGATCCAATGTTGTTCGAACCCAAAAGCTTCCAACGTCTTAGCCATGTAGTGACAGATTATTTTGTCGTAAGCCTTCACCAGATCAAGTTGGATTATCATCCCCCCTCTCCTTTGGCTTTTCAGTGTGTGAATAATCTCATGGGATTAGATGATATTGTCCAGGATTTGTCTTCCTTCCACAAAATCTGCCTGTTCCTATGAAATCAATGTGGGAAGGAGTGGCTTCAGTCAATTGGCTATGACTTTGGATATTATCTTGTAAACTACATTGCATAAAGCTATAGGCCTGTAGCGGTTTGGGGTCCTAGCTTCATTTTATTCTGGGATTAGAGTGGTCATTGTGGGATTTAAATCTTCCAGGATAGATTTCGATTGCCTGGAGTCCTCCACCACCCTGTAAATATCATGATAACCACTTCCCAACAGGATTTGAAGAATTCCACTATGAAGCCATCCGGTCCTAGGGCCTTTCCATTGGGCATCTCCTAGACCACTTGGTAAATTTCTTCCTTTGTGATGGGTTTTCTTAGACCAACATTTTATTCGTTTGTGACTAGCTTGGGGATGTGCTGAATTATTCTTTGTATGGCCTCAGATTTGTCTTGGTTGGGTTCTTGGGCTATCCCATGGAAGTGATTGACTAGTGTATTCTCAATTCCCTGGTGGGATTCTCTTTCAATCCCATCCTAATCCCTAATCTTCAAGATTTTGTTATGGGATCTTCTTGCAATATTTGTTCTATGAAAAAAATTGGTATTCCTCTCCCCTTCCTTTAGCCACCTCATTCTGGACTTTTGGTGCCACAGATTTCTTCCTGCTGGCATCTTGCTTTCCATTCCTGGGTCATTTGGATCTCTTCTTTTTTTCGATCCTCTGTGTATCCCTCTTCGATGCACTGTTCCTATAGTTTCCTCATTCTGTCCTCGATACTCTTTTTCCCCTGGTTTATGTTCCCAAAGACTTCCCTATTCCACTCCTTGATTTTTTATTTGATGTACTTGAGATTTTTTGTAAAGTTTGAACATCCTTGTCCCTTAGTCCGGTAGTTCCTCCCACCACCATTGGTTGATGTTCTCCTTGATGGTGGGGTGGTCGATCCTGAATTTCTCAAATCTAAATGGTCTATTCTTCGGTGTGGTTTGAAAATTAGCTTCTAGTTGAACTGGCCAGTGGTCTGGTCGCCCCCAAGGGAGGATGTTGCAGTCCAAATTTATTCCCTGCAAAATGATTGATTCCGACACCAAGAATTTGTCTAGCCTTGTAGCTACTTGGTGGTGACCTAGTCATTTTTTGTTCAAGGTGAACTGACCATTGTTGGTCCTGATGTCCACAAGCTTCATTGTGTCAATGAAGGCTGGGAATTCTTCCGCATATCTGTCCAGTCTCCTGGTGCCTCATTTTTTCTCAGCGAGTGTAGTGATGATGTTGAAATCCCCTCCTAGGATCCAATGGAGGTTGCAGGTATGATCCTTTAGATTCTTTAGGTCGAGGAGCAATCTCCTTTTTTATTCCATCACCTAGGTGCCATACACATTAGTGCATAGAATTTCCTTCGTGTTCCCTATAATTTGCATATTAACAAAAAGTGTGTGTCTTGTGGCTTCTATTGCAAGTAGGTTCCCCGCTTGTGGGTTCCACAAGGTGAGGATACCTCCAACTGTCTGTTGGATTTTGATAACCAACATATTGTACTTACTCCAATGTTTTTTACTAATTGTTTCCATTCTATCTAAAGTGCATTTTGTCTCTTGAATGAAACATAGGTCAGATTGTGTCTTACTCAGTCTATTTTTAAGGATTCGTTGCTTTCTTGGGATGTTTAGGCCTCTTATATTCCATGTTATAATATTCATTTAAACATGTGGGGGGGAGTTGGGGAAGATCTTTTTAATATTACTCGAGTTTATTAGCAGGGCTCCTAGTTCTTGTAGGGCTACGCTATTTGATTTCCTACCTTTATTCCTCCGTGCCTACTTGGGTGAGTGTTGTGGCTGTCCATCATCTGTTTTGATTCCCAAGTGTCCTATCTCTCCATGCATGCACTTGATCCCTATGGATGTCGCTTCCTCCCTTAGGAGGAAGAGATATTGAATGTGATGGAGTTGCTCCACTGTCACATTGTCTACTCCCTGCCTTTTCCATTGCTCCAGTATGTTCGATAGATCTATTCCTTCCCTTTCCACAATGTCTTTGAGATCTAGGTCTTCTGTTCCTACCTCGCTTGGAGTCATTTCTGAATCTCCATCTGCTTCCTGCATTGGGGTGTTGGCATCCTTGTTTCCTCCTTCCCTAGGACTTGAGCTACCTCCCTGTTCTCCTTTGTTGCTTGGAGTTTCTATGTTCTCATGAGTTGTGTGTTCACTCGCTTCCTTATCTTTCTTCTTTTCCTTCCCTCCTTCTTCCCCTTGTTTGGGCCTACCCCTTACTTCTATTCTAATCCTGGCTTCCAAGTTTCTTCCTATTAGGGCCTTGCCTTGTCTTTTGTTTCCTCTTCTTTTGTGATTTGGCTTCATAAAACCGTTCTCATCCTGCTATAGCTTGGTGTTTTCCACTTTTTTTTTTTTTATTAAGAGGGCATTCTCTTAGTAGGTGTCCATGTTCATGACATATTTTGCATCAAAACAATATCTTCTCATAGTCTATGCTATGTATCCATTCCTCATCCCTAAACTCCAGGATTATGGCTTCTGAGAGTGCCCTTGAAACATCCATCTCTATGGAGATCCTTGCGTAGGATGTATATCTTCCTTTGAGAGTAGCTTCCCTATGGATTTGAAGGTGGATGGAAGCGAGTAGTCTAGAGGTAAGGAGTAGAGCCTTAACAAGACTAGGACATTTTTAAGGGTTTCTTTCTCTGGGGAGAAGTTTTCCTTCCATGGGCGAATGTACAACCCCGTCGAGGCGTGAAAATATGGTCCCCCCTCAAAGACTTTATCCCTGTCCTCTAGGTTCATAAAGACCGCTGTGAAGAATCCTTTTGAGACCAAGTGGAGTTCCACTTCTCCACTTGGCTTCCAATGGTATTTTATCCAGTTGCACAACGTTTTTTCTGTGGGCCACATGCCCATGAACTTGTAGATCAGTGCATGCATCTTCATCTGATCCCGAAAGATTTGTGTTTGGGGGTCTTCTAGTATAACCTTGGGTATCAATGTTGTTTTGGGTTTACACGGGTTGCGCCCATCTACCCCATTGGGGTTCGTCGTTGCTTGCACATTGTTTTGGGCTTCTCTGGCTCCTTCTCCCACATGATCACTTTTTTCTTGGTTTCCCTCTTGATTCTTTTCTGATCCTGATCCCAAGGTGTCTGTCAGAGGTTCTTTGAAATCATCGTCTCGTGGGCCTTTCCCTCTGTCCACTACTATCTGCTTGTATGAGGGGGTTGTATTCCCTCCCCCTTTGGTGACCATGTTGGTCGCTACTGAGACCGTGATTATTAAACCATATCTTGAAATTTTCGCCAGAGCCGCGATTTTTCTTCCCTTTGGTTCGAGAGATAAGGTTTCTATACTTTTAGATAAGTATGGATCATTAAATTTTTCCTTAATTCCGACTAGGCTCTGGAAAAATACTTTTTTCTATTTTCCATGTTCTTCCTATATTGACACTTATTTCAAGGAGAATGTAAAAATAACGATTAATATAAGTTTATATGATTATAAAACTAAAGGATGGAGTGGAATATGTGAAGACCATGATAGTTTCACTAGTTAAGGTTGAGAATGTCATCAAAATTGGTAATTCCAACACCACAAGTGTAATTCTAGAACTCATAGATGTTGCACGAAGTTATTTTTTTGGAATTGTCCTTAGAAGTTCCATCCAAGTAAGTATATATTTATTTGAATTTTGATTTTTTCAAACAATAAGAATTTTGAGGTTTGATTTTTTAATATCTTCATTATTTTTAATAAATAAAATATAATCTAAAATAAATCTTTACTAATGTACACCACCAACTTTGTGATATGTCAATTAATGCTTAATAATTCAAAGGTTAACATAAACATATGTTAATACAATACAACATAAAAAAAAATTCCAAGGAAATCCTCACGGAAAACCCTTTGAGTACTTTCTTGGAATCCATGGATGGTAAATAGGGTAAACCATTGGCCTTGATTACAGAGCCTCACCCCAAGGGGATCAAAAGCGTCGAACTCGTGATCTCCCCAACGAATCACTAGGGGAGAGATCTCATGTCAGGCTCAAGAATGCTTGAGCTAACCCTAGGGGATACAATACAACATAAATTTGTTATAATAAACAATAAATATGACAATAAAAATATATCAAAACCACATCTTATGCTTGTACTATTTAATGTATTTTCAATATGGTGGTTGTAAATGGTTAACTTTTTATATCCAATATAATTATAAAATGAAGAAAAATAAAATATAATTGGAAATTATAGGTACCCATAATAAAATGACACATCCAAAATACAAAAGCCGAAATAAAGCATTTACAAATCAGTCTTCGTTGCCATTACCCTAATTATCTTCATCGATTGGCATTGTAACATTATGTTTTAAAAAATATGTTTAGATCTTGGATCATACCTCAGTATGAACTACCAATCACCATCCAACACATTTGGGTAAAAAAACACTTGGTTGCAATGTTTTGGGAAAACATAAGGCCCCTTAGTTTCAACCCACATTTTTTTAGAGTTAATAGATATTGGCCCACTATCACAATATTCCTTTACGCTTCTTCAGTTGAAGGTATCCCACCACTTGAAACAAAAAATAACAAATTGAAACGATGAGAAGTCCACTTGCATGATCTCTTGTATCTTTCTGTTACGAGGAAAATCTCTCTATGGCTAGGGGTAAACCACAACAGACGGAAATGACTGCATAAATCAACTCTAATCTCAGGTATGATATATAAACAAATATGCTAGCAAGACAAGATAAAAGTCCTACCTCATCCAAACGTTCGGTGAAGTCCACCATTGAGCACTTGACTCAAAGCAATACACCTGCAACTAGTCCTCAACAACCAAGAAACAAGAGAATATGGTGATAATATATAACGTTATCACATTCAATAGCATAATCCATCAACATTCATAACAAATACGCCCATGGAATAACAATTCAAATATTTGCAAGATAT
Organism: Picea glauca; assembly: GCA_000966675.3. Taxonomy (NCBI): domain Eukaryota; kingdom Viridiplantae; phylum Streptophyta; class Pinopsida; order Pinales; family Pinaceae; genus Picea; species Picea glauca. The sequence continues at coordinate 170,543 of JZKD02S0298019.1, read as the reverse complement.
TAATTGGACGAGAAAATAGCATTTCTATTAAAATGTAATCAACATAAGTGATTGAATTACAAACTTTCGTGTCGGCATGGTTCAGAACTGAGAAACTAAGTCCCTTCCAGCTGGGCCTCCACCAATTCAATCCTCCACCAAAGGCAAGCTCATATAAGAGAGACAATGAGGTTCTCAATCATGTAGGGAAGAGCTTGGGGGCTGAACAATGTGTTCAGACTTAAAAGGACAAAGGGATGTAGACTCAATATGAAGTGAATAATTTCTCCAGAGTAACTTTGCTCTCAAAGTCGAATTCTTCTCCTCTTTTCCATAGCTCGGATTTGGCCCATTTATAGCCTTCAAGTGGAACCGAAGGGACGAGTTAGGATGTTTCTAGTATATGGAAGGCCAAGGATCATGGATCTCATGACATGACATGGAAACCAGACACCATTTTTTAATTTTGGGCACAAATCCTGATGTACGTGGGTTGTAGTGGTGCAACATGCATATAAGAATGTTGTATAATAGTTAGGGCACGTATATGTGGAAAATAATGTTTTTAGCTCCGGGATTTGCAAAAAGGGACTTCAAGTCTGCATAGGGAAATGGAAAAAGGCCTTCTGTGCAAGTTTGCACAGGGTGAGACAAAACTTTCTATAACAGATGCCCCCTAATGTGTGAGGTCATAGGAGTATCTGCAATGGCCAAAATACATTATAAGACCCATAAGTGGAGTAATGGGGACCCATCTGGAAGAACTAGTTGCTCATTACAATCTGTACTGACTTTGCACACATGGCTTCCAATTTGAATTATAATGCAGATTCATGTGAAAATATACCAAAAAACTGTCCATGGCCATGAATAGGCAACACAAAGGTGGCTACATGCCAAAGGTTGTCACAGTCACGAACAAGGCCCAGTAAAACTAGTCTCAAAATCAATCTGAAGATATCTGTATATAATGGAGTACAATATGATCTCCCATGATCACTAAGGTCACATAGGTACTGGTCCAATGAAAGATAGCCACAACTTAGAAAGCTGCAACAATAAACTGATGTCTTCAAGTCTTCTACACAATCCGCCAAAGGTGCAAGTCTACATTGTGTGAATAAAGGAGTTGAGTTCGAACACAATGAAACATTGTTTGATTACAGGTCATTAAGGTATACTGTTAACAAACATGAGACAACCTAATGATGATGAAAATAGGTTTCAAGGCACTAAGTACATTCTTACAAGTGTGAATAAAGGAGTTGGGGTCGAACACTTGAAGAATCCATCGATCAGGAGACATTTATGTATTCCCAAAGGTCGATGGTGAGAGAACTTGCCACTAATGACTGCGAGCCTCGAGGTACTCATAGGACTCCAGGTCTTGTCTCCAGAATAGATGAGATGATGTCCATGGAAGGAGACCCACTGAAAGGAGAGCATTAAGGAATCTCTCATCATTCAGTATGAGGTACAAAGCAGGAGCTTGATGATTTGGAGGAAATCAGACGAAGAACATGTTCATGAACCAACGACCCTGTGCATCTTTCGCGTGTGCCAGTTGCAAGTGGTACACAAAAAAGACCCTCTGAATAACATCCAATAAGGAAAATTGTTGAAAAAGGTGAGGAAACCACCAATAAGGATAATGGCATCCAAGACACTGCACGAATCCCAATGTGTGAATAGATGTATTTCCGTCGAACACAAGGGAAACCACGCAGTCAATGACCAATGATGAAATGTTGACTATTGGGTTCAAGGTTACCTATCAATGAGGAAAGTAGGACCATGGTGCACAATATGACTACAACTTCATATGATTTTGAGACACACTAAGGGTATGGCCGACATGCAAAGTCAAGAGTTCTGAGGAGTGGCTGACACAGGTTGATAGGCATCCTTTGAACAAGAGCATCAGACATATGGAAGACTCTGGAAGCATATACTTAATGATGAAACTTTGAGATGCAGGAGGCATCAATTAAACTCTCCATAGGGATTGGAAGAGTAACCAGTCAGAGGAGTAAAATCTCTGTAACTAACTCAGCTTCCTAAGTCATGCTAAACCCAAAATTCTGATGAAAGATGGACTCAAAAATTTTGTGCTCTGTTCAAAGGGGACACGACTGCGGCCAATATAAGATAATATTCCCTTTTTGCTTGTCTTTTTTTGTTTTTTCATATTCAAATGAATGCTATGATACAAAGGAGGAAACGAGTGTCACAAGTAAGAAAAACTAGTTCTGGCAGTGGAACATACCTATGCTCAATGCAAGGAGGTGCATGCGGGAGATGGACACTCAGTGGAATGTTTCCTCTTGGGTATAGGGTGTCAAGATGAAAAGGATATAAACAAGGCTCTGCTTGGTTGAGGATGCAAACTGCTGAGGTGAATGACTTATAACGCAAAAGAGAGAATCAACAGTAGGCTCAATACTGCAAGCAAGGGCATGAGATGCAATTACAACTTAATGCCAAAAAATGTCCTTTTTTGTAATCTTAGTCTACTTGGTTTGAAAAAGGGAAAAAATAGCACCAAATAGACGTCCTTTCAAATCTAATTTAYGAGTGTGAAATAGACAAGTTCACTCGACAATCTTTTCACTTTTTGAAAATGAGTCGGAAAAGAGCTTAAACAAGACTCACGATCTTTCAAATCCAATTAACGAGTGTGAAAGAGACAAATTCACTCAACAATCTTTTCTCTTTTTAGACGAGTCCGAAAAGAGCTTAAATTAGACTCGTTGGGAGGTTTCTAGGTGGCATGTCATGGGGGAGGCCAAGGCTCCCATGCAAGATTTCTGTGAAAGGTGAGCATCTTACGAATAGCTGACACAAGGTTGGGAAAACCCAAAGCTCTCCAAGTCGAGGAGGATAAAGTGCTAGCATATTTTATCTTCTCCACGATATATTGGATAATGTATCTTACTTGAAAAGGCATAGGAGAAGGAATTGGATACCCCACAAGACCATCCCAGTCAAAATGAACCTCTTCAAGACTTGGAGGGAGAGTACTCGGAGATAGTAAAACTCTCTCTTGTTTAGATGGTGCAGTACTAGAAAAGATAATGACATGGTTGAAGGATGCATCACCCTCCAAAAGAAGAGTTGGAATGACTAGAGATTGCATCGGTACAACCACTTCTTCAACCATTGGTTGAATAGGATGTGAGACAACAAGGCCAAAAGACGCACCACTCTAAAAAATGGGAGTGGTGTCAGGTGATGATTGCATCGGTATGACTATCATGTCAATCAAAGGAGAAACAAAGTGTTGGGAAACCAAAGATGACTCAGAACCCAAAGGGCCCCTAGGTGAGGACCACGCCTTCGGTATCCCAACAGTAGAAGGACACAAACGAGTAAGGTGATTTTCTTTGAAAATCCTTCAAAGGAACTTGGGCTTACATATTACACATCTAGGTTTCTCAATTGGATGAATGACCCCAATGTCATTCACAATGATTGGAGACATTCTCTCAGCATGACTGGAAGAGGTTGGAGATGTGATGTTGGTATGACTTATGGTGAATAGAGTGATGCCCCCAGTGTGACTTGCAGTGGTTGGTTGTTGGTCTTCACCATGACTTGCAACGGTTGGTTGTTGGTCTTCACCATGACTTGCAAAGGTTGTCAACCAATCCCCAACATGACTATCATAGGTTGGTGATGGAATTTAATTATGAATTGCAGAGACTAGATTAGTGGCGGTGGGGAGTTGTGTCATTTGAGACCAAGGTCTCGGGAAAGATTATTTTTGAGACATTGTAGGCCAAGAAGGGTCCTGGTTTACATGCTGTCCCTGTCTGGAAAGGTACCATCCTCCACCTAATTGATCCATAGAGGTTTGTACGTGCATCATCACTGAAGTAGATGTTTGTGAAGAGACAAAAGTGTGATAAGGATTATTCAAGTGAGGATATATGTTTCCCCCATGCGAAGGGGTTTCATGAAGAGGGTATCCTATACCATAAAATTGGTTCCCTCTGTATGAAATACCAAAGGACATATGGAGACCTTCCATGGGAATAATGTTCATAGGAATTGGCATAATGGACGAAGGATATATGGATGTGGTGTAATAAGTAGAATAACAACCTATTTGAGTACTGGCTCCTGAAAAAGCGTGGCTAGGATTGGATCCGTAAGATGGGAGATTCCAACCCCCCACAATGAGAGTTGGTTGAGGGACATGACTCCTATCAAATGAATATGTAGACAACATAGTCATCATGACCCCAGATCCAAAACTAGGATTCATATAAGCGGGCAAGAGGGGAGATGGAAAGGGTGAAGGTATGTTTGGCATACCAAGAGAAAAATTATTAGAGACCCAAGGCATTGATTGAGTGTCGCAATTCTGCATACCATTATGAAACATGAATGGATTCGTCCCCATGAAATGAGTGAATGTCATGGGGGAGGTAGCAGTAACTGAGGGAGCCAAAGGAACTCCACTATCCATGATAATGACAAATCAAGGCATGATATAAAATCCTAAGGTCAACTAATAATCAAAGAGCACGCCAAAATCAAAAGGCCAATATGCACAAAAACATGATAAAGTGGCTAAAAGGGACCTCCCTCTCTAAAGTAGGCATGCATCTCCCAAGAGGAGCCTGAGACTCCTCTACTAAAGATAGAAGATAACATAATCAATTATAAGGGCCCTTGTGGGCTTAAAAACCAGTCGGTCAGATCCCCTCAGAGAGGTAATCCTCCATAAAGGTGGTGTGTTGTCCGATCCTTATCTGACCCAGGGTACCTATAGAATAACCCCTGCAAGTAACCTATGTGGTACCTAAGTCAAGAAACTAAGCAACCACGATATAACCAATGCACAAGTGAACAATCATAAGTCAGGTCCATCGTATGGGCAGGGCAACAAAGCCTGAAACCTTGAAAGCATTGCCTCTCACAGAGGTAAGGGTACTAGAAAGATCCCCTTATATGAATAGATCCCCATAAATATATTTAATTCTAAGAAAGTATCAGGGGGATATCCCTTCAACCAACCTCACACGACCTTGTGCTTAACTTTGATTTAAGTGGAGCCTCCTGATATTACCGATTATACAATGGATTTCTCCACTGTAGTGTCCCCAAGGCCGAGCCCCGTTGTAAACCATGTTTTGAAATGAATTGTAATTATGATTTATAGGCTGGTGAGCCAAGTTTTTATAAGCTGGAGGCTTATGTGTTTGTTAGGCCAGGGAACATGAGTGTTAAGGCCAGGAGCCTGCTGTTGTATATGTAATTACGCAGAACAATTAATAAAAAAATAAACACCACCATGTGCAGACCGACCATGATGAATGAGTGAAGGGGGACTAAGAATCCATAGAGTGGGCAAGGAATTAGGGGCTGGAAGGTGGGAAAAGGGGCTAAGCGTTGGCCTAGGGGGGCTTAAGCCTGGGAATAATAATATTTAATATTATTCCAAAAAGAACATGTGCATTTTATGTTTTACTTTTATCCTAAGTTCCTAGCAAGGGAGAACATGCAAGGGAGATGTGTGTTGGTGGAACACATGCAGTTTCATGGGTGACAAGTGTCAACCCCGACGCATGCGAATAAAACGGCCAGGGTGAGCCGTGAGAAAGGGTTCCTTCCCCATTCTACCTGATGGTCTGAATGCGTACAGAGCCCTGGATAATACTACCAACCCAACTCCTGCAGAGAACCTGTGTGCGTCCCTGTGATTTGAAAAGTCTATGTCGGGCTCTAAGAAAACCGGTGTGTATATTCCCTGAACGAGAAGCCTGCGTGGATTTTGGAAAGAGTCCGTGTTTGGTTCTAGAAAATTGGTACATCCCTTCTCTGTTCTAAATCGGAAAGTCTGAATCGATCCCTACGTGGATGACTCATCAGACATCCTTAAGAATCCAAAATGTGAGTCTATTCCAGGTTGCCAAATTGAGAAAACATAAGTGTCTCATCCTTGCTAAGCCTGGTTATACTGTTGCACCTATCTGGAGCTGCCCTGGGGTGTTCGTGGTTGGATTCCCGTGGATTGTGGTGGACGTGTAGTGTTTGATCCTATGTGGCTTGTTGGCCAATTTGTACAATACTCTCTCCAGGTGAGAGAGGTGGTTAAAGTTGGAAGAACAGGTTGTTGGACTTGTGAGCGACTCCCTCCAGGTGAGAGAGTGCATAGAGGAAGGAGAGAACTCCTGGAAGGAACCTTGTAGCTGCCATAGAGCCCAGAGACTTCCGGTTTGGCCTGTTCCTATAACCCAAGGCAAGGGAGATTAGCAGCCGAAGGACTGTCCAGGTGATAGAGAAGGTGTATACTCCTGGGGTGGAATAGGCATGTGGGGAATGAGGGTCTGTGGGCGGTGAGCGTGGGAGGTTCCTTGGAGAGAATCCCTTCCTTGTGGTTGTGTGTTGTTTTTCCTGTAACCTCGGCCTAGCCTAGGATTCCTTTTCTTGGGGTGGAGCTTAGTCCCAGCTCGGGGGTGACCCACTGTTGAGCTGATGAGCAGTGTGGTCTAAGGCTGGGAGGTTCGTGGAAGGCCTGCACTTGGTTGGTGGATTCTACCACTGTTAAAAGATAAGTATCTGATTATGCCTTAATTATATTTGCTTGACTATGTTGCTTATGTTATCATGATTCCACTGTGTATATGAATTAGTATGAAATGCTATTGATTGTTAATTATGGCAGTAACTCATATGAATACTCTGTGTAGAATGTGTTTATTGGTTTAAGTGCATGGGATTTATAATACTGGTACGAGTTATGTATAGAGAGTGGTGTTATAGTCTTCTCTTAATAGCAATTAAACCTTGGTAGCTGAATAGGTCCGCTACATCCACTCCCTTAGTCAGACACATATGTTGATTTAATATCCTTGGAGAAGTTTAATCACAAAATCCTATTCCAAGGCTCTAAATCCTAAGCTAGTTTGTGCACCCTATAAAATTAAAATTGTTACCAATCAATTTTAAATTATAGCGTTACTTTTAGTGGCCTTGCTTACTAAAAAAGGTGCGGTCGTGAAAATAGGGATGTTATGACTCAACAAGTAAAATAAATGAATATTAATACAATGCAAAGTCCTAACTTCAATTCCCAATAAATGATATGATTTTCAAAATGCAATTCTCAATTCAGTTATGCAATTCTAAATAAAATGAAATATTTCTTTACATGGACTAAGATAAATGATAAGGACCTAGAAAATCAAAATCCATCAATGCAAAATGCCTAATATTTTTGTATTTTCAATATAAAAGAATGAAAACGCAAGGAATGAACAACAACTTGATATAAAGACTCTACTGTATGTAAATAGATACAAATCAAGTAGGATATCAAGAAGCAAACACCCAACCCAAGATGCAAGGACAATCAAATGAAAAGGATGATGAGAAAGGAACCGCCCAAAAATTCAACCAAAAAAAGGTTTCATGTCATTCCACAAACACTTAACAGTCATAAAAAAGATCCAAGAAGGCTCAACAATCATCAAAACCTACCCAACAACAATCAAACCCAACAACCAAGAAACAAAGGGTGATGTACACAAATGTTCAAGGGAAAAACACGTATATACGCCTCTTGCAGAAGGACAACACGCATATGTACGTGAATGTCAGGAAAAAACTCGTGTATATGTGTTAAAACACAACTAGGCTAAGGAGAAAGCTCAGAAACTCAGACCCAGAGTGAACAGAGGCTGTCAAGCAATAAGACAACAAGAAACTCAATATAAACAAGAGCAATCAAAGGAGAAAAACACTCCAAACCCTGGAAAAGAAGATTCTATCCCCAGTATGGTCGCCAATTCTATTACGAGGAAAATCTCTCTATGGCTAGGGGTAAACCACAATAGATGAAAATGACTACAGAAATCAACTCTAATCTCAAGTATTCTATATAAACAAATATGCTAGCAAGACAAGATAAAAGGCCTACCTCGTCCAGACGTTCGATGAAGTCCACCGTTGAGCACTTGAATCAAAGCAATACACCTGCAACTAGTCCTCAACAACCAAGACACACAAGCATATGGTGATAATATAATGTTAGCACACATTCAATAGCATAATCTATCAACATTCATAACAAATACTCCCATGGAATAAAAATTCAAATATTTTCAAGATATTAATTGGACGAGAAAAGAGTATTTCTATTAAAATGTAATCAATAGAAGTGAATGAATTACAAACTTCCATGCCGACACGGTTCATAACCGAGAAACTAAGTCCCTTCCAGCTGGGCCTCCACMACTTCAATACTCCACCAAAGGAAAGMTCATATAAGAGAGACAATGAGGTTCTCAATCATGTAGGGAAGAGCTTGGGGGCTRAACAATGTGTTCAGACTTAAAAGGACAAAGGGATGCAAACTCAATATGAAGTGAATAATTTCTCCAGAGTAACTTTTCTCTCAAAGTTGAATTCTTCTCCTCTTTTCCATAGCTCAGATTTTGCCCATTTATAACCTTCAAGTAGAACTGATGGGCTAAGTCGGAACGTTTCCAGTATCTGGAAGGCCAAGGATCATGGATCTCATGATGTGACATGGAAACCCGACACCATTTTTTAATTTTGGGCACAAATCCTAGTGTACGCTGGTTGTAGTGGTGCAACTTGCGTATACACATGTTGTATAATAGTTAGGGTGCGTATATGTGGAAAAATAATGTTTTTGGCTCTAGGATTTGCAAAAAGGGACTTCAAGTCTGCATAGGGAAATTAAAAAAGGCCTTATGTGCAAGTTTGCATAGGGTAAGGCAAATCTTGCTATAACACTTTCTAATGTAACCTAACTTCCCCTCTATTATGTTTTGATCATGGTGGCTAGCACAAATAGATTGGTCGAACTCGACCTACACTCCACAATATTGTGTGATGTGTCCATCATTGACATACTCAGTATGAAAACGATATCCATATGCCCACATAGATGGGAACAAATGCACCTGTAAAAATGTGAACAAAGGACAATGTCATATGTTTAATAACCCGAGCATTAATAAAAACATAATACATGTCACAATTCAAATATAAAATATTATAAATTGAATGTGGCAGTTAGAGATGTTATTACATAGTTTTTGCACCTGATCCCTATGCTTAGTGCATCAATATCTTCTTTATGAGGGTTACAATCGAACACCACATATTTCTCTTGTATATCGTTAGCCACCCAACTGTTGGGACATATTTTTGGCATATTTCTTTTAAATGATCAAGATAAGGCATGTTTCTTCCATTCAACCATCTGAATGTTTTCCTATCACTGACCCATTTCATTCTTTTCTCTTCATAGAATGCGACCCATGGTTGTGTTGCCTCCACGTTGTAAAGAACAGATTTATTGATGTCATCAATTTTTCAATTCGTACAAAAATTCAAAATGAATAACATGATATCAAATATATATTATCAACTTAAAGGACGAATTTATTGATGGCATCAGTTTCTAAATTCATTGATGTATACAAGAATTCAAAATGAATAACATGAGATCAAATATATATTATCAACTTCAATGTAAACAATTTATTTGTACTAAATTGACAAAATATAAGTGACTTACTCTTTATCAAGTGAATTTTTCTATTTGTTTGGAGTAGCTCCCCTTCCCTTTTGTCCTCATCTTGATGGTCATCCCAAACCACTACCTGTGTTGTGTCATCAATTTGCTTGATGTACTCACCGACATAATAGAATGACTCATATACTATGTACCCTCTTCCATAGAGCCATATGGTTTTGCCCTTTGTTGAACAAACCCCTTCAATTTTTTGATGTGCCTCTCTAAGAAGAGCATCCAACGACATGAGAGCACCCCATCTAATTCAACCTTATTAGGTAGGTGAATTAAAACATGGACTTGCAAGTCCATAAAACTCGTGGGAAGTTCCTTCTAAAATATACAAACAATCTCAACTATCTCTCAATGCCACTGTGGAATGCTATCCATATGAATCTCCTTTGATGTGATCCAACATACAAATGTATATAATTTCGATACGACATGTCATAGGTCTTGGGGGAAGTCATGGTTCACACAACCATGCATGACCAAAGGATAATGACACTACAAAATAGACACAGACATCATTAATTTCCATAAAACTGTGAGTGGATAACATATTTTTATTGACAATATAGAAGAAGAATCATGTATTCAACATACATACCCTTATAAGGTTTAGATGGTTATGTGATTTCAACCCTGAAAAATTCCCTTCTACAATGAAGCGATGTCATAGAGTCAACCCATATAAATAAGGTTCCTTCAAACCAATATAACATCCTTCACCATTGAAAGATCACATTTCTTAAAATCCATGGGACATCACCTTCTTTAAAATACCAAGAGGGACCGACCTCTCCTCTAGTTTCTTTTCTTGGCCAATGTCTCTTTTTGGTATTTGAAGTAATAAGATCTCTCCTAACAACCATTTTGTCGCTTTTATTTGATGATATGTGACTCCATAAAGAAGGTGAAACATTTTTTAATATATGCATCAGATCTAGTAAGTGGCTAATCTTAAGATGCTCCCAATATGGAAGCTCATAAAACACATATTTTATTTCCATCCCTATGGGAATTTTCTCAACATAGGTGTCAAAAAATTTAGGATTATCAATTACAGGTTGCCCATTTGAATCAAACAATTCTACCATTTCCTTCTCCTTCTCTGTATTATATTCCCTAATCCAAACCGTCGATGTCATTATTTCAGGTCTCCGAGTTCTCTCTAGTTTAATATTGAAAGAATATGCAACTCTTCTATAAGGGTGGTCATCTAGGAGGAATACCCTCAAATAGTTGTACACCAACTTTTGTAGGTGGTTGGACCACCTAGCCTTTATAGAAGGTCCACAACATTTACATCCATGATATCCTTTTGTTATAATACCCGTGATGTTATCGTATACAAAACATGTTAGTGTCAAAAATATAGTTTCACCAAATAAAGTATGCCAAATAAAATTACAGATATAAACCAATCAATCAACATGCTTACCAAAGATAACTCTTAATCTTGGATAATCATGCCTGGTGTATGCACATATGCCATACAATGTAAAAGACCTCTCCATTGGGATGGGTCTTGATAGATCATATACATGTATCCCTTCCCATAATTGCTTAAATTCATCGATCCATGGTTGGAGGTAGATATCCATTATCTTCACTTGTCTTCTACCCAGGACTATAAAATCCAACATAAGATGTTCATTCTTCAAGGAAAACCATTGGGGNGGTATCGTTATTGATCACTACCACTGACCAAATATAATATTTGGTGTTTTGGAGGGAATATGGGTTAACTCCATCCAATCGTAGGATTTGTATTTCATGCTTGAATTTATCGAGCTATGTATCCTCTATACGCTTCATGGCCATTGAATATGTTGGGATTCATATAACTCTTGTCTCACTTCTATGTGAGGCATGCCGCCCTTGCAACATGGATAATTGTTTGCAATGAAAGAGCCTTTGAATACTTGGAATTATAGGCATGTGCCTCAATAACTTATGAGGAGGACCATGTTCCTTACCTTTTAAAATTTTTTATGGTACCTATCATGCCCACATTCTGGACATATATATTTGTCTTCATATTCATTTATGCATAGAATACAATCATTCATACATGTGTGGTATGATATGTACTCAACACCCAACATTTTCAACATTTTCTTTACCTTTGCGCAACTATCGGGCAATACATTATCACTCAGAAGTACCTTATATTTGAGTAACCTTCTATTAGTGGGAAATATAAATGTACACAATCATTAAGCATGAATAAAATCAGCCATTTTCTTCCTTCATTGTGTGACAAGATTCCTTAAAAAATTAGGGGCCATAATGGTTAGTTACCTCAAAAGTGTCGAGAAACATGTTTATGTTGGAATACCGAGCGAGGGGTGAATCAGTTTGAGTACTTTATTACCACTGTTAACCACAATGTGTATTATTTAACTTTAAGAGCAATATTCAATAGTTTAACATTATCATTTTATGTATCATCAACAATATAGGTCAACCATGAACAATAAGCAACCACAAATAAATAGTACACCAAATTTTTACGTGGAAACACAATGCGGGAGAAAACCACCGAATTCTTTTCTTATATGTCAGAAGAAATACATACACAGGAAGAACCAAATTCCTTATTTTCCAGCTACAAATGGAAGGAGGCTCCAACCTGAAGGAAGCTCCAACTCCCCAATTCTCTGGCACTAACCGAAAGGAGGATACAACCCCCTTTCCTTGCCCTGTCCAACCACCCAGAAATATAAATGTAGAAAACCTGTCACTACCACTAAATCAATCAAAATTTTACTGATCTGTCACTATCACTGTCACAACCTGTCACTGTTGCTATAATTGATCAACTGTTACCACTCAAACCCTTATGCCTCAAACCCTCATACCAAGATCCACAAGAATGTCTTCCAAATCAAATACTCATGAACTACTAAGATATTTATGAGTTGGACTACTGCAGAATATAGACCCTAACACACACAATAAACCATACCTCTCAAACTGTAGTTGACCTAATGAATTTTTTCTTCTGAATTTCAGTTTTTCTCAACAGATCTATGCCCTATGTTTTATAAATTCGCGGATGTTTGCACTTTGTCCCATTGTGGCTAGTGATTGTCTATGCCCTACTTCCTCTACAAATCATGGATTTATTTGCTTTTCTGTACGTCCACGTTTTCCTTCAATGAACCCTACATATGTCTGCACTTCTCTAAGTCTGCAACTTGCATATGTCCGCGCTCTCCTTAATTGCAACTCGCGGATAACCTTAGGAAAACCCTAGAACAATAATCTCAACTTTGTCCCTTCGACTCCTGCAACTTCTCTCTTCACTGAAATTTGCTGCCTCAGGCTCACTACTTTAGATCTGTCAATAGTACCTTCCCATAGAACTTTACAACATAGATATTCAATGTGCTTAATAGGTGTTAATAAGAGTCTGTTGAAGTCTTATTTATAGTTTCCAAGAGAGGGCTAGCTTGTAATTGTTTTACCCTTTTTCCTTATTTTAGGGATAACCCACACTCTCTTGTTGCAACCACTTTACCCTTAATTAAATTCTTGTTGCAACTACTTTACCCTTAATGAATGACATGTAACTTCTTGTTGACCTTCTATGAGCTTCTAGATATTTCTTCGGGGTCCTCCAACTTCAAAAGGCCATAACTCCTCAACCGTGAGGAACCACGTGGCATACCACATATCATAGAAAACAACATGATACATATTTTCCATCCATGAATGAGTTACTTGCATTTACATTGTCCTTCATGTCCTTTTTCCTCGATAAACTGCGAGTTTCATAACCATACCTTCGGGACTTCCCAAATTCTTCAAGGGTTGACATCAATGACAACCAATCTTTCAACAATCTCCCCCTTTGGCATTGATGGAAACACTTTGATGTAATACCTCAACTCCGATGGCATGGAAATGCATATGCACATGCTTATTATCCCTATGTGACCATCACTCCCTCTATCTTTATACCTTTTATATTTCTCTTCCTTTCCCTGCATCTTCTCATTCTCTCCCCTTTTGACATCAATGGAAAAGGGTAAATTTACCTGGGGCTTCTCCCTTTATATGAAATCACCCTGGGTATTCTCCCCATGTATGCATTCTTCTTAGGGATGCTCCCCTCGTCTATAGTCTTCTTGGGGTTTCTCCCCCTATCTGTACTCTTCTTGGGGATGCTTCCCATGTCTGTAAGATTCAGATCATTCTACAATTTTTTTCTCTTCATGGTGCTGCCTCGTGTAAATCATTAACATATATGAAAAGCATTCAAAATTTATTGACTCCAAGTCTTCATGACTTGTCATTTTTATTTCTTCTCTCCCCCTGTCTTGTTGTGCTTGATGTTGCGAAGTACACTACGGGGAATAAACTACTCTAAGTATCTGTTGAAGATACTCAAAATTCTCCCTCGATTTTTTTTTGGTGAAGATATCCACAATCTGCTCTTTTGTCCCAATGTACTCTAGCTTGATGTTCTTCTTTATAGCCCGTTCCCGTAGAAAGTGATACTTGATCAGAATGTGTTTCTTCTTGGAATGCATCACTGGATTCTTTGATATACTGATAGCACTGGCATTATCACAAAATATCAGAATGGGATCATCATAGTCCACTTATATATCCTGCAAAGTTTGTTTCATCCAGAGGACCTGAGTACAACACACTGTTGCTACAATATATTCTTCATCTATTGTAGATAATGATATTGATGATTGCTTCTTGATTAACCAGGATATCAGACACTCACCCAAATATAAAATTTCTCCACTTGTACTTCTTTTTTCGTCAATGCTTCCAACCCAATATGCATCTATATAAGAAACTAGAGATAGTTCATTTCCTTTTGGATACCATAACCCATAGTCTTCTGTTTCTTTGAGATATCTAGATATTCTCTTTACTGCCATAACATGTGTTTCCTTTGGTTTTACTTGAAATATTGTTATCTTTCCAACTTCTTGCATCACATCCAGTCTTAATGAAGTCACATAGAGTAAGATGTCAATCATTGATCTATAGAGTCTATGATCTGCATCCTTGGATTCATCTTCTTTTCTCAACTTGCAATTGGTTTGCATAGGAGTACTTACAGGCTTATGTTCTTCCATTGCAAACATTTTTATCATTTTTTTGATATACTTGGTCTGTGAAATAAATATACCTATATCACGTTGATATATTTGAAGTCCCAAAAATAAAGTCAACTCCCCAAGAAAAGACATTTCGAACTCATTCTGCATGTCTTTAGCAAACTTCTGACTCATCATGTCATCATCACTTCCAAAAATAATGTCATCAACATAAAATTCAATTATTAATATGCTATCCTGATCTACCTTTATGTAGAGATTACTATCTTCATTGACTTTCTTGAACCCTTGCTACTGTAAATACCTGTCCAACCTTGAGTACCATGCTCTGGGGGCTTTCTTGAGACCATACAATGCTTTCTTCAACCCGCAAACATAATATTCCCTTTCTGATAGCTAAAATCCTTATGGTTGCTTGATGTAAACTTCTTCTTCTAACTCTCCATTTAGGAATTATGATTTCACATCCATCTGATATACCTTGATCTTCTTCGAACATGCATAAGAGAAGATTAATCTAATTGTTTCCATTCTGGAAACTAGGGAAAAAGTTTCTTCGAAGTCTATACCTTCAATATGAGTGTATCCTTTTCAAACTAGCCTTGCTGTGTTTTTGGTTACTTGTCCATCCTCGTTCAATTTTTTTCGGAAAACCCACTTTGTACCGATCACATTCTTGTTCTTCGGTCTTGGAACTAGTTCCCATGTGTCATTCTTCTCTATCTGATCCAATTCTTGTTCATCATTGTTGACCTCTTCAAAACTGCTTGGTTCAATTGTAGATAACAATGCTAGGTGTTGTTGTTCTGGTCAAATTATTCATCTTCAGGTTTCAACTCCTGCATCTTTATTCCCAATAATCTGTTTTGGTGGATGATTTTTTTGTACTCACCGGCTAGGTGTCTTAGGAGGTATTTGTTGCTCATCTTCCTCTTGATCTTCTTCTAGATGCTCTTCTTCTTCTATTTCTTCTTCTACTTATTCTTCTTTTAGATCTTTCTTTTCATCCTTATCTTATAAGCATTTTCTTCCTTCTTTGTCCTTCCATACATTTGTGTCATCAATCATTACATTGATTCTTTCCACGATTCTTTTGAATCTTGGACTAAATAATTTATATGCTTTGATTTTGCTTGAATTCCCAACTATTATTCCTTTGTCAACTCGAGAGTCAAATTTTCCAAGCCTACCATCTTCTCTTTTGATATAACATTTTATTCCCAATACTCTAAAATGCTTCACATTTACTGATCTTCCTTTCCATAAATCATAGGGAGTCTTATCACTGTTACTTCTAAGAATTCCTTTGTTTAGGATGTGAACTGTTGTATGAACTGCCTGTGCCTAAAATATGTCACTCAAATTGGAATCTTTCAACATGGTTCTGGCCACTTCCTGTATCATTTTTCTCTTCTTTTCGACCACTCCATTTTGTTGAGGTGTTTTGGCTGCCAAGAAATGTCTCTTTATTCCATGTTTGCCACATAAATCCATGAATTCCTTTGATGTAAACTCTCCTCCATTGTATGATATCAAACACTTGATTTTCAAATCCATCTCGGTCTCAACCATCTCTTTCTATATCTCAAAGTGTTTGAATTCCTTTGACTTCTTCCTGAGAAAGAAAACTGCAGTCATTCTTGTGTAGTCATCAACTAGTAGCATAAAGTATTATTCACCATTTAATCCCTTTGTTCTTGTAGGTCCACATAGATTAGTGTGTACAATATCCAATGGTTTTTTTGTGGAGTAATCTTTTGATTTTAACTTGGTCCTGGTTTGATTTCCTTGTAGACAATGCTCACATAGAGTATTTGTTGGCTTTGAGATCTCAGACATTTCTTTCATTGCTTCCTTTCTGCTGATTTTCATAAGGTTATCAAAGTTTATGTGATCCATCCTTTTGTGCCAGAGCCAACTTTAATTTTCCATTTCTAAGCAACATTTTTCCCTTCTAATCTCATTTAGGACATATATATTTTTTGGGGTTCTTCCAGCTATAGCCACCAATTTTCCCGATCCTTCTTTTCTTCTCTTGCATTTTTCTGAGTCAAACAAAAGTTTGTGTCCTTGATCACACATTTTACTGACACTTAGAAGATTGTGCTTCATATCTTCGACCAATAGAACATTATATTCCTTAGCATATTTTCTCCCAAGATTGAGTGTGCCTCTACCTATTATTTTGGTTGAGTTGTCATTTCCAAATGAAACTGATATATCTCATTCCTTATTTAGAGCCAGAAACTTGTTCTTGTCACCTGTCATATGCTTTGAACAACCATTGTCAACATACCACCCACTTTTCTTGTGTTGTGCTTGTGGAGCAAGTGAACATTATTCAGTGTTGAATTGATCCTTCTTTCTTCTCCATATCCTTTGGGGTTCCTGTTTATGACTGTTTCTATACTACTTTGGTTCCTTTGGAGGAACAATTAGTCTACAATATTTGGCCATGTGTCCCAAATTGTTTCACTTGTAGAACTTTATTTTATTACTTAGTGAACCCAAACTATTGCGATTTATGTTTTGTGCTTCATGTGACTTTCTAGGATAATTGTTATTTGAATAGCCTTCACAGTTGCTTCTATTCTTGGCATGGGCTCTATAGTTTGTATCTTTGTGACCAAAATTGTTACAAGAATAACATAAACAAAGAAAAATAGTTTGGTACCTGGATGTAGGGGATATTATGAATGGTGATGCTCTTCTGAAGCCTTCTTCTTCTTGAGATGTTGTTGATTGTTGGTTCTATGTTCTGAATCTTCTAGGTGGTCTAGTTCCTTTGTGATTTTTTTCTTGAGTACCTTTGACTATTTCTGCATAGGTGCTTTGTTCTGCTTCCAGTTCTGTTGTCTTGGAGCTTGAAACTTTCTCAGTCTGCATATGGTTGTATCCTAGCTCATGCCTGTCATAGTATGGCCTTTGATTGTTGATGATATCATCCAATATTTTGGTTCTATTCTACTGTATATCTTTCTTCTGAAGATATTTTCTTAGGGTAACTATTTTTTCTTCCAATATTTCAATCATCTTCTCTTTATCTTCTAACTGTTTTATGAGTGTTTCTTCAATCCTTTTGTCTTCTTCTATCTAGATATTTAACTTCGTGATTATCTGCTCGATTTCTTCTAAGTTGGAATTTTGAGATCCTTCTTGCTTATTTAACTCTGCCTTGAGTGACTTGATTTTCTTTCTTTCTTTCCCTAGTTCTTCTAAGGCACTGATTAATTCTGATATGAGATCGACTTCACCTTCTTATTTAGAATGTTCGAAATCTTCTCCATCATCTTCTACTACCATGACGAGTACTCTTTCTGAATCATTGTCACTATCATCATCCTTATCTGATGAAGAGTTGTCTTCCTTTGAGTAGAAATGTTTCTTGAAGAACTTATTTTTGTTCTTTCTCTTGTCTCCCTTTTGATTTTTCTTTTTCTTCTTAGGATATTTTTCTTCATTGCTACCTTTATTCTTAGCATAAGGACATTTAGAAGAAAAATGACCAATACCATCACGATTAAAACATTTTAATGGAAGCATACCTTTGTATTTTATGGTTTTTCTTTTTAATTTCCTTACAAAGTTTGCCACTTTTTCATCTTCCTCTAAATCATTGCTGAAATTGCAATCTGGTCTTGACTTTTGATTGTTTTCTTTCTTCGTCTTCTTGGATGCTTTCAACATTGTTTCCTTCGTGACTGATTTCTATGGTTCTATCCTAATTTCATAAGCTGTAAATATTCCATGTAGCTCGTCCATGCTCAAACTGTCAAGATTTGTTCTTTCTTCCAGGGATGATATCTTAGGACCAAATCTCATAGGTAGAGATCTTATAACCTTTTGAATGACCAATAACTCATCAAATTCTCCTCCCAGTCCTCTAATAGTGTTCATTGTTTCATCAACTCACAGAAAGTAGGTTACAATGTCTTCATCTTCCTTCATCTTCAATTTCTCAAACCTGGCTCTAAGTGTTTGAAGATTAGCTCCCTTCACTTTGGTATCTCCTTCGTAAATCTTTTGAAGTTTATCCCAAAGATCATTTGTCGTCTTACAATGTACAACTTTGACAAATACCAAATCATCCAGACTACTCAGAATGGTTCCTTTATCCTTTGATTTGTTTTCAATGAGTTTCTTTCCATCTTTGTCAATTGGGGCAGTGGTCGGTGAGGCATATCCTTCTACTACTAACTGCCAAACATCAAATTCTTGTGCTTGTAAAAAGGTTTGCATCCTTTTACTCCAAAATGAAAATTTATGTCCATCAGACCTTAGTGCTCCAATATTAGTGTATTCCATGGTCTCCTTCCAATGGTTAAACTTTTTCTTGAAGGACCTGCTCTGATACCAATTGTTGGAATTCTGAGGGGGGGAGCGCTGAATCAATATGAGTACTTTATTACCAATTTTAACCACAATGTGTATTCTTTAAATTTATGAGCAATATTAAACAATTTAACATTAGCATTTTATGTATCATTAGTAGTATAAATCAACCATGACCAATAAGAAACCACAAATACATAGTACATGATAATTTTATGTGGAAACCCAATGCGGGAGAAAACCACGAAATTATTTTCTTATATGTTAGAAGAAATACATTCATAGGAAGCACCAACTTCCTTATTTTCCAGCTACAACTGGAAAGAGGCTCCAACCTGAAGGAAGCTCCAACTCCCCAATTCTCTGGCACCAACTGGAAGGAGGCTACAACTCCCTTTCCTTTCCCCATCCAACCACCCAAAAATATAAATGTAGACAACCTGTCACTACCGTTGAATCAATCAACTTGTTACTGATATGTCACTTTCACTGCCATAACCTGTCACTGTTGTTATACTTCATTAACTGTTACCACTCAAACCCTTATGCCTCAAACCCTCATACCAATATCCACAAGAATGTCTTCCAAATCAAATACTCATGAACTACTAAGACATTTATATGCTGCACTACTGCATAATATAGACCCTAACACACACAATAAACCATACTTCTCAAATTGTAGCCAACTTGATGAATTTGATCTTCTAAACTTCAGTTTTTCTCCACAGATCTGTGCCTTGTGCTCTGTAAACTCTCAAATGTTTTCACTTTGTCCCACTATGGCTTGTGGTTGTCTGTGCCCTACTTCCTCTGCAAGTCACAAATTTCTTTGCTTCTCTCTATGTCTGTGTTTTCCTTCATTGAACCCTATGTATGTTCACGCTTCTTTGAGTCTACAACTCACGGATGTCTAAACTCTCCTTCATTGCAACTCACTGATAACCTCAGGAAAACCATAGAATAGTAAGCTCAAATTCATCCCTTCGAATCCTACAACTTCTCTCTTCACTAAACTTCACTACCTTAGACTCACTACTTCAAATCTATCAATAGTACCTACCCATAACACTTTACAACATAGAAATTCAATGTGCTCAATAGGTGTTAATAAGAGTCTCTTGAAGTCTTATTTATACTTTCCAAGAGACTTCCTTTAGGGGTTAGCTTGTAACTGTTTTACCCCTTTTCCGTATTTTAGGGCTAACCCACACTCTCTTGTTGCAACCACTTTACCCTTAATTAAATTCTTGTTGCAACTACTTTCCCCCTAATGAATGACTTGTAACTTCTTGTTGACCTTATAGGGGCTTCTAGATCTTTCTTTGGGGTCCTCCATCTTCACAAGGCCATAACTCCTCAACCGTGAGGAACCATATGGAATACCACATATTATTGGAAACAACATGATATGTACTGTCCATCCATGAATGAGTTACCTTCATTTACATTGTCTTTCATGTACTTTTCCTCGATTAACTGTGGGTTTCATAACCATACCTTCATGCTTCCTAACTTCTTCAAGGGTTGAAATCAATGACAACCAATCTTTCAACAATTTCTAACATACCATACGTTGCTTTCAAGTGTATAGTAACATTGTTGTCCTTAGTTAGGTATACCTTCCCCTGTACTTGACCAAAGAGAGGGGTGGTGGAAGTAGATTTTAGGCTTTTGAATAAGGTATATACGACATCAGTGTCATCCCCTAGTTGATTTTGATTGAATGTATGCAACAACATTCCCTCCATGGTTTTGGTATCCCACAAGAAATCATCCATACCAACCTCTATATCATTGCCTTCATCCCCACCATGTGAAGAACTAGTGTTATTTTAGAGGTTTTGAATTGGTGACTCAGGACATAGTGGGAATTGAATAGGTGGTTGTTTCAACCATTTTCGGTATGCTTCCTCTCTAAGTTGTGCTCATTAAGCAACAAGCTCGCGACTTGCCATCGTAGTGGGATGCAACAATAGATGGTCGACATGTCACTCATCATCAGAATGCCAATTATAAAAATATTGAACATTACATCGATAATATTAATAACACAATGCTTTTAATATGTTCAAACATTATACCAAACATTTATTAGAAGCATGTAATTTTTTTTCCCAATAATAAACATGCAACCAACCACTTTATAAAAAAAATGTCAAATTAAGCAATACATTTACATTAATTCCATTGAAAATCCAAAAATACAATTACTCAATTATCTTTTTCTTACGCCTCTACATAAAAGAGATCTAATTCACGGTGTAATACTGTTGAACCAGGTTGGTTGTTAGAAGATGAAAAGTTACGATTGGTAGGGTAAAATAGTTGTCCATTTTCATAAAATATTTGATTGTGGTATCTTTCTCCTGATAAGAGCTTGCAAAATTTTGGGACTAATGAAATATCTTGCACATATGAACTTGATCATGAATCTTGATCCTATACAAAACTCAATGAACAATTATTCAACTGCACCTGCATACATAACATAAATTCAATGAGATAATTGAATTATAAATAAAATATAGACATACTACAATTGGCGAGAGAACTTGAAGGACTTGCAACGATATGGAATGAGTTGGAATGTGAAGAATTGACCATTTGATATTATAATTCCTTTTTTCCTGCATTTGATCCAAAAATGTCATCTTGGGAAGTAGAGGACAACAAGGATGATTTTAAGGATGGATTTTTTTTTTAAATGTAGAAACCTTGGTGAATCTTACTAATCCTTCATATGCCAACTATAAATGTTTGGCGATATTTTTGTAAAAATATTCAAATTTCTAAGGATTTTATATAGTTTTTATAAAATTTTGGTGATTTTTAAGGTAAAATAATTTTATCCTATAGAATTTCGCCGAATCCTTTTTAAAATAACAAATCTCATTTTTGGAAAAACCATGGAAAATTAGCCCATGAGCGAAATTTAGCCCCTAAAATTATACATGGAGGACAATCTAACTTCAAACAAAATTTCGAATAACTTTTATAAATTAACAGTGCACTTAATCGTATAAAGATGCCCTGATGCATTGTGATAAAACAAGCGCATCGGTGCATTTAATTGAGAGAAGCACTGGAAAATGACTTCCATTATTTTTTCCACAAAGAAAAATCTCCGCAAATTTTAAATGTGGATGTTCGCATTTGCATTTTTCAAATTAAATTGTTTTTCGGTACATTAATACTTACACATTGCACTGGTGCGTTTTTAACTATATAGTGCATTGATTGAAGCAAGTTAGAAAAATAATGCGCTTACTATCAGTGCATTGAAATTTATTATGAAAAATAAGTAGACATGTTATACGTACACACCACACCGGTGCACTACTCACTGTATAGCGCACTGAAAAAGTAAGTTACAAAAAAAAAACATGTGGATTTATCATTGATGCACTAAAATATACAACGAATAAATGAACGAGAACTTTAGTTTATGTGTTTATAAATTAAAATCCTATTCATTCTTTCGTTTTTTTGCCAAAATTTAGAAGGGATATTTGTGCAATGGAGATTTATCAACAAAGACTTCGGAGTGGGTGGATTTTGTTTGAAGAGCCAAATTCAAAATTGATTACTGTAGGTGAAAAACAAATTTGCAGAGGATAAATTTTAGGTATATGATTTCATTCTATTAATCATCTTAATCTTTCTCCTTTTTGTTTCAAACAATTTTCAGTGCATTCCCAAACAAAAAAGGGTTTCATAGTTATATTCGGTATTGGAAGCTCTAATTTTCTCATTGTTTTTTTTCTTTCCCTTTCCATATTTCATAAGGATAATTTTTTTATAGGGTTTATTTATTTATATATGGAGCATTTCTTATCCGTTGCAATGAAACCAATCATTGCATTGGATCCCAAATCGTCCTGTCGATGTCATTTTTTTACAAATCCTTCATAGTTAGTGGTGTTCTCTATACATAGGAAGAGCATCGGTGTGTATTTTCATGTCAACAACATCGCTTAATTTAAATTAGAAACAATGTTTTTAAAAAACATTTTCATAGTCGACAATGTACATTGTACATAGATACACACTGGGGCACATTTTCTTACAAGCACCATTGAGTTTAAAATGGAAATAATATTGTTTTTTATATGGAAAACATCATGTCTTAAATTTGTTCACAACTCGATGGTGCATAATAAATAGTACTTAGGAAGCCATGCTTTTCTTAATTCATAAAGCATTGATTGAATACAAAAATTTGTAAAACATTTTCAATTTTGCAGTGACACTGTTATAATCTATTGATGCATATCAATATGGCCTGCACCGATGTGTATACATATGGTTGATGCCCCAATGTGTATTAAGTTACTATACCTAATGGTATCTTATTTTGTAAAAAATTACGTAATTTTTATATTTGATGATTCCTAGTTTTTTTTTTCCATGGAAATTTTGAAAATTTCAAGGGATAAACAAGGGGAAAACCAATACATGCTAGTAGGGATGTCCAAAAAAGTGTAGAATAAGATGGTAAAAGAAATGAACATAATTGTGTCGCAAGAGGAGCCATCCCAACTATAATGTGCATCAGAGGTATGCAATCATTTATTTATTCTTTTATGTACATCGGATTTAAGTATCGCATGAAATACTAACTTTCAATTGTTTTGTTGCATAAAATTAAAAAAAATAGAGCCCATTCAACACATAAGACATGACAACGAGGAATAAAAGATCACACACTTTGTGTGTATTTATGTTTTTAGCCTTATTTAAGATTTCATGTTTGTTGTGATCTTTGTATTTAAATAATTGATTTACACTTGTCCATGGATGTCTTTTAATAGGTGCTAACATAGAAAGAGGAACCAACCCATGAATTGATAAACATTGGGTTAAGTATGGGTTGTGCGTATATGTTGAAGTATGAAAGTTTAATTGAACAATTTGTAAGTAGCTATGCTATTTAACTTCCCTTCTTTTATAATTAATGAAAAAACAAGAAACCTTTATATTAATTATATCAACTGTGCTTTGTCATGGCATATCAAACATGCAGGAAACAAATTATGGAATGCAACCGACACAGAAAATTTTGAGAGAAGGCATGAGGTATGGCTTCGAAAGAATGTGTATTGTTTATGAAAGACATGGTTCTAGGGTATGTTTTTTTATTTACGCAATCATATAAATTCTACTATATATATAAATGTAGATATACTTATTACATTTTATTTCTATGTTTGTAGATGGAAGATGAACAAGCGGAACATAAACAACAAGCCAATCAAGAAAAACTTAGGTTAAATAACTAAGGCACAATATAGCCTACAAATGATGAAGAAATGAGGCATGCATGCAACTCGAGTGATGACAATAGTTCACCTGATGAATGACGATCAATATAATTGAATGCTTTTTTTTTTTTGACAAAAACGGTTATGTTGCATTAATCGGCATTCTGGCCAGCCAGAATCTGAAAGTTACAAGTCCGAAGAAGGTTGGTGACCTCTAGCAGTGCTGCCAACCTTCTTGTGAATGTCTTGGGAGACCARACCCATCTGCTCCTTGAACTAATTCGAGAATATGACAAAGTGTGCGTACAAGAGTAAATTCTCACAAACTGTGAGCATAGCAAAAGACAGAAGCAAAGCATTATYCCAAGGGGACTRAAATTTTCCCCTTAATGTAGGGGTCCAKCTKTTTCTGAGACCCTAAAGAAATGTTGGAGGCCGCCTCCTTTTCTCTGCGTGCTTTGTTGGTCTTTCGCCCTCGGGTAAGGGGTGGAGACGGGGCTGAATTTTCTTCAGGTTCAGAGGTTCCCCTGGATCCGCTAGAGGGGGCTGTAACCCGACCTTCTTGAGCTTACGGATCTGGAGCCCGAATCCTTCTTGCTTCTACAGATTTTTTTGGGGGGGGATTCCGGAAGGCTTTCCTCTACCGGAGGATCTGCCTTGACTGTTGTTTCTTCTGGTTCTGGAGCTTCATCTTCCTTTAGCGCATCAAAGCTTTTTTTATTTTCTAGAGTTGCCTCTGTTGAGTGAGTGGCCTTCGGGGCTTGGGCTAGTGGTTCATTTCTCTTTGGCTGCCTTCGTCGGTTTGCTACGGGCTGAAAAGCGTCTTCTTTGACTGGTCCTGGTTCCTCAGCGGCTGTGGGGCAGTTTCTTGCGAAATGACCGTAAGCATGGCACCGGAGGCACTTGAAGGGAATCTGCTCGTAGTCCAGCTCTTGGATGTGGCTCCATTCCCCCAGGGAGAGCTTAATGGCTTCCAGAAGACCTTTCTCGAGGTTAACCTCAACACAAATTCGGGCGCAGGTAAACTGGTCCCCTTTCGGCTCCGCTTTGTCCAGGAAACGCCCAAGCTTATTTCCGATGTCCTCCAGAGAGTCTGCCCCCCAGAGGTGAAAGGGTAGGTGGGGCAGCCTAACCCATACAGGGGCTGTGGTGATCTCAGCGTCGGGATTGAAGTCAATAGTCCAGGGGGCTAAGAACAATCCTCTCGACCCCATGAAATAGGGCCCAGATCTGAAAACTAGATCACAATCCTCTTTGCTCAAGAAATTGAAGACAAAAAAACCCCTGCCCACTGCGAACAAGGTCATGTTTCCCTTTATCAGTGGTTTCCATCGGTCATTCGTCCATGCCTCCATTGCTTTGGGGCTTGGCCATAACCCCGTAAACTTTTCGATGAGGGACTTTCAATATAATTGAATGTTACTACAAGTCGTATGTTTTGAAATATTTGTCTCTGAAAATCATGGATTTTGTTTAATGTATTCAACATATCGTGCCAATTGCATGAGGACATGTTACCAATAAGTGTAGAAATTGCATATTAATTGAAATTTGATTATTGTGGACCTTTACATTGTCCCTTTTTGTATGACAATGGGTCTCTTATTCACATAGAATAAAATGGGTTTCTTATTTTATTGCATTGTCGAATGTTTTAAAATGTTGGGTTGCCGAATCATTAATATGTGGATGATTTTCATCATTACAAATAACATAGGTGTAATTCGTTGGATAACACATTAATGCAATCATTATATCAAAATGTAATAATAAAAATATAGAAAAATGTTACTATAAAAAATATTTGATTTTGAGATGATTAATTGAAAAATTATAAAAACAAATATATATATATATATATATATATTGGTGTATTGTATTCCTATGAACTCACTAGACGACACACACCATAATATAGAAAGCGGTTCTTATTGAGTCATCATATGCACCAATGCCCATTAATTATAATAACACACTAGTATGAACTATTGAGAAAAATCATCGTTCCGTAAATGACATAATGTACACAAATATACATCAGAGCTCACGTATAAAATACACACCATGCTACTAAATATAATGTATGCACTGGTGATTTACTTTTATTATATGCACTAATGATCTAAACATAATGTATGCACTGGTAATTTTAGTATAATATAGTCACCGCAACTTAGTAAAAATATTTTAGCAGCATCGACATCTCACCTCAAATATTTGAAATTTCATTACCCTTTGGTGCACATGGTATTACAGACACTGATATGTGCTAATTATATAAGAATTGGGGTGCACACTATATTAAGCACACCGAGGCTCTATATAAGTTAAAAGAACCAGGGCACACTATAACTTAAACGCTCCAGGGCATACATGAACTAAAAAATATCGATGCTTCATATGCACAAGGTCTTCACTTAGTGAACCTATGACATAGCGCCTGCATTCGTGGGATATTAAAGAATACCCCTATTTTCATTAGATATTGATAAATACCTCCAAAAATCCTTTTGTTGAACCCCCTTCCCAATACATATTTCCAATAAAAGAAACCCCTATTTTAACTAGATACCCCTTTTTATACCCCCCAAAACCTATAAACCCCTTGAGACCCCACATCCCCTCCTCAATACCTACAATATATTTACTTTATTTTTCACAATTAAAAAACCCCATTTATGAATGAACGTGATAAAATATTGGTCAAGAAGGTGGATCCCCCATGTTCATATGCAAACAATGTGAAACTGATGCATAGAAATTATAAGAGAATTGGTGCTCTACATACAACAAAAAGGAGAAACCAGTGCGTAATAATTATACACACACTAATGCATTTGTATTATATTAATGTACCAGGGTAGGTTGGTTAAGAGAAAATTAGTGTGTTTGGATTATATGAACGCATCGGAGAAGGTTGGTTAAGAGCGCACCAATGCATTTTGATAATAAAAGCACCAGAAAAAAGCTTAGCTACAACTTCTGCCCGCCCAACTTTTTTTTAGTTATATGGAACATTCATTAAAACCTTCACATTCAATAGAGTAAGTTGTAGTGAAGGTTTTTTTGAAAATTTTGCCAAATTTTGTAACACTAAAAACCTCTGCTAGAAGGTGTTCCCCTTGTATTGTTCTCTCCTCATGAAGATTGCATCCCTCATATACATGTAGGGGCTTCCAAACACTACACCACACAGATCTACCTCCACTTCATCAATATACTCTGCACTTATAGTAAATTTGATCTTACACTATCTAGTGACCTTGAGATCTAGATCCATATTTACTCATCCCAATGGATATGGGTTATGATCATGAACTTCCAATCCAGGCTTTCTTACCAAATATTTTGGTGTGAGGTTGGCCTATGAACTGGAATCAAATAGAGCATCCACCTTTGTATTCTTGAACTAGATCTTAATATGGAATATTTTTAGTCATCTCCTTCAATTCCTTATGATGAAGGCTACTCATGTTCACCGCCTGCATTGTAGTAAATACAATATTTTCATCCACATATGAGTTGCTCTCTACCAGGTTGCTTGAATCCATGGCTAGTAGGTTCTTCTTCTTGGAATCCTTCTTATAGTTCTTTGGATGTAGCTTCCAACACTTATTTTTGGTGTGACCATTGATATTACAATGGTTGTAGTGGTTGTTTGGATCCTTGAATTGATGTGTAGTGGCTGTTTTCTTATTGTCCTTTCCTTTCCACTTCTTCTTCCCCTCCTTGGAATCATCTTGCTGGTTTCTTTTTTTGGAACCACTTGGTTTTCCTTTCTTACTTCCTATATTCTCCAAGTATTCTGATTGCACACATGCCTCATCAATTGTCATAAGTTTAAAGAGTGTCACTTGCTTCTTTAAATGACTATGTATACCCTAGAGACTCGAGGAGTACACATGGGTTCTTGGGATATATACATAACTTAATCACCATTTATCTAAATTTTGCAGTGTACTCTTGCACACCCTATCCTTTCCTCTATCTAAGGTGATGCCAATGGATCTACCCGTACTCTACATACCCAATAGACTAGTAGAACTTGATGAGGATTTTAAACACCTCCCACTTAGCTATTGTGGTATCACCCTCCAACCTAATTGTCTCCATATGGCTTTCTCACTAGGTTACTGCACGGCCCTATAATTGTAGTTGGGAAAATGAAATATTTTTCTCTTCTTATATATTGTGGACACTTAAATAAACTTATAATTGTTTCAACCAATGTTTCAAGTTAACAACATCAATCTCTCCTTGGTAGGGTTTGATGCCCACTTTCGATTCCATTTTAAACAGATATTGTGAAGGAGTGAAGACACTAGAACTCGATTGCTTTTTCTATGGTTATTTTTTCACATCCTTTTATGATTCTTCATTATCTCTTGATTTTTCATCTGATCCATATTCTAATTTTAGATCCACCAACCTCCCCAAAAGGTCCAAATCGTTCACTAGACCTACCACGAGGAGGTCCATGTTGTGAGAGATATCAACAACTTCTTTTTCAATCTTCAAAAATATCTTCTCTACCTCATCACAAGGTTTGTTATGACCATACTCATCCACCATGGATGGGGTTCTAATATTTCCTTCTTAAGCCAATTCATAGACCCTGCAACTTCCCAAAAAACCCCAAAGAAACTGCTCTAATACCAATATGATTTCTAAATTTTCATGGACATTCCACTGGAACCGTTTGTTCCAAAAAATCTGACAATATTATGAAATCTTTTACTGTGTAGTTTATTACCTTAGATCTTAGATTTATTATGACTAGATTATTGCTAAGATTTATGGAAATAACTAAAAACAAAATGAAATAATAAGTAAATGAACACACCATCCACACAAATGAACACAAGATATGACTTGAGAAACTCAATATGGGAGAAAACTCAACTAAAAGGTGAGGCCTATGCTCTGCTATCTTTTTCTTAGTTATGAAATGCAAGTAAAAAGAAAGGGTCATTTTCTATGGAGTTTCCCTGGACACTATGGATTGAATGGATGCTACAAAATATTCTACCTCCATTGTTATGCTTCAATTTCCCACTCCTAGATTCTCTACTCAACCATGGAACAATAACAACACCAAAATATTGGAACCCCTTCTCTTCCTAAAGTCCCATTATTTAACATAACTTTTTAACCATCTAGGGTTAGGGTTACTGTTTTTCCATGCTTCAACCCTCAATTAGTGTTAGGGTTTTTTACCCTCTATAATATTCTTGAAATTCCACACTTGACTAGCCCCATACATGATTAATGGGGGTTGATGTGGCATCCACTCAGTACCATTGTGGTCAACTTGCGGGAGGCATAACTTCTGTGCATGAACTCTGATTGAGGTGATTTTAGTGTGTAGAATAACATCGAGGAGATAAGCGATACGATCACAATTTTTTTACACCAAAAAGTGTTGTTTAATGCCTCAAACTAGCTCTAGAAGGTTCATCACCAAATTGGGAGCTGCCCCTAAAATGGGCACTGCAATCCAACTCCTCCAATTTTTCCACCCATAAAGGACCAAGATAGTTGAAAAATTATATAATGATATGTTCCAAATCATTTTGTATGTTATAATCAACCAGAGTGTTCCCATCTCCTAAGTACTCACCAATAAATATTGAAGGTTAATGATTAAGTAACATTCCCTCATTATTTTAGATGTTAGCCTTTACATTGGCTATGGAGTTTCATCTCATCATATCTAAGGTGATTGTTGTCCCTTAAAATGATTTTATGGATATCCACTTATTTTCTCCTACTAAGATTTTGTCAAACAATTTGTTGACATTGTACTGCCTTTTCCATATTACTTACTTTACTATGTGTTGTGTCTTGAGTAACACATGGTTCCAAATAAAACTTAGTTAATATATTTTTAAATCAATGTTCATCATAAGCGTTATTTGGGTTGGTTGTAGACCCAAGTTAGCAATCAAACTTGACTAAGTTGACATGTGATGATTTACACTCTTTTTCCATTATAAGAGGAATATGTGAAAGCTAAGTAGACGTGTGATGATTCTTATTTAAAGTTTTTGTTTTTGGAAAATAAATGCTTCATATTCCATTTATATACATAAAAGATACATTTTACAAAAATAAAGGGTCACAAGGTAGCCACCACAAGCTAAGGACAATAGGCATAATAAAGCCTATCTAATCAAAAGACACCACACAAGAGAATAAAAAATTAAGATTCATAAAGTGTAGTGAACCTTAGTAGATAAAAGATAAAACCATTAAACTTTAGAATACACAAATAATCAACACCAAGAATATAGAGAAAACCCTTAATGTAGAGTAACGCCATTAATTCCTCCTTATGGAAGGAATCACTCCACAAGCCATGATTGTCTTAATAAAATGATATGCATATGTGTATATAATCTCTCATGGGTATTCCTAGGGACCTATTCTAACTACCCTTCATTATTACATTTATTACCCGTCAACTACCTAGAGTGCCTTATTCCATGAGTATAACTCATCACATTATTTAATGATTTCACACACCAACAACTTAGTGGGCCTTATTACAATAATTTTCTTCCTTATCTACCTAAAATTACATTGATTAGCATCCCTAGGTACATTATAGTCCATCCCTCATCACATTTTTTGTCCTCAAAACATGAGTGTAAGCCATATAATATGATTTGTTAAACAATGTATTCTACTAGTACAAAGCATAAGCATCCACCTTTTGAGTGATATTTGAACATTGGTCCAACTTCTTCCTTGCCATATTTATATCGACTATGGTTTCTCCTTTGGTTTTGTGTTGTCATTGTGCTATTCTTATATCTCTAACCATCATGTTTATTCTTACATGTACCTCTATACCGGGTGCTTTTCTGGTTCCATGTTAGTCCATGGTAGATTTGTTGATGCTCACAACCTTGCCTTGATCTAGGTGGATATCAATGGATTCCCACCTCTTCCATTGACTCAATGGTTCTCTATCTTCCTGGAATTTTTCTACAGTGTTTTTGGGTCCCAAGATTTTGGGTTTGTTTAGAGGCCCTAAATGGTGTTTTTTAGACATTCGGGGGGCCAAGGGTTGCTATCGGCATGCCCTAGAACTAGCCAAAAATTTGTAATACTTGGACAATTATTTCCAATGAGCTATCATGCACCCCAAATGGAGATCATATACAAAAGTTTCACCCCCAGGAAGTTGACATATCAACTAACCACCTCGGGGCCCAAAATAATTTTGGTGTTTCATCTTCTAGGGTTAGGGTTTTGATGTTTAGGTTTTTTGCATCTTTGTTTTTTATACTTCATGATAAAAGTCCCTTTTCAACCTCTTTGTAATCATGTTTTTTCAAACGAGCGTAGCAGACATCTCTTTCTCTTCATAGATAAGCTACCACCATTCTGGCCAATTTGTCTTCTACAATATTATGTTATTTTATTCATTAATAGAAGTTGGGTTTCACTATATTTCTATGTTCTCCGCTATATTTTGTTTGTATCTCATTTTTTTCTCAATATAATTTGAATCAATGGTATTGGAGTATTATGATCCTTGCTATTTCTTAGTGCATGTCCTCGACAAGGTCAAGGCATAAAGAGTTGGATCTTGAGAGTGATGAAAGAGAAAGAGATCATTTCAAAATGTTGCTAAAGGAAGCATTTGCATGACAAAAGAATGAGATGATCGAAAATTTTTCACAGATCCTTCGAAATCCGTCGACGATAAGTGAGGCACCTTCAACAAGTGTTGGAGATATTACACACCCATATAGTATTTATTTTCCTAGGTTTATTAGTCTATGTTGAGGGCACCCCTAGTCAGAGATATTCTCCCCTAGATGAGGGTGCCACATCCTCTTCAGTCATTACTCAGTTGTACTTTATTTATACTAGTGGAGTAGAGTCTTACATGGAAACCTCGATATTATCACCAAGTGTCACATGTTCACCTTGGGATCATCACCAAGAGGGAACACTTACTTTGGGATTGGCACTAGGAAGGCACCACACATGTGCATGAATGAGATTCTCATAATCAACAAGTGTCACATGATCACCTTGGGATCATTACTAGGAGGGAACACTTACTTTGGGATCATCGCCAAGAAGGCGCCACACATGTGCATGCATGAGATTCTGCAAACTCCACTTGTGATTAACTAGTTAATTGATGACTGCAAGGATAATTTACTAGGACTAGGTGGTAGTTCACTCCTGTATCTGTTAGTGTGTGTTCACATCTCTCTAGATCAATACTATGGTGCATTATTTCATCCATGTAGAGTATATCATATGTAGTTTTCCATTGTTTCATTTGGTTAATACAATTCATTATTCTTTCTCTCCATCTCTCTCTCTCTCTCTCAACTTTGAAAAAATTGTGTGAATTGTTGCTAGCTAAATTCTCTGTGCATGTTTCATTCCGATTATACAACAAGAAACCATTTCAGAGGTGAAACACCCTTCAAGGTACAAGTTAACTTTGAAATGCACTTATTTGAAGGCCAGATAGATGTATATGCTTTGGAGAAATGACTGAATTTGTTAGAAGGGTATCACTATATTCAAAATTTTCTTGACATTGAAAATATCACCTCCACTCTCCTTAAATCCCTCCCCCATGTTAAATATTGATGGGAATATTACTGGGAGAGACATAAAGAAGATGTGTCTGAGGAATTTGGGACATGACCCACTTGGGAAGCCTTTTTAGATTCCCTCAAGGAGGAGTTCTACCCTGTCAAAAAATATGATGACCAATAAATGAGATGGACGACTTTCCATAAGGAAAGAAGCCAAACGGTGTTGAAGCTCACTAACATATTCCATACCTTATGCTCAAAGTTGGGTATCAGATACTCTGAGTAGTAGTGGCCTACATAGCTACATCCAACTACAGATGGATTTCTTGGAAATCTCTTCACTGGGATTTTCTTATCGATATGTTGTCAAAATCAAGAAAAAAATTAAGCAACAAAATAAGTAAGAGTTCGGGTCTGCAAATATGCAACAACAGAAGCATGGAAAAGGTGGCCCTAACTTATAGAACAAGGGACAAAGAAAGGAAGGTCTACCTCAAGAGAGCTAGTCCAAGCCACATGAAAATAATGGTAATGGGAAGATGAATAAGGACACTGGAAAGTGGCGTGAGTTCCAAAAAAGCCACTTGCACAACACTGATGAATGTCGCTCAAAACAATCGCTGTTGTCCAAGCTTAAGGAAAAAGAGTCAGACCCTGAATCATAATCTGATTCAGAGAAGGATAAAGGAAACTGGATCATCGATGTTGAACCTAGTGCTACCATTACAACCAAAAATATCCAACTAGATGAGTCATAGGAACATGAGGAAAGGGAACACCTCTTCCATTCATAGATGTGGGTGAAGGGAACCCCACTTCATTTCATTGTTGACATAAGGAGCTAAAAGAACCTGATCTTGGCTGAGGTCATCAAGAGATTGAAGTTGTCAATGATACCACATCCCAAACCATACACCATTGGTTGGTTGAGCCAAGGATGGGACCTTCGCATTAGCCAACAATGTCTCCTGTCCTACAACATCAAGTCGTTCAAAGATGAGATACTATGTGATGTTTCCCCACTCAAAGTTTGTGATGTTCTTTTAGGGACACCTTATATGTGGAAACATCATGTTGCTTATAAGTCCCAACCCTGTAGTTTCATTATCACTTTTGGGGGTCATCCCTACTGGGTACTTGAGGTAGTTCTGACTACTGCGATTTCCTTGATATTGGAAAAAAAATGCTGAAAATTAATCTCATAGAATGTGAAGTTTTTCATCTTCATGGTTCGATTACAAGGAGAATTAAAGTTCACTGCGACCACTACAACTTCAACACAAGGTCTCTCTACACAACATAAATAGGTGGACAAGCTTGTAGAGGAATACAAAGACCTCTTCACTTCATTGGTAAGGCTGCCTATGCACTGTTAGGTAAAACATCCCATTGATTTGATACCTGGTGCTCCCTTTCTCAATGGTCCAATATATAGATGCTCCCTTTTTGAGAATGAGGAAATAAATTGTTAAATTCATGAGCTCATCCAAAAGGGCCACATTCTACCAAGCTCCTCACCTTATGAGAGCCCAAGTGTGTTGGTACAGAAGAAGGATCAAACATGGAAACTCTCTATTGATTATAGAGCCCTGAATGAAATCACTATCAAGAACCGATACCCAATCCCTTAGATTGAATATCTTCTTGACCAACTCAAGGGTGCCAATTTCTTCAGCAAGATCAATTTGAAGTCAAGATATCACCAGGTTTCGATAGAATCAACTGACGCATGGAAGATAACCTTCAAATATAAAGAAGGCCTCTTCGAGTGGTTGGTCATGCCTTTTGTCTTGAATAATTTTACAATGAAATTCATGAGAATGATGGATGATATCTTGCAGCCATTCACAAACTCTTTTATGGTGGTCTATTTGGATGACATCCTCATCTTCAGTCGGACCTGGGTAGAGCACTTATAGCACATTCAACATCTCCTGAGAACCCTGTGACAACACAAGTTATACACCAACCTTGAGAAGTTATCATTTGATATGTAAAGAATATAATACTTAGGATACATTGTGGATGAACATGGGGTGCATGTGGGCCCAACCAATATCCAATTCATTCATGACTGGCCAACTCATATGACTCTAATAGAGCTCCGTAGCTTCCCATGTCTTGCCAACTTCTACCATAGGTTTTTCTTGGGGTTCTCTCATATAACTTGGCCCTTAATTCAAGTGACCAAGGGGGGAGATAAATCCAAGTTTTCTTGGTCTAAATCACAACAAAAAACATTCCAGGATCTGAAACACTGCCTCTATTTCACACCTTTACTCACATTTATAGATCTAAAACAACCATTCAACATCAAGGCATATGCCTCAGATTGTGCTATCTATGTCGTCCTCACTCAACAAGAACATTCGATTTTCAATCACAGTGAAACACTATCTATTGTTGTTCGCATGTATCCCACCTATCACAAGGAGATGCACTCCATTGTGCATGCATGTAGACAGTGGAAGCAATACATTCTGGGAAAGAAAATGATCATCCACACTGATCATAAGCCTCAACAGTTCATGCAGACACAAGGGAAGTTACAGAATGACCACCACCAATAGTGGTCCACATACCTATAACAACTCCACTTGAACATCAAATACAAGAAGGGAAAGACCAATCGAGTTGTCGACTACCTTAGTCAACCTCTAGTTGCATCACTAACCATGGTGCTAAACTCTTATAGGCATGAGACCTCAGGGTGGACCCAATTATATGATATTGATCTTGACTTTTCTTCCACATATCAGACACTAGGTGTAGGCACCCCAATTGCAGACTTCTATCTCCAGGATGTAAACCTATGCCATCTGGGCCATCTCTATGTTCCTTCAAGTGAGATTGCAAAGATGATTTGGGAAGCTCATTACAATCAAGTGGAAAGACACTTTGGCATGGAAAAATAAGTGGCAATGCTAAAAAGTTATTTTTATTGGCTAAATATTCGACAATATGTTAGTAAGTATATTAGATCATGCATTGCCTATGCCATCACCAAACCTGCCATTAAGAAATATGGGATATACACCCATTTTCCTACTCCTGATAAGTCTTGGGAGTCCATCTTCATGGATTACATGTTGGGTCTACCTTCAACCAAGCATTGTAATGACTGTCTCTTTGTGGTTATTGATCGATTCTCTAAGATGACAGTTTTGACACCCTGTAAGAAGAGTATCATAGTCGGGGCCATTGCTAATCTATTCTTCGAGCATGTTTGGGTTCATTTAGGGCTACCACTGACTATTATTTCAAATCGTGATAGCAGGTTATTGAGTACATTCTAGTCCAGTA
The DNA here is from genome assembly GCA_000966675.3 of Picea glauca. Lineage (NCBI taxonomy): Eukaryota > Viridiplantae > Streptophyta > Pinopsida > Pinales > Pinaceae > Picea > Picea glauca. Next base: position 134,443 of record JZKD02S0298019.1, on the reverse strand, counting down.
TTTGGTCATTGATGGACACCAAGCTTACCGATTCAATTACCTTCCACCCCCAAACCGATGGATAGATGGAGGCAATCAACAAGATGATTGTGAATATCCTAAGAATGTAAAACTCCAAAAATCTCCACACATGGGATGAGAGTCTTCCTTATGCTTAACATAACTACAATTGATCCCTTCATAGCTCTACTAGCCACAACCCTTTTCAGGTGTGATTTGGGTTCCAACCATTGGCCCTAATTAGCGTAGCTTTGTCCATTACATCCACACAAGAAGAATTTTCCCATACTCAGATTGAGGTTGATAAGGAAGCCATATTTTTTGAAAGGATTCAACACATTCTCCAACAAGTTCATGACATCTTGTAGAAATCCTATGCCATGTACAAGCAATGACATGACCAACTTTGGGTTCCACACAAGTTTCATGTTGGTGATAAGGTCTGGTTACATTTGTAGAAATATCACCTTACAGGACCCCATCACAAGCTTCACTCACTTTGATATGGGCCTTACACCATCACCAAGGTTGCAGGTGAGAATGATTTTGAATTAAGTATTCCTCCAGTCATTGACTTGCATCTAGTCTTTAATGTGGAGCTCCTTCACCCATATTTTCCACCTCTACTGAACACCTTGAAGGTAGTTGAGCACTTGGCCCCTACAAAACTCAAGCCTAAATTCCTTGAGTAGTCTACAATGGATCGAATCATGGATACATATATGAAAGGCACCTGCTAATAAAACATACAACTCTATCGAATTATTAAAGCAGGGTAGTTTCTTCACCAATTCTAGTGGCTCACCAAGAGCCAAATTCAATAGAAGTTTCCCCATCTGATGAGGGAACTTGACTCTAACGTCCCTAGACACCAACAAGCCGGGAAACGATACCAACTAAATACCTTGTCTTCAATAGACTAGCTCTGATACCAAACTTTAACATCCCCGACCACCAACAGGCCCAACAACGCCACCAACTGCCACTTTCACAATACTCTGATAATGCTACCCAAACAACCTAGCCATCCACAAGTCGGGTAATGATACCACACAGAATCATACACATATATATATAACATGCATTTTAATGAATTTAAAACACATAACATAGAGATATTGTTACCATTCATATTCAAAAGAGATTAATAGTAAATACACATGCAACATAACACATGGTACATTTACCAGTAGAACAAACATGCATAACATACATAATTAGGCACATAAATGATACTTATCTTTTAGCTGGAGTAAATCCACCAACTACGTGCAGACCTTCCATGAACCTCCCAGCCAAAGACCATGCTGCTCATCACGCTCAGCAGTGGGTCACCCCCGAGCTGGGACTAAGCTCCACCCAGGGCAATGAAATCCTAGACTAGGATGAGGTTACAGGAAATTACGTAGTGAAACTGGAAGGATTCTCTCCAGGATCCTTCTTACGCCCGCTACTCACAGACTCTCATTCCCCACATGCCTTTTCCACTCCTAGAATATGCACCTTCACTGTTCCACAGTCCATTGGCTGCTCCACTTCCCTTATTAGGGTCTCAACAACAGGTTGGATCAGGAATTCTTAGAGCTCCGTAGCTGGTGCTGGACTCTCTCTAGGAGAAAACCACTTCCCAGCAAACTCTCTCACCTAGAGAGAGCTACTCATAGGCCTGACAAGCTGTCTCTTCAACCACAAGCCTGACAACCCGCTTCTTCAACCACTTTCGACTCAGTTCCAACAAGGTACGGGTGACAGCAACAGAAATAGGGAAAGCAGTTATGAACACCCAAAATGGTAACATTCGAACACTAAGACATAACAAGGCTCAAGCGGTTGCAGGATGCGTTGGTCTTCTTAGGAAGGCCACATAGGACGGATTCACAGTTTCTATTTTCAGAGATGTGTGAGGGTATGCAGAGGTCGATCGCAGAGCTAAACAAAATTAATGGAGGATGGGGAATGGTAAGTGAACCCCCAACACGGTTTGAATATTGGGTTTTAACTGCATGAGCCCAGGTCGACACCTGTCTCCCTAGAGATGCATGCACTCCATTTAGCATATGTTCCCTTTCTAGGAACTTAGGACAACACTCAACATGTCCACCTTAGCCTTTAGGAATTAATAATAAAATATTATTCTTTTAGAGGTGATTCCCCTAGATTATCCCCTAGGCCCAAATACTTATCCCCCTCCCTTACCCATCCTTTTGGAAGCTTAGTCCCCCATCACTCTTTCTTCGTGGTTTGTCTACACGCAACGATGTTTTTATATTAATAATGTGCATAATTACATGTACAAAAACAAGCTCCTGAGCTTTAACACCCAGGCTCTCTGGCCTATTAACACATAACCTTACTAGCTTATAATTGCTCGGCTCACCATCCTACAAAAGATGTTTACAATTCATAATATAACAAGGGCACGCCCTTGAGGTATTACAATCCCCTCCCCTTATTTTGCACTGTCCTCAGTGCAACTTTTACACAACATCAACAAGATTTTCCAAAATCTTCAAAAAGATCCAGGTATTATGCTCGCATAGCATCCTCATGCTCCCATGTCGTGTCCTCAGGACCGTACTAGGTCCACTGGACCTTTACAAGCCCTATGGATCAATTCTGGAGCTGTTTTCTCTTTCGATCCAATATGCGCACATGATGAACTTGCAATACGCCTTCTTTCTCCACCTGAATCACATTCCAATCAATAACATGATTAGCATCAGGTATATATTTCTTAAGAAATGAAACATGAAACACATATGTACAGTCATGGATGTAGGTAATGCAAGCATATATGCAGCTGGTCCAATCCTTTCTAGGGTTTCAAATGGCCTAGAAAATCTAGCTACCAATTTGGAACAGTTTCCCAGCTCCAAGGAACTTTTGTTGGCTTTCACTTTCAAGAAAACATGATCGCCAACTTTAAAATCCTTGTGGGTTCTATTCTCATCATCATAAATTTTCTGCCTGTCTTGGGCAATCTTTAAATTCTGCTTAATTTTAGCATTTTCTCTTCCATTTCCTTGAAAAACTCTGGCCCAACTACTGCTCTATCAGCTAGGTTATCCCAGCTTATTGGGGTGTTGCACTTTCTACCATAAATTGCTTCAAATGGGCTCATATTCAATGATGCTTGATACCCATTGTTGTAGGCGAATTCTACCAAGTGTAGGTAGTCTTCCCATTTAGATGGTTTGTCCATCACATACATCTTTAGAATATCTTTTATCACTTGGTCCACCCTCTTTGTCTACCCATCCAACTCAGGATGATAGGTTGTGCTGAAGTTCAGATTCGTTTAGAACCCTTTGAATAAACCCTTCTGGAACTTTGAGTTAAATTTCTGGGTCTCCATCAGACACAATTGTCTTGGGAATACCGTGCAATGTTGCTACTTCCCTCATGTAGATATCGACAAAATTAGCGGCCTTGTGAGTGGTCTTCAATGGAATAAAATAGGCAGCTTTAGTAAGCTTATCCACCACCACCATGATGGAATCATGCTGCTTGTTTGTTCTGGGTAATTCTGTGATTAAATCCATTGTCACCACTTCCCACTTCCACTCAGGAATGGGTAATGGCTGCAGCAACCCTGCTGGGTGCCTATGCTTAGCCTTGACCTTCTGACACTCCATACATCTAGCGATGTATTCTACATTTTCCTTTTTCATATCTGGACAAAAGTGTTGGCTCTTGACTGCTGCCACCGTTTTCTGATAGCCAGGGTGCCTAACATAAGGCACATTATGCATTTCCTTCAAGATCATAATTCTCAATTCTTGAGAATTAGGTACATAAATTATATTTTTGTACAAGACTGTTCCATCAGTTCCCAATTTATAATATTCCACTTTCTGTAGCATCATACCTTGTTGTATCTTTGCTACCAATTCCATGTACTACAAATCTGCATTTGCAGCTTCCAAAATTTCACCTTTAATATCAGTTTGATACATGCTAATGGCCATAGCATGTAGTTCTTGCACTCTTCTGCTGAGTGCATCAACCACTTTGTTCTCCTTTCCTTTGATATGCTTGATATCAAAGTCACACTCACAAAGAAATTCCAACCACCTACTCTGCCTAGCATTTAAGGTTGGCTGATCAAATAGGTACTTCAGAATATGATGGTCTGTCTTGAGTTGAAATCTCTTTCCCATGAGGTAATGTCTGCATTTCTTTAGAGCGTGCATTATGGCTGCCAACTCCAAATCATGAGTTGCATAGTTCTTTTCATGCTCTTTCAATTTTCTGGACTCATAACATATTACAAATCCATTATGGATGAGGACTCCTCCCAGTCCTTCTTCGCATGCATCTGTGCAAACCAAAAAATCCACATTTGGATCTACGATCCTCATGATTTGAGCACTGGTTAACAACTGCTTCAATTGCTGGAAAATTCTCTCACATTCTTTTGTCCATTGAAATTTCTTCTCCTTCCTTTGCAAGGAAGTGACAGGGTGAGCTATCTTCGAGAAGCCTGCAATGAACCTTCTGTAATATCCAGCTAGACCCATAAAGGATATGACTTCAGTTACATTCTTTGGCACTGACCACTCTCTAACAGATTCTATATTCTCAGGATTCACAACTATCCCATCTTTGGAAATGATATGCCCCAAATAATGGATCTGCTTTTGATAGAATGAGAACTTGCGCAATTTGGAATACAATTGGTGCTTTCTTAGCACTTGCAACACCATCCTCAGATGTTCATGTTCTTCCTCTGACTTGGAATACACTAGGATGTGATCTAAAAATATTATGACAAATATTCCCTGAATACACCATTCATTAGGAACATAAAAACAACGGGTGCATTTGACAACCCAAATGTCACCACTATGAATTCATAATGATCGTACCTTGTTTTGAAGGTGGTCTTGCTAATGTCTTCATCCTTTATTCTTACCTAGTGATATCCTGACCTAATATCTATTTTTGAAAATATCTTGGCATCCTTCAACTGATCAAAGAGATCATTGATCCTTGGCAAAGGATACTTGTTCTTAATCGTCACTTTGTTCAACTATCTGAAATCGATGCACAATATGAACGTACCATCATTCTTCTTCACGAACAGGACCGGGGCACCCCAAGGTGACACACTTGCACGTAGATACCCCTTCTTCAGAAGTTATTCAAGCTACAATTGCAATTCTTTAGCTTTGGTGTACTCATTCTGTAAGGAGCTTTTGACACTAGAGTTGCTCCAGGCATCAAGTTTACAGAAAAGTCAATATCTCTCTTCAGGGGTAGTCCTAGTACATCCTGAAATACATATTCAAAGTATTTTAGCACTGCATGGTCCTCAAGATTTGATACTTTATCCTTAGATGCTTCCTCTATGTGGGTTGCAAATAATTTACATCCTTTCTTGTAGCACTTCTTCAACTGCATTGCTGAGATTTCTCTGAAAAACAACTGCTCTGGGAATTCCTTGGGTTTCCTTCCTCATCCAGGCAAGTGAATTCCTTGTTACGACAGTCTAAGATGGCATAGTTTTGGTCCAACCAATCCATCCCAATTAGATAGTCATAGGAACCTAAAGGCAGAATGTTCAATTCATCCCTTGTTCTCACTCCATTCATGTCCACTGGACATGACTTAACCAATTCGGTAACCTTTCTCTTGGTTCCTGTAGCCAACTGCCCTAACCAAGATTTTCCATGTTTGATTCTTGACAATTGCAAAATTTCCACCACTCTAGGATCTATATAACTATGGCTATCCCCTGAATCAATTAAAATAGTAAATGCATGGTTGTTGATCATACCTTCCACTTCAATCATATGTGATTGATATTCGGCTTGTTTTTTGTCCAGGGCTGCATAGATCCTTGGTATTCTACTGCCCATGTCTTCCACTGTTTCAGCTTTCTGACCATTATGGACAACTCTCACTTTGCCATTTTTTTGGGGACAATATTTGTACTTGTGGTTTCCCTAACAACCCCAACACTGAATGGGCGTCTGCCTTGGCCTTTGTCCCTCTAATTCAGTCATTCTCTGCTCTCTAAAAGATGGTTGTCCTTGAGGACTGTTTCTGAAAAATGGAGGTTTGTTTCCCTTCTTCCTTTGCTCTTTCTTGAACTTCTTCTGGTCATCCCAAGCCTTCCGAAAAGTGGGCTTTTCTCTTTGCTTCTCATATAAGCATTTTTCTCTTATTATAGTTTCTTCCATAGTTTTAGGATCATCATACTGGATCTTGTCACCGATGGAAGGTGGAAATCCACTTAGATACCTTTGAATTTTAACAGTCTCATCCTTGATGAAAGGAACGTACTTCAGTAATCCCAAAAACCTTCGTTCATATTCATTAATGGGAATGCTACCCAGCTCGAGTTCAAAGAACTCTTTCATCTTTCTGTCATAGTATCTCTTATTCAAGTATTTATTTTCAAAATACTTCTTGAATTCTTTCCAAGTAACATATTTCTCTTTAATGTGTTGCACATGCACAAGTTGATCCCACCACATGGATGCTTTTCCTTTCAGTTGATACATTTCAATTCTTCCTTCTACATGAGGGGAATAATTCTACAGTTGGAAATATTTCCTCATGCCAAACATCCATGTCTCGACATCTTCCTCCTTCTTGTGCTCTCCATCAAATGTAGGAGGTTTAATATTGTTCATTTCTCCCTTCAGTTCATCCACTCCAGATCTCCTATTCTTTTTGGTAGGATATGGGCTTGAACTATTGTGTGTCTCCTTATTGGACTGCTTCGGGGAGTGACGACGATGCCTGCTAACACTTCTTGATATTATTTTCCTCTCAGGGGGCCCTCGACTCCCTGTTTTGCTTGAGTCACTCTCCTTATCCAACTTCCTTTCGATTCTCTCCAAACTCTGCATCAACTTTAAGTTGAATTCTCCCTGTCGATCCTTGTATTTCATGAGATTTTTGTTATCATCTCGGTGAGTCTGGGCCTATTTTTGCAATCTTTCAATGATTTTCATCATATGCCCTTCCTTATCCATCTATTCTCCGTTCCCATTGGAGTCCAATCCTTCCACTCCCAAATGGACATCCCCTCCTTTTACTTCATTCTTTGAACTGGAATAATTATGTGCCTCTTCCATTTCTCTGCACTCCGTGGCAATTCGTTGTGGTCCTAACAATCATTGAATTCTGCAAACACAACGTGCAGTCAACCAGAATTTGTCAGGCCATGATTCCTTAACAATTCCACAACATTCATAAACCAATCTGATTTAAGAAAACGTTCATATTTCATTTTCTTTCCGAGCTCTTCTCTGCTTTGTAATAATTTTCGGGCACTAGCCCCTTTCTCTTAGTCCCCAACCCACGTGATCACGGGCCGTGACCAAGCGCTAGTTAGATAGGTGCTTACTTAGATGGTGGCACGTGGCAGGTCTAGGAATGTCCACGTCACCCCTGGCGACATCATTCAGCCCCACCATGTCTACTCTTTCTCTTCAGAACTTCAGAGTTCAGAATTTCTCTCCTCAACATACATTAATTCTCCTGACTTTCGAAATCCAAAATTAGGGTTTTCACTTTTGCTTCGGAACTTCGTGTTTTGGAAGTTTGTGCATTAGCACATCCCACTTATCCCGATCAAATAATTCTAAAGTTACGATCCGCTCTTCTGCTTGATCTAATGATCAAGCTCTTGTCCTCATATCTACGGTGTAGATCTCTCCTTAGGACTTCAGAGTTTCGGGTTTCGGCCTTCCTGTTATATTTACATCCGGATTTACCAATGTCGTGAAGTCTGAAGGGCTTCCAGGATAACACTTCCGTTCTTTCTCTAGATCTAACGGTCGTAGAGTATTTCCCTATTTCCAAACAGATTCTACAGTCAACATTACTCTACGGCCCAATACCACGTTTGTCGTGGTTTCACAATACCACTACCCCTCTTGAGCTTCGTAACATGACCAAGGTAACCTCTTGGCACCCATGAACACTCTGGGGTTCATAACACAACCAAGGTAACCTCTTGGTACTTAGGAACTCTCATTCCCCACATGCTTGTTCCACCCCGGGAATATGCACCTTCACTGTTCAACAGTCCATCAACTGCTTCACTTCCCTTCTTAGGGTCTCGACAATAGGTTGGATCATGAATTCTTAGATATTTTTAGCTAGTGCTGGACTCTCTCTAGGAGAAAACCACTTCCCAGCAAACTCTCCCACCTGGAGAGAGCTACTCGTAGGCCTAACAACCTGCCTCTTCAACCACGAGCCTGAAAACCCGCTTCTTAAACCACTTTCGACTCAGTTCCAACAAGGTACGGGTGATAAAAACAATAACATGGAAAATGGTTATGAACACCCAAAATGGTAACAATCGAACACTAAGACATAGCAAGGCTTAGGCGGTTACAGGATGCGTCGGGCTTCTCAGGAAGGCCACACAAGACGACTTCATAGTTTCTGTTTTCAGAGATGCATGAGGGTATGTAGAAGTTGATCGCAGAGCTAAACGAAATTCATGGAGGATGGGAAATGGTAAGCGAACCCACAACATGGTTTGACTCTTGGGTTTTAACTGCATGAGCCCAGGTCAACACCTGTCTCCCTGGAGCTGCATGCACTCCATTAGCATACGTTCCCTTTCTAGGAACTTAGGAAAACACTCAACATGTCCACCTTAGCCTTCATGAATTAATAATAAAATATTATTCCTTTAGAGGTAAGCCCCCTAGCTTATCCCCTAGGCCCAAATACTTAGCCCCCTCCCTTACCCAGCCTTGCAGAAGCTTAGTCCCCCATCACTCTTTCTTCGTGGTCGGTCTACACGCAACAATGTTTTTATATTAATAATGTGCATAATTACATGTACAAAAACAGGCTCCTGACCTTTAATACCTAGGGTCTCCGGCCTATTAACACATAATCTTACCAGCTTATAATTGCTCAGCTCACTAGCCTACAAAACATGTTTACAATTCATAATATAACTGGGGCACATCCTTGGGGTATAACATTGATGCAATGGAGACCATTGCTTCCTAAGGGGGGAGGACCAATCTAGGTGTATATCGGTGCCCTCCCACCTCTCCCATTGAATCAATGGTTCTCTATCTTATTGACAATTTTTCTACAGTTTTCAGGTCCCAAACTTCCAGGGCCATTTTGAGGCCCTAAATGGTGTTTTTTGGACATTTAGGTGGCCAAGTTTTGCCATTGGCCCAACCAAAATTTTTAATCCTCGGATAGTTATTTCTAATGAGATATTGTGCACCCCAAATAGATATTGTATGCAAAAGTTGCACCCCTGGGAAGTTGACATATCAACTAACCACCTCATGACCCACAACACTTTTGGCATTTCATCTTCTAGGGTTAAGGTTTTGATGTTTAAGGTTTTTTTGATCTTTGTTTTTTAGGCTTCACGATAAAAGACCCTTTTTGTCCTCTTTGTAATCATCTTTTTGCAATTGATCATAGCGGGCATCTCTTTCTCTTTAGAGATAAACTACCACCATTCTAGTCAATTTGTGTTCTACAATATTCTGCTATTTTATTCATTAATAGAATTTGGGTTTCATTGTATTTCTACGTTCTCTGCTATGTTTTGTTTGTATCTCATTTAATTCTCAATATAATATGAATCATGACTTGATGAAGGTTGCTTCTTAGGGTGGTGGGGGTGGCAACCAACAACCATAGTTATTGTTTCTTCTTTCTTTGAATTTTCAACATGTGTTTCCTTTGAGGTAACAAACTTTGTAGATTCTTCTTTCCTTTTATGTCATTCACGGGGTTGTCCTTTAGGTACCTATGTGGGTTCTTCTTCTAATTCAACCTTGGAATCTTCATATGATGTGTATGTAGGTAGTAAGTTTTTTTTCACTAAGACAAATTGTGAATTTGGAGAGGTCTACAAATTGAAAATAAAAATGGACCACCTAGGAGGAAATTGGATTAGGGGAGGATCACGAGGAAATTTGAAGTCATATATATAGAAGCCATGAAAGATAGAAATGTCAAATTAGGGTAATAAGTAGACCAATTATTATGGTCTCTTAACCCTTCTAGGACTTATGTTCCCAAATTGGGATATAGAGCCCTTGCTGAGGAAGGTTTGGTGGGACAACTGATTTGGGTGATGGAGAATCATGTATGGAATTTAAGGTGTCCCTCCAAGAACAAAATATTCACGTGGATAATATTAAACAACAAGGCTCCCACCTAAAAACTTCTATAGATATTTTTTTTTCTAGGATGGTGTAGTCTATGCCAAAAAGAAGAGGTAACTATAGATCACTTAGTTCTAACTTGCTCCTTTTCCAAGGGGGTTTGAAAATAAGTTGGAGGCATGATGGGGCTAAGGAATGCATGGAAAGGAGTAAGCACTAAAGAAGCCTCCAGTTCTTGGTATACAAATAGAGACACAAAGAAGATGAGAGCTCTACCACCCAATATAGTGTGGGAAATATGACTTGCTAGAAACTTGAAGCTTTTCAAAGGACATGAGACCCTTCTCCTTAAATGTGTGATTCAGTCTCTAAATATACTAAATGGTTATCCAAAACAAAAAAGACCAAGCTAAAAAGAAGAAGCCATCAATATAGATATTCCTTGGGCATACTTTGATGGTGTCCCTCAAGGTAATCCTCTTGTAGGAGGCTTGGTAAGAATCTTGTATCTCTCCTCAAATCACAACATAGCTTCCAAAGCTGGCATTGGGTAGGAAACTAATAACTATTATGAACTAATGAATCTCAAATTGACCCTCCAATTGGCTCAAGAATATGGTGTTACAAAAATACAATTTTTTCAACAATTCTTTATTAGTAACTATCCAATGGATTAGAAAGGAAGCCACTTTTTCTCACACATTTCTTTGTCTCATATATAAGGATAGGAACAAGGTAGCATATCATCTTTCGAAAGAGGCATTAGGGCTAGACCATTTCCATCTTTCAGGATGGACACATAATTGATCTCCCTCATGCACCATACATTCAATATCAAGAACTGAAAATTGTCCACTATCACAAATCTCTTAATTCTATCTTCAAAGAAAGTATAGTTCTTCCATGACTTAAAAATAMWATATATATATATATATATATATATATATATATATWKATATTGTATTTTTAAGTCATGGAAGAACTATACTTTCTTTGAAGATAGAATTAAGAGATTTGTGATAGTGGACAATTTTCAGATCTTGATATTGAATGTTGTAATGTCCTTTTAATTCAAGGAACAACTATCTTTTTTGATATAGCTGCTCACACATATAAGTTATTTTTTGAGAGATAATGTTCCATTTAGCTAATAATCTTTAGTTTTCAATACTTTGAGACATATATCAATATAATTTTGCTTTATATAAATAAAATTACAAATTTTTTTTCTTTGGAAAAAAACAATATTATTCTTACATAAAAAGTGAAACATCAAATCTATTTCTTTATATTAAAACAAATACTTATATTATATTAAATTAAAGTTAAAATCTATAACTTTTTATAAAAACAAATACACATATTTACATATATTAGTTAATTTAAAAAAAAAAAAAACTTTTAATTATGATAATCATGAAATAATATTGCCGTATTTTTGTTTTACAAGACAAAATAAGTTATAGTAGCGAACACGGAAAGACTTATTTCATTTACAAACCCTAATTAGGGTTTACTTTAGAGTTTACCTTAGAGTTTTGGCATAGAAAAAACAGCTCTCCCGTTAAAGCGGATCCATGAAAGAGGTCTCCCGTTAAAGCGGATCCATGAAAGAGGTTTTAAATGGTCTACTTTGTATGCTATTTAACATTTAGAACTGATAAAATACTAAGGCTTCAATGTTAAGTGAACTTTCATTCTCACAATCTCAAAGCCCACAAGGCAGACTCAAAAATGAAGCAACAAAACTTAACAATAAGGTGCTTTATACATATTAATTTTTGTTAATTAGGTAAACATGGCAATCAACATATTAATCATATTAAGTAAATGTGAAAAAGTAAACAAGGAAAAGTAAGCATTAAAAAATGAAAAAAAGTTATGAACATAAAATATCATTCATTGATTTAGGAGGACGACTAAGAATATGTCAACATCTTCAATAGCTAACCATAAGATTAATTTTTATAATTAAAATATTATTAATTGTGCCCATCTTCAATAGGTGTACACCCTTAGGTGTAAATATTGATGTATTTTCTTTTTACAAGACAAAAAGAAGTTATAGAATTCAATGACCTCTTAATATTATTATAAGGAAAAAAAATTAAGAATTAAATTTATAAGAATAATTTCAAGAATTAAATTTTGTTATTAAATTAATTTAATTTTTTTATAAAAGAATTTTTAAAAAAGTTCAAGATAAAATTATTTCACTTTAAAATTTATTTGTGAAACATTTTATGATTAATATTTTAAAAATTAATACCTCGGATGGGGTGATACATAACACATTAGTGCCACACAACATGGAGAGAGGCCCAACCATAAATAAGGCAGGACGGCTCCCATCCCCTCACCATTAAGGATGGGAGAAAGCCTTAACCACCAACCTCATGCCATGGGACTTCTCCCTCGCATGAACAATTCGACGGCACAGGAAGTAAATGTCTGGGGAACGATAATGGAACTTGTCCCTTCGCTCCTCTCTATTATCATCTATACTTGCCTCGGCTCTCTCCATTTTTCCTTTGGCTCGCACTAGGCTAACAATTTCGAGCTCTGGTGTGGCCACCGGAACACCCCTTGCAACTTAGTCATTCAAATTTCCATCTCAATGCCGAGGGAGAGGGGAAAGCCACGACACGACTCAACCTGGTACACCTTGGCTGTGAGACAAAAGAGACAACAACGGCTGGAGAGAGCATTATCCATGGCCCGAATTCAAATTGTGCGTAGAGAAAGGATGGCCTAGTCGCCTCCCATGGAGTATGTGGAGGAGGTCATCCCTGAGGAGCCATACAGATTCTTCCAGAGCCTATTCTTTTCACAGTGCCAAAAAACTGGCAACCACCAAGCAACCTCTCGGAGGAAGCCACTAAGGCAGTCACTACGGAGCCACAAGAGCACAACACCATGGAGGCATAATTGGAGGAGTTACACATCTGTTACATCGAGGAGGAGTTTTTAGAAGAGCTCCTCCATATGGCTTCTCAGGATGTTGAACTCGCAACTGACTACAATTCTTCCAGAGCCATGGAGAGCGATAAGGACCAGGGGAAACATGCAGGGGAACAAGGCCAGAGCGCAGCAATGGAACAACAGAGCGGGGCAGAAACAAGCAAGGCTACAAAGACCAAGGCGTGTGGTAGGTCGAAGGAGGGTGGCGAGGTCTTTGCGACACCTCCCATATCGAGTGTGCAAGAACAGTAGCATGTCCCACCACCATTCTTCCACATGGAGCATTTAGAATTGATGTTTGATTTGAGAAGCCAGATGGCAGACCAACTCTACCATGACACACTCATGAGCCAACGCACAGACATGCTGTACGCCGCCTTTTCCAACGCATCAGCAGGGCAAATATGTTCAACTTGTGCGCGACCTTACGCGTTGCCAACTCGGAATGGATCGCAAGATGAAGATGTCGACATGGCCACATCTGGGGCCAACAGGCAATTGCTTCTGGTTATGGTTATGGATTCAATTAGCTCATAATTTTCACTATCTAATCTAGTTTCATTTTCTGTCTTTCTGGTTAATGTACAGACTATAGCCGCCACTTGTCCTGGTTTCCTACGGGCAAGACAGATGGCAGACCACCTCTTTTGGACATGGATATCCAAGGCTTCCGGTTTCCTCTAAAAGGACATATGTTTATTTTTGTCAATGATATAATATGATCTACCTCTTTTTTACTTAAAAAAAAATATTTTAAAAATTAATAAAATTAATTATAATTATCATGAAATAATAATGTCATATTTTTGTTTTATAAGAAAAAAAAATTATAAAATTAAATGACATCTTAATATTATTAGGAAAAATTTAGGAATTAAATTTATAAGAAAAAATTCAGTAATTAAATTAAGTTATTAAATTAATTTTGATTTTTTTATAAAAATTTTAGGAATTAAATTTATAATTTTTTTTAAGTAATTAAATTATGTTATTAAATTAATTTTATTTTTTTAATAAAAGAATTTAATTTTTTTTAAAAATAAAATTATTTCACTTTAAAATCTATTTATGAAACATTTTATAATCAATAGTTTAAAAATTAATAAATTAATTATAATTTTTATATTTAATTTTTTTTTACAAAACCTCTTAATATTATGATTATAACCAAAACTTAATAAAAATAAAATATTTAAAAACATTAATTTACGAAAATTAAAAATAAATAAACTTAATAAAAATGAAAATATTTAAAAACATTAATTTACGAAAATTAAAAATAAAAACATTTAATGCTAAAATATACATAAATATATATACTCTACCTAACTTCATAAAAAAAAAAGGAGTTATTAAATTCATTAATGCCCCCTTAATATTATAATCCAACACAAACAAGTAGAGGGTCACCAGTTTGTTTTTGCCTACAATGATTAATCTAGGATGTTTAAAGGGAATAAAGAAAGAGTTATAATTTTTTTAAAAGAAATAATGATAAATATGCGTTTAAAAAAATAAAATAATGAAACTATACATTTTTTTAAGGAATAACCGAAGAGTATAAAATCTCGTAACTACATCATGTAGGAGTAATTGATCCTCTGTTACAATACTTATTTGCAAGAATGTAAATCATTATCCAGAATACAAATCCCTCTTATATTAATAAATGTAAATAAAGTGTTTAAATTAAAATAAATTTAATATTATTTTGAAATTTAATAAATGATTATTAAGAAATTAAACCTTTTAAATATAAATATTTTTACAAGTTTTATTATGTTATTTAATAAAAAACATTACTTAAAAAATAGATTTCATTTGAATATAAAATAAATATCACAAGTTGTGCTATAAAATAAATATTATTAAATAAAGTATGAAGCTGTGACATGTTATTAAAAAAACCAATCGATAGTATTATTAGAAAAGAAAGTCTGACCGTAAATGTTTCAAGTTTTTTTTTTTAAGTATTTTTTTATATTTTTTAGAGATTTTATTAGTAATTATTAAATTTGTAGATTTGAGTGGTTGGATTTGTATAATTCAAAAGCAGTCTCAATATTTTTCAACATACTGAATTTATTTCTAAATTCACAAATATAATTTAAACAACATAAAATTATAATTTCTTGCAAATTTATATCACCTGATTCTTTCCCTTCGAAATGAAACATTTTTATAACTTTGCACATTCCAACGTGACCAGAGAATTTATATACAAGCATGGAATGATCTTATATTTAACTCTTACAAACAAAACATTAAATTTAACTCTTACAAACAAAACATGAAAGAGACTTAATCGGCCACTGCCTTCCTGTACCGCCACTGAGCTCTGACGCCAGCCAATATAGCATTGAGTAAGAAAGCAGAACTGTATATCAGAATTCCACCCTCACTCCCCCAGCTTCGTCTGGAATTATTATATTCTATTGAATACTCACCAAGAAGATAACTACCTATTCCCCACTTCACCCAAACGATGCCCTGCATAACACTGTATATCCATTTCCCAAAAGCTTTCATACCCAAAGCTCCTCCTACTGCACCGCCTAATACAATACACATTATATCCAAAGCTATCGCTGCCCATAGCATAGGAAGCTTTTTGTGACTAATTCTCCATCTAAATCCGTCACCAAGTCTCTCCAAAATCAAATCCAAGCAATCCATACCCAAAGCTATAAGAATGGCTGCCAACATCACAACAACTCTAGGTTTAGAGGGCTGCATGGAGTTATCATACCATTTGGTGGCACCTCCTTCAAATACAAGAAGCAGAGCCCAAACAATAGAGCAAATCAAATTGGCACAACCAACCATAAACGATAAGGTTCTGATGCCCAGAAGATTACCTCTGAATGTCAGCACTTGGCAAACATCGGTGATGTTGGAATTAGAGTTTACCATAGCTCTGGTTAGAAACGCATTGGCAGCGAACCCACTTCCTTTACTATCCACAACATAGTCTCGAATTGCCCTTCTGGCTACAAGAGAACTAGAGAAGCCATCCACTCTGAACCATCCAGTTAGTATTAAGTTAACTACAATTTCTGTCAACCTGGGCACTATTAAGGAGGTAGTGTCGTATTCTTCTGTTTCTAAGAACGATGTTCCTCCACTCTGAGCCATGTATTTTTCTAGGGCATCGGATGCCATGACTGTGACTCCTCTCTGTTCTTTATCTTTAGACTTCAAACATCTGATGAGCACCTTTGTCCAGTCATCACGGCGATACATTGGAATGCAGATGCAAATACGGTCCTCTTGCGATCCCCAAAGAATATAATTAAGTGCTTCGCAGACTGCAGCAGCACGGAATTCCACATGCATCAGGCCCTCAGGCAATCCCTCCTCTGGCTCCTCCCCAAGCAACAGGTCCTGCTCCTGGTTGTACCCATGGCAGCCTTTTGCCAGGCACTTCAAACATGGCAGTAGGCACTGGGAATTAGGCAGTCGTTTTAGGGTTCTAGGCATCCTAAGAGCAAGCAGGTTTGTGACCTCTTCCACTGTGGAGAATACAATGCATCGGCAGAGGTCCGTGCATCCACATCTCTCTGCAGGGAGTTCTGAAGATCTGAGAGAAATGCATTGTAGCAGGACGGATTCTACATGATGGGCATTGGACATATACTTCATGAAGTGCTTGATGGAAGAATTGGGTGTCTGGGTTGATAACATCACAACAGAAGCTTTTCTATATTTCCCTTCCTCACATGTGGTGAGCCCAAACCTCCTTATGTCGTTCAGCTTAGGACCTGTCATGGTGGCCAGAACATCTCTGGCACCTATCTCCAGATCAAGCCTTCCTCTTAATAAGCTTGTAATAAAAACTGCTGCATTGCCTATGCAGGTTATTCCTAGATCAGGAAAACTAGCAGAACCCGTTACCGATTCACTTATTTCACCCTGTGAAGAAACAGTATTACACAGCCATCCCAACCAGCAAACCAAATTTATAAAGAACCACCGAATCGCATAACTGAAAACACCCATTTCAAAATACTTGATCCAAACTGGGGATTTTACAGTACAATCAAACGGGAAGTTCTCCAAACTTGTCAAAAACAAATGCTCGTATTCCACCACTCGATATTGTGCGGTTCTGCACAATTTTATAGCAACGTTGCTCATATCAATATTGTGCGGCTCTGCACAACAGTCGAGTTTAACGTTTGAATCTAATTCCATCGCCATGATAAAAGCAATGTAATTCTATTGTTTACGCAACAATAAACTTTACTCTTCGTATCTAATTCCTCTACCATCACCAGAAAAGAGAGGTGATTCCACTGCTTTATTTTACACATAAGAGCGTTCGATTCCCCTGCTTTATCTTTTTTCAGATTGTTTTATTTTTAAAAGCCACAATCATGATTTCATTCCCGGCACTCCGTACCATAATTTATTAGCGTCCATTGAAAGGGCCTCTTAGTCTTGTGATGTTGCTACTCGGACATATAGCATTTGCCCTTAGGCAAATAGCTTGTACGGCCAGCATATTTTTTTTGGCTTGCCTATAAACTTAGGGCAGTATATTTGTTTATTTTAATTGACATTTTATACAGTATTTTGTTGGGCTCTAGTTGGCCTTGCAATGGTGATGTCCATGATGTCACGAGGGGTTAGGAACCAGGGTGATGCACTAATCTTTGAGATGATTTACATTGACTTCGAGTTTTGTAGGCACTAGGGTTGTTATCTTTGATCTACATTGATTTCAAGTTTCTGCTTGCCTTGCCTTGGTTTTTTACAACACATTTCTCTCTAGTGGAATTGAAGCATTGCTAATATTGCTATATTAATTGGTGGGTTTTCACGGGCTTCATCAGTTTTCATCGTGGTCTCTGCTTTGGTAGTGTTAGTGAACAACTAAATTTGGTAGCTTCTTTTAAAGCGAGGTGGTGAACAATGTATCACTTCATTGACTACACCACATCCCTAGCACTCACAACGTTGGTTACTTTTCCCTTGGTTTTCTCTATGAATTCCGCATTGCAGGTTTCTTTATGTGACTATGTGCTTGAGCATAGTTCTCTATGAAAAATGAACATCTCCCATAGAATTGAAGTGTTGTTCAGGTTGCTTTATTAATTGGTGGGTTTGAATGCCTTTTATCCTTCATCATCCTAGTCTATGCATTGTTAGTGTCAATGAACAAGTCAATTTGATAGGGGATCTTAGAGCATGGTGTTGGACAATAGTTTGGAGGGAGCATTGATTCTCCAGACTCCACCCTTCCTCCCTAGCTATCTTGGCTAGTTTATGATCTTCATAATGAAAATCCTATTCCTTGAGTCTTGGGACATGGTGGTGTTTTTTGAGATTATCGTTGAGGCCCATGTCTTTGAAAAATCTCTTACAAAAAAGTATTGTGGATGCTTTGGGGGTTATGTGGCTGCTTGTTGAGGTGTATTTATTCTCTAAGGGTAAAGGAGTGGTGGTTTTTTTACATTTCAATCTATAGTTATATCTTTCAACACTCTTTGAGAAGAAGGTAAAGTGGATTTCTCATAAATTTAAGATGCTTTGATCCTTTTGTAGATGGTTTTGTAGGTATATAGCTAGTTTCTAACCTTCTATTGCACATTGAAACTATTTTGTAAATGGGCTTGTTGTCAAGTTGCTTCTTTGAAATGGGTGTAAACATGATGGTTTTCCTTCATGCATTTGTTCTTTCATTTCTCGCTTTCATACTTGGCATTTCAAAAGTTTAAGAGAAAAAGTTAGGTATCTAGGGTACAATTAATATTGATTTCCTTGGAAGCATGGATGTTTTTTCTTCACATGCTTGCTCTAGCAAAAGAATTAGTGATGGTTATGTATGTTATGGAGGTGGCAATTCTTGTGAATGTTTGCTTGCATATGTATTTGTTCTTTCATTCTTTGTGGTTGTATGCTTAGGATCAATTGATTTAGGGATCGTAATGTGTTTGGGGATGAGAAAGAGATCACAATGTTGGATTCCTTTGTGCTCGTAGTTTTTGGTTCTTGCTTTCCTCTGCAGGCTAAATGATTTCCCTTGCCCTCTTCCAAACCCATTTGTTTAATTCATAGTGGTAAATGTGTGTTGATAAGTAAGAAGGGAAGTAAAAATAAGTTGGTAGACATGATTTCAAGGCTACCCACACCTAATATCATAGTTTTGGGTACTTTTATGCACATGGATTCTTTCACCCATGATATATACAAAGAGCAATACATAGAAGATGATGACTTCAAGGATGTATTTATGTAGTGATAAGGCCAATTTCATGTAAAAGAGGGTGATAGCAACGTTCACTACCTTATATATGATAGGTTTCTCTACAAGCTAGATAAGCTCTGTGTTCTTAAAGGTGAAATATTGCAACTTATCAAAGAGGCTCACACCTCCAAAGTTGTAAGACCTTTGGTGTTATTAAGACAATGACCAAGTCACAAATGTATGCACATTGGCCTAGAATGCAAGAAAATGTAGTTCAAATTATTAAAGGATGCATACTTTGGTATACCGACAAACCTAGTAATAGGAAGCAAGGTTTATACCATCCCTTACTTGTACCTATTAAACCATGTGCATCTAATCCAGGTGGATATCAATGGCCACACACCTTTTCTAACTAGCTCAAAACAATTTTCTGACAATTTTGGTAATTTACTATTTTTAGCAGTTTTTAACTTTCGGGGCCATTTTGAGGGCCTAAATGAAAGTTTTTTGGGACCGATCTTCTTAATGATAGTCGAAGTCTCTAATTGAACCCCCTAAATGAATCTCATCGACGATACCTTTCCAACGATCTATCGTATGCCAATGTTACGCCCCCGGGAAGTTGATACAACAAACTATCCAAAACGGGGTCCACAAAACTGTTGGCTTTTCATCTTCCGAGGTTAGGGTTTTGGATTTTCTTTATGATAGAAAGGCCTTTAGAGCCTCATTGTAAAATCATCATCTTGTGAATGCGAGTAGCTTTCACATCTCTTCTCAGAGATAAGCTTCCACCACTCTAGCGAGTCTTTCACTCTGTATTTTTACAGTCTTTGTACAATTTTGCTCATTAATAGAAAATTGTGTATTACTGTATCTCTGTGTTTATGGTTTCATCTCTAATACATTTCTGTTATATTATTGGATATCCGAGATTTCTCTATACATTGCTTTATTATATCTCCGCTCTCATTTTGTGTCGAAAATAATCTGGATCAACATCTCCAAAGATTTTGTGAGTGGTTTTCCAAGAACTAGGTGGTGCCATGCTTATCTATTCATGGTAGTGGAAAGGTTTAGTGAGATGTACATTTCCATGCCTTATAAAAATAACATCAAAGGGACAAGATACAATAATGATGTTCTTTGAAAAGGTATGGGTGTACTTTGGGATATGAAGGAGCATCATTTTAGACATAGATACTAGATTTCTGAGTGCCTTAGGACTACATTTAGGGAGAATATGGACACCATGTTGAAGAGATATTTCCATCAATATATGGATGGGAAAATGAAAGTAGTGAAAATGACATTGGTTCAACTTTGGAAGGGTTATAATCATAAGCATTCAAGGACCTAGGACCAAAATTTGATTTATATTCAAGGGTGGGTGCAAGCTAATGATGGTCTGATGGTCTCTCATGATGCATTAGTAGCAATGAAAATATGGAAAAACAACAATTTGTTAACTTAGTGAGGTACATTCACAATGAATTTGAATATGGTGTAAAAAGATGAAATGTAGGCAATTGAATTAGCTTTCAGAATATATAATTTTTATTTATAGAATGTGTATGAATATGTGACATTTTAATTTTTCTAACAATGGTATATTATTTTTCATGAAAAATACAATGCATGTGTTCCCATTAGTGCAGGGGATGAATACCAAAATAATGGGATTTCCTTTAAAAAATACAGAATTCTAGAGAACAAATTGTTTTGTGTGAGAATATTTTTTCAAAATTTATAATGTTAATTTATATTTTTAAAATAATATTAAAGTCATTATATGCTTGAAATCATAAGGCCTTGTGTTAATGCAAGGTACAAGGGTATTAACATAGTCAAACCATTTTTTTTTAGATTGTAGATCTTGGGCTATACTAATGCAATGCATAATTTATTCTAAAAATGGTTAAGGCAATAAAAATTTATAGCTGGAATAAGGGATGTATGTTTTTTAAGATTCTCATATATGTCAAGACAAAAATGTATTAAAATAGTAATATATATATATATATATATATATATATATTTGGAATTTGCATAGTCTATTCTATATGTGTGTGTACTTTCATTGATGATGGATTTGTGTATCCTATACAAAAATAATGTGAGAAATAGAGACATTAAGAGGCACTAATAAAAATGGAAGTTTTGATGTATTTGCAACTCAAACCACTAGGTTTTTCACTCCAAACCTAAATCCAAGGCAACCAAATCAACATACATGTATGTTAAAGTTGTCATTCCCACCCAAAAATTTTTGAAAGGAAAGAATGGACACATGTGTATTCCAAAGTACATGCATGTGCATTCTTAAAATGCACACATGCTTTTTTGACTAAGGATTCACAAGGTAGGTGTCCACCATAAAGGAAATTTTAAGGGTATCCTTGGTCTCCAGAAGGGGATATATAACATTATGAGATTTTGGTCATTGAGTATGAGTCTCTAGAACTTGGATGTTGTTGGGGAATAAACCCAAGAGTTAGACCCTAAAGGAAATTTATAGGCTTACGGGGATAAGAATGACACTTTGAACCACTATAAATGACTTATTAAGGGTATCCTTTGCCTCTAGCTAGGTATATAGGTACCAATAACATTTTTTAGAACTAGGTATGGATATTGGGGCCCTAGACATGGCCAAGGGAGGAACATGAATGTTAGGTCCTAAAGGAAGCTTCTATCATATAGGGCCAAGAATAATGCCTCAAATAACCACACATGAATTACTAAGGGTACCACTAGCCTATTATTGTGGGTGTTGGTGCCACTAGGTGGTTTTGAGTAGTAGGTATGCGTCTAGTGGCCCTGGAAACAATATAGGGAAGAAGGTTATTCATTAGGTCCCAAAGAAATATTTGAGGCATCTAGAGATGTAAGATATGCCTTGAAGCACCCCACATTAACTCTGGAGGGTATCCTCGGCCTCTAAGAAAGATGTTAGTGGCCTTACAAGTCTTTGATCATTAGGTATGGGTCTTAATGTATTGATATGGGTGAGGGGGGAAACCCAAGCCTTAGTTGCAATAAGCCTCTATCCCCAACCCCATCCACTCTTTAGACCCTACCTCTACATACATACCCATCTACCCTTGGGCCACCAATGCTTCCATTTGGCCCTTTCCTCTACCATAACCACCTTCAATTCAATGACACAACCCCCCCATTAGGATCTCATCATCTCTTCCATTGGAACCTCTTTAATATGACCCTATTCCTTCCCTATCTCCTCTTCCATAGGGTTGTATTCCTACACCTAGGAACCTTCACACCGTTTACCCGTATGTTTTCTCCCCCTTCACCCTAGGCTCCACATTCCCTTAGCCCATAATCTTATCCCATGCCCCCCATCTGTAACCCTAGACCTTAACAAAACCCTTTCCCCCGAATTCCCTAGAACTATCCTCCTAGACTTGGATCCTTCACCAATGGATCCCAAATCCCCTTTACCTCTTCCACTTTTTCCCAACCACCCTCATTGTATCCCCCTCTTCCCTTGGGTCATCACCTCCAAAATAGTCCCCCAACACTAGTACCTTGGCACCCATCTGTTAGACCCTAATTCCATATGTACTCCCCCCCCACCTCTACCCAACACCTATACACTTTTACTCTTGGGTCTCCTACACCCTAAATCCATGCAACCCTAGATCTTACTCCCATAGGGAATAATGACCCACACTTTGTCCCTAGGCCCAAATAATTTGATGCCTCTGGGATCCTCCACACATGGGTCCCTACCCTCTCTACTCCTCATCGCCACCCTCTCTTAGCCCACCACATCCCCCCTTCCCCTTCGTCCCACCCTCACCTCCTCTCCTCCTCTTCACCTTCCACTCCATATTGCCTCACCCTCCCCCTTGGCCCCTCCCTCCTATCCTTCATGCTCACCACTTTCCCTACCATACCCATTTACCCTTCACCTCTTCTCATCTCCATCTCCTTCACCCTTCTCACCCCACCCCCTCATGCCTACCTCTCTTGGCCTCACCTATATCCCTATCTTCTCCCCCCTTGCCATTTTCCTCCCATGCCCATCCACCTTACCTCTCTTCTCAACTCCTCTTCCAACCATCTAATGTATTTTCCATCCTTTCCTTCATGCCCACCACTCCTCCTCCCCTACCCATGGATCCTTTGCATCTTCTCACCTTCATATCCCACCATCCTCCCTTCCCCTCGAGCCTTCCATGGCCTCCTCTCCTCCTACCCATTCATATTTCCACACCCTCCACCTTGGATACTCCCTCCATTCTTTAA